>JAVJGG010000061.1:16580636-16638074 GCA_035590195.1 Aviceda cuculoides
AGATATTTAAACTAAAGCATATGTGCTCCAACTGCACTGGAGTGTATGTTTGCATCTATTAGGGCTTCTGGATGGAAGGGGCTGGCTTTTTATTTGACTCCTGTCAGTGCCAAATGAAAATGTTTGTTTGCAATTAAAACAGGAAAAAGAAATCCAAACTTGTATAACAGTATTATCTAAATACAATGTATGCTATCATCCTTCCAAAACTGCAGGATTCAATGTGACCTATGAATATTGATGCACACACATATATACATGATATTTAATAGTTATATTTAGATAATGGAATAATATAATATAGGAAAATATTTATATTAATATATAGACTGTAACATATATAGAAAATTTGAAAACATGTATCACAAATCTCTAAGTTAAATACCGCTTTAGAACTCTCTTCTGACTTGTGATTTAAAAGGCTTCGCATAAAAAGCAGGTAGAGGAGAAGACTGAGTGAAGTTCTCCCGGTTGTGCCTCTTGGGGATTGAATAGCTTGAGGGGACTGGGAGAGTGGGTGGGTGGTGGTAGTGGTCTAGCTCAAGAAGGTGGTTTGTTTCAGGAGGGATTTACAATGATTCCAAATGAGCAATGACTAACCTGGCAACCTTGAATAACTGGAGCAAAGGAGCCAAGCCAGAAAAATAAACACAGGGAAGCTTCAGCACATTTTTACCTGGTTCAGCAGTAACCCAACGAGGAAAGATTATTGCCCTGAGCGTTCATCTTAATTTCTTCGATCTGTCATGTAATCGCTTGCTAACTGTTTCTGTCAAAAATACTCTATTCAAAAAAGATTTACTGATTAACCAATCTGAATCAATGAATCCGTTTGGAGAGCACTTACTCAAGCAGTTGCCACAACCTGTCTGCTGGGGATCCTTAAGTACCAGGGAACAGGGTGGTGATAAGCAGTCTAGTCTGTAACCTCCGGGTGCCGATCAGCTGCAGGACAGAGCGGGGATGTGTTTGGTGAGGAAGAGCCCGTGGTGACTTGGGAGGACGGTTCCCGTGGGAAGTCGAGGTGATAAGCCTGCTAGATGAGGAGAGGGTCAGGGCAGCGAGGAGATGCGGTGGCAAGAAGCCCGGAGCTGCAGCCTTCGTGTCCCTGATCTTGCTGCTCAGCGCCGCTCGAAGCGGGTGCTCTCATCGTCTTTGCGGCGTTCTTTAATGTTTTGGGGTTTGCTCTTGTTACGGGAGCTCCTAGAACATTTTTGTGGTTCGTTCGTTATTTTTATGTATCTGGATCTTGCCACATCTTTTTCATTCATTTAACTGAATTGGTTTAGTCTAGTCTTCCAAAGCCACATATTCATTTTCCCTTCCTATAGTACCTTCTCTGTTTAGTGAGAGTTTTTTCTGTAGCTTGATGATTACATAAAACTGAGAAAGGTTCTGTGTAGAGATGCACAGTGTTTTCAAGCTTAACCTCTTGTAAATGTCTGTTGCCTTGCTTGCAACTCAGCAGTTTATAACTGCACAGCATCTTCAGTGGTTCATATTATTTTAGCATTATGTGTTTTCTTTATCAAATTTCTTCTGCATTGGAATCTCCTAAATGTTTACCCTTTTTGGAAATCCTTTTGGATTGAGAGAACAGTTTTGCCGTTGTGCAAGGCTTTTTCTTGAACATAAGATGTTAACCAACACTGCAGTAGCTTACTCCTATTGTAAGTATTTGGCAGGCCCACTATTAACTGATTTATTTTTTTTTTTCTGGGGGTGGTGGCGTGAAAAGTGTATCGTATCTGACAAAGATGACTATTGATTTACTGAAGGAACTCTGTTCAGGGTTTAATGTCAGTGTCTGTTGCAGTGTCCTCTCACCAGCAGTAAGACTGGAAGTCCACCTATGACTGCCGAAGAGGCACAAAGCTGAAAGTTCTCCCGCGTTGCTGCTGTTGACTGTATGTTCTCAGACCTGGGGTCACGAGCAACCACCTTCATTCCACTTGAACAGCAAATGGTGTGCAAGTCCGTAACTTGCCGTGAAATCATTGCTCTGCGGCCGTAGCCTTTAATTTGCTTCTAGGCAGAGCGTAGTCATTTCAGGGTTGGTTTTAGTAGGTTTTGACTGTACTCTGAATTCGATAGAAGTTTCAAAGTTTGTACTTGCAGAACTTTTTTGCTTAAATTCTTTTCTCAGACTCACTACATCTTCCTGAAGTGGTACTGCTGATGTGACCTAAAAACCAACAGAATATTATGTGGGCATTTTTATTAACTCCTGAATATTAACTCTTGAAATACATGTGAAAAGGAGTGGGGAAATCCCCAAACATTTAATACACTTCTATTCTATATATGTTCCTCTAACAGGCACTGGAACAGAAGCACATAGCAAAGCCCTTCTGGTTGCTGCAGGCTTCCTCCTGGCAAAGCATTACAGCATAGTCGCTGACAGGGGTTTCAGTTCAGCCGTGTCCCAGGTCACATAAATGTTTTCCATCCTTCTGTGTTCTTCATCAAAGCCGATTGGGGTCTGTGTTATTTTTGAATATTTTTTTTAATATTATTTTTTCAGTGCTTAAAAACCAACCAAAACCTCCAGTTTCTGTCATGATACCTTTCTGCAATATAAAGAAGGCATAATACCTAAACATGGTAGCTTATTACTGAAGGAATAAATTCATACTTATGCCTTGTATCTTAGAAGTGGTGGAAAAAGTCGAAGACATGATTGGCAGAACTCAAGTGATTTTCAAGATAATGTGAGAATTTTATGTCAAAATTTTCCTATTAAAATATGAACTTCATGTGGTCAAACTGTTTGCTTGTGCCCTTCAGGAATAAACAAAGGAAAAGAAATTCATTCTTCACAAATTCTAAAGCAAAGCTATAAAACTGTTTTAAATTAAAGAATACAACTTACACCTCTTTGGAAACTCAGGTTTCGCTCAAACACCTTTTCTTTCTTTCTTTTCTTCCCTGCACTGCCCTCCCGCCCCCCCCCCGCATTATTTTTTCTTTTATGGTAGATTGCATGCTCTGTGTTTGGTGGAGGTAGAGACTTTGAATTGCTAAGGTAGTTTTTAAGATCATGTGGTAGAAATGTTTTCATTTAACCTGGCTGTGGCAAAACTTTATGTAGCTTTTTCTTAAACTGTTGTCAAAATAATTTAATACCTGAGTGTGTCATCTGTAGGTTTGTTTGTAAAAAAAATTCTGAAAAAAACTTTTCTAATACATTCAACTCAGTATTCCTGCTCCCGCAGTTACCTGTGGGTTTCATGCAGCCACTGAGAAGGGATGCTGCAGCTGAAGCAATGTGGAGTAAATTCACCAAAGCCACATGGTTATTTTTGTTGGTAACTCACGTGATCGCTAGTGTCACCAAATGTCCTGCATTTCCTGTGTAGACTTGTAATTTCATGTATCTGCATACTGCTGCTTTCTGAAATAAGGAGGGGGTTTATTATTATTGTTATTTCAAAAGGGATTATCTTTTGAGAATAATTGCTGTCACCTCATTAGCAAAACTATGCTGCTTCTGGCGTGCAAGTGGAACAGTAGTGTGTCGGTCTGGCTGGGGCGAGTGTAACAGGTATGTTGTGGTAATGTTTGGTATGGTCCGCACCTGAAACTTGAGAGTTGAGACAGAATTTGGTTTTAGTTTTAGGTGCGAAGAAGTAGGGCAGTTCTTAGGAATTGCTCTTAAATGATGTTGCAATTCCTGTTGTATGAACATAGGATGAAACCCCAAAATTGTTCTAGAAATCTTCCTCGCCATGCTACGCTGTTTGTTTCCAAGGGTTATGCTGAACTCTCTTTAAATACTTCAGTGAACACTTCCTCAGCTTGCGCTGATTTCTGATGCTGTCTGATGGAGCTTCAGAGAAACATCAACACCAGATGGGGAACTGAGAGGGCTGGAGCTAGGGAACAAAAAATTGTTTTAAGTTGTTGCCAACCTCTGCTTAATCTAAATGGGATCTCAAGCTAGGTATGCTGTAGTGCATCTGAATTATTTCCTCATTGTCTTACAAAGTTGCATTATATAGTGACCTATGTTCTTGCTTCGTTCAAATCTATCACAAGGTTTCTGTGTGGTAATATTTGTTCAGACTGGTTTGTCTGCTGTCTTTCCTGTCCCGGCACAAAGCCTAGGTTTAGAGACAAACAGAACCTCTTCCAGAAGAGCAAGATAGGCACCTGATTGGTTTTTTCTGTATTTTGTATTCATGTGTGGTCCTCTCATTTCCCCGCTTCCCCACCTTTAATAGCTGTACAGTTGCATTTCACAGAGAAGTGGAATTTCCTTATCTTGTTTTGGTTTTTTCATCTCGCCTGCGTGGGTGGACTTGCAGAACCAGTGTTCTAGATCTCCCTGCATCACAACAAGCGTTGTTGCCCAGTATTGCAGATCTATTACTTTGAGCATTTGAAAAACCAAAACTCGTTACTGGAAGAAGATTGAAGAACTGAAGCTGACAAAGGTAAGCCAGCTGCTTAGAACCTAGTTTTGAGACCAAATGTAAAAAGAATTTCCCAGATGGGTTTACCTGTGCTCAAGGCATTGCAGAAGTAGATTTCTTGCTGCTTTCCTTACACCCTGCCTGTCCAGCATGTGACAGAATGAGAATAGTGGTCGTATACCATGCATGATGATTAAAGGGTATTTTCTTTTTTATGATTATACTGTACATGACAATTTTGTCTTGACAACAATATTAATTTATTCCAATATTTACATATACATCAGCAAGGTTCAGAAGTAAACAAGTATTTTTCTCCTAATTACACTTAACCACAAGAGCACACATCTGTGTATAGAATATATTAAGTATCTTGGTGGTTGCTCTTACTCATTTCAGAAACCATTCATAAGAAACAGAAATAAAGATAACACTATGAAGCACAGCAGAAGTCTGCAGAGTACCACAGCTTTATTACTAGAGGTTGGATCCCGTTGGCAATCCGTAGACAGCCTACTCCTCTGTACAAATACTGTGCACTGAATAAATGCTAGTGGAGACAACTGTTGATGCTAGCAAAAGTGGACTGCTGCATCTGAGGTTTTGGCACATTATTTTTCTGTTAATTTATGACCCACATGTTGCAATGCTGACTATTCCAGTTAAATATTGCCAGGCATTGTTAGTGGGGAGGGAGTAGGTGTGGCAGACACAAGCCTTTTACATTCTTAATGTTTTATTGACCAGAATGCTGTATAGGCTTTAATTTTTAGCTGTTTTTCTTTCCAACAAAACTCTTTCCCCCTCCCCCCTCCCCCCAAAGTTAAGCAAAGAGGATGTGTTGTTCTGAGTTCTGTCAGCTCTTTAGTTTATCTACATCAAATTTTGATGTTTTCCAAGATGCTGCAATTAGTTACACAGTACCTTAGCTGGAGCTCAGTGCATCATACCCATTTCATTTCAAACGTCAGTTTAAGAGACAGTATAGCAGCTGCAGTCCTTGCTCCCTGAAGGATAAGAATGATGTATGCTCCTTTATGTTTTTCCCTTTTCAGCCAAGTAAGTTCTCATGTTTTGCTACATTCACCATTTTCTGATTTTTATTGGGGTTTGGAGTATTCACGTTTCAGCTTTGTCTGTTTTGCAGGTTACTTTGTCTCGGGTCATTCAAGTGAAGTCATAATGTATGAAGCACTCCATTTAGACCCATGAAAAACTGACACCAAAAGACCAAGCGAGTAGCGTAAACCAAGAGAACCTTCCGAGTTCGGTGCCTGTAACTAGTCTTCTGGTGGCAACTTTGAGGAAGATTTGATTCTTGTGGCCACAGGGAAAGAAGGTCCAGCCACAGGCATGTAATAAATGATGCTTAATAAATGATTCCAAAAAGCTGCCTTTATGTGTTTGCTTTTACTTGTGATTGCTCAATAAGATATGGAAGTGATAGGATGAGTCTCGAGATGTACTACCAGTTTTCCGCTAGTCTTCTGCACTGTGCAGGCTGACTGAATTCTGGCGCTAACCAGAGGGACCGAGTTTTCCAGGGAGAAATAGGGAGAGACTCTTCTGCTGCTCAAAATACCCTGGTGCATCTCAGGCATGTGCAGGGAGCCTTACAGGCTTCTGTTTGCACAGTCTGTGATTTAAATAAAACCAGTAAGTTTTAAATGGAAAACACAGGGGAGAGGTAGGCAAGAGGTACCGACCAAACGTTTCTCGACTTGCACAGCGTGAACACCTTTCGGTTGTGACATTGTTTGCAGAGACATGTAGTCTGGGGATTGAAATAGGATTGTGTACGACGTTGAAGCATCACACCGTATTTCAAGCTGCTACAACAAATTAACTATTTAACACTTTGCTAATGTTGTGCGTACACTTGTTGCCTCCCAGCATGAAAATAAAGCAAATAATTGCAGCAAGCTTTCTGCCCAGTAGAAGTTACTGTAATAGAGTGAGAAACTTTGTCCTGCACTTCGAGTAAACAGAAGCAACAGGAAGCTGTCGGAAGGAGGACAGTGTTGAATTAGATACAGGAAAAAACCATTTAGGAGGGCTCTGTGTCCATCACCTACAGCTCGGTATGCAGTTCAAGTTGATGTAGTGCTGTTTCTCTCTGGTAACGTAGCAACTGGACCACACCTCTCCTGCTGAAAGATGCTAAAGAGCCCTTTGAGCACTATCTGGTGTACTGCAAGGGAACTGCACCATTTTTAATTACCAGGGCATTGCCAGCTGATACTTTTTTTTTTTTTTTTTTCCTTCCCCTGCCATGGAATGGCAAGGAAATTCTTCATTCTGTCAAGTAATCCTGTTTTTCCATTCATCGTTTGTGTAGTAATCCCATTTATATTGTAGAAGAGGACTATGCTAATTTCAAAATAATACCAGAATTGTATCCATCAGTGCATTTTACCTTGTTTTAAAGTAAGTTTTTGATTAAAAACAAGCATTCTTGTCCACCTGATGCTCTTCTCATTTAGCACTCCTGTATGGTGGTATTATGTTAACATTTTGGAAGAATACTCAAGGATTTGAGCATGTTTTTCTTCTCGCTTAGACTTTGCAAATGACTGAAAAGCTTTCCCCACTCCTAACCTCTCTTCTGTTGTGCAACAAAAGAGCTTTCCTTTAAGCATCTTGGTTTCCAAGCACAAGAAATCGTCTCTGGGCATTACTGAACGTTTGACTTAAGGTGTGATGAATCCTCTTATGCCAAGTTCAATTTTTTTTTTTTTTTTTTTTTTTTTTAATGTATACTGTAGATTAATGTTTAACTTAGCTACAACAATGTGGAACTAGTATTGTTCGGAGTTTCTCTTTTAAGGTGGTTTTGTTCGGATCTCGGGTTTTATACAAAAAAAGGATATGCTAAGTCTGCATTGGATATCACAGCCTGACTTTGTTTTGTCAAGGCTGTTTCCTTTGCTGCCTGTCTTAGAAAGATGATTGTTGCATTATAACAGCACGAAATCCTTATTCTGGCTTCGTGACCTGCATGAGGGAAAGCCTTTTAAACTATCTGAAAACTTATTTATTGATTTATTTAAATGTGTTGGTTTCTTACTGTAGTGACATACCAGTTGTTGTCATTGCACTTTGGTATCAGCTTGGGGAGGGGGCATGTTTTGGTGACATATGGCAAAGCAGCCATTGCAAAATAATGCTATTGGTGTTGCTGTACTTTGAGGTTTCCTTTCTTTTTTTCTGAGATTTTAAAAAACAAATCCTAGTGTAGTTCAGCCAGCTTGTGACTTAAGTACATCAAAACCAATAGCCTACCTAAAACAATATAAAACTGTGTACTTGGAGCTGTGCGTATACAGTAAATCTGTGGCAATATTGTGAAAACTATATAGAAATGCAAATATACCATTTTGTTAACCTGATAATGCTTATGCATCCCTTCCCCCTTCTGTCTTTATAGGTCTACGAGGGCTAATCAATCTTGGGAACACATGTTTTATGAACTGTATTGTCCAGGCACTTACCCACACTCCACTGCTGCGAGATTTCTTCCTCTCCGACAGGCACAAATGTGAAATGCAAAGCCCCAGCTCATGTCTGGTCTGTGAAATGTCTACGCTTTTTCAGGAGGTGAGTGCTGTTTGCCACAATAGCATCGCCTTTCTACAGATGCTGGCTGTTTATTACCCCGAAATGGATTGTGTTCTATTTGCAAATATAAAGGGAATGCAAATTATGTTTCCCCTCAAGGTGCGGCAAAACAGAGCAGTAAAGATTGAGTGAGGCCCTACTGTCAAAAATACCCAACTGCTGAAAAGGGAACTATTGGCCTTTTAAGTCCTATTCTTAAGTCACCCTTGTTTAGGCAAAGCTGGTATTGGAAATAATTACAGTGCTGCCTGCTCTTCTGAGACTGATCTGCAAGTCTTTAGTCTTAAAGCTGAATGTGTGCTTTAATTAAAGGTGCAAGTTGTAACTGGAAAATATGTCACAGGCTCTTTGGGTGATAATGGGAGTGAGAATAAAGCAATAGTATATAGCCTGTGGTTTAAGGCACTGGATTATGTAGGTCTGTATAAATATTTTAAAGATCTTGGTTCAGTGCTTTCTAACAGGGAGGAACATCTTCACTGTCATCTCTTACGTGGAAACCCATTAATGGCCCAGAGCATGTAGAAAAGTGAATGTGTTGGTACAGTTTGTCCCTTCCATGTATGAGCTACTGTTCTTTCCCTTTCTCACTCAGGTGACTGGCTTTGTAATCTGTCTTTCTCTGTAGGTCTAGTCTGTGCTGTATGAGACAGGCACAGTCTTTTCCTTAATAAATAGTCAAAGAGCGTTATTAACTACCTTAGTCGCACATCAGCAATGTAAGGACTATGGCTAGACGTGGGCTTCTAGTTTTAAGATGAGTCTTTAAAAACAAACAAATCCAGCTCTGTGCCTTTCCTTCAGTGATAGATCTGCTTTCTTGGTAAGTAAAAGAAAAAAAAAAAACAACAAAAAAACGCTGAAAACCCAAACAAAACCCAAAAAAAAGCTATAGTACATGCTGTCACAGAGCATTTAAGATAGCTGGAGATGTTTGTACACAGAGCACGCCTTTTGTGTAGATGCTGTTATGGAAGTTCGTTCAAACTGAGACCAACCTAAAATAGCTTTACTTTTATCTCGTGATTTTCAATTTGATTTTATTTCTGTGCCTTTTTCACCAGAGATGAGTCTTTTTGGTCATTGCAGGTAAATTAAACATATATGGAAGGTAAAGTCCCCCATTCCAGTACAAAGTTGTTTTCTGCTCATACTCAACACTCATGTGAATTTGCAACCTTTCATACTGCTTATCAGTCCTTAATTGTGTGTTATACTTATTATTTTTTGATTTATTTTTCAATTATTCCTATGTCTGTCAGGAAAGGAGGTAAAAACAAAAGGCAGGCATACCAATAGGTAGCAGCTGCAGGATTATTGAAACCAGATGTGCAGTTAAATGGGGAAATACTACTCTGCCTAGATAAAAAAAAATCAGCCACGGTATAGAAATGCCAGCTTCTGTACACTGTTAATATAGAAACCTATTTGCTTATTTTAAAAAAGGTACTATTATAATCTTGATATCCTTTCATCAAATTGTGGTATAAAGTCTCATTCTGATGAGTATCACCACGTTCTGTTTACACACATGCATTTTTAAAAAAATCCCTTGGGAAAGGGGAAATGAGTATTACATTACAGATCGAGGGGCTGGAGGAAAGATCAAGACTGTCTAGGTAATGCTTTTTATTTCCATTTTTGTACATGGAGCCCTGTTGATGGCCTAGGATGCCTTTTGCTAGACAATATACAAGCATGTAACAAAGAACAGGCCGTTATCCAAAATGGGGCTTAAATGCAGCATTCGCATTAGTTTCAGTTATAATGAAGTTTAATTTCACACATAACTTTGGGAATCTCAGCCTTCATTTTCCCCAATCAAAATTCAAAAATGAGGGTATGTGAATGAGGGAAGAGCCGCATCTGTGGTATCAGACTGCGAAGATAGCAGTCCAGTAGTCTCTGTCCTTATTTCACACTGAAATACTGCAGCTATGTGCTGTGGGAGGACAACAAAAAGTGACTCAGCCACCTCGGAAGTAAAACTAGCGCTTAGTCCTCCGCAAGCAAAACTGTAGTGTCTGTGACCAACTCAATATATTTTAACTTGCAAGCAGTAAATCCCATGTTATGTTTATAGCTCTGTCAGCACTCATTGTAAAATTCTGTTTCCCGGTGAGTTTTAATTTCTGTACATTCTGAATTTAAACAAAAATCTTGCGTTTTGGAGCAGACTGGTTATCTTTCATGTCCCAACTATATGCAGTGGTTACGATGAAGATTCCTATACTGCCTTTGCAGAGATGAGGTCTGGATGAAGGAAAGCTAACCAGTGGAGACTTCAGTGCTATGGTTAAGAATTCCTTTGTAATTGAATTACTGGGGAAACTGGTTCAGGTTCTGTCTTGTTTTTACGTAGCTTTCTCACCAGGATTAACTGATGTAGTTATCCCAAGGCATTTTACCCAGTGACAAATGATCAGGGCAAGGGTTAACTTCATCTCCCTGCCACCCTTCTTTTCTGAAGGTGTGATCTTAGGCAAATGGAATGCCAGGGGATCTGGTGAATGCATGCCAGTAAGAACTCTCCAGGAGAAAAGGAGACTGTTCTGAACATTAAATGAAACTTATTATACATAAATAAGCAAGTTTTGCTATTTTGCTTCTTAAACAGAAAACGCTTGTCCCTTTTTTTTGTTTAAGACCATTTAGTTATATAGGTTGTGTGATTTCTCTGTGATAAATAGGAAGCTACAAAGTTCTTCCACCTTGAAGTAGGTTGGTGGTGAGTAACGAGTATCAGATTGTTCTCAGAATTGAGTTTTTTTTCTGGTAGCTTTTCTTGCAAATACGCCAAGCATTGATCTCTGTTTGTTTTAAGAATATCTGACTGCATCAATTAACATTCTCATTTGTGCTACTTGAAACCTGTTTCTCAATAGAATCATGACATGAATTACACTGCATAAGAAAAGGAATGAAAAGGATATGGGAATAACAGATAGTGGTGAAACTGGATGGAGGGAAGATAGAACACACAGAATCCGTTCATTGAGCCTTTTGGCTGAAAGGGTTTGTGCGCTACTTTTTACCTACTGGTATTTGTGTTTTAGTTTTGTTTCGCCAATTAAAATTAATTTCAGGATGGTCTGCACCCTAAGGTTTATCTAAATCCTTTAGAGAATGACCATTCAGGATGGTAGGATTAGCGGATCTGTATCTCGGTGTACTCTGTGACTGGAATAGCAAGAATACCTGGGAATATAGCAGAATGCAGTGCATCCACTCAGAGATGTAAAGAACAAAGCCTTCTTTATTCCCGTCATTACTCATCCTCGTGAGCCTATCAAAGTACACAGCGCAACTACGTGGAGAGTTGAAAAGTGAGGACAAAAAGGAAAAAGAACGAGATGATTTATGGCTTTGATATCTTAAGATGGTACACTGTTGAGATGGCTTATGTATAAAATAACTTACATCAAAAGTACAAGGGAGAAAAAGTAGTTAAGGCTCTTTACATAGACAGAAGCCTTGCATTTTGTCATGGAAAACACAGTTTGTGCTGATTTTACTAAATCTTTTCTCTGAAATAAGTATAGAACATACAGAGTGCGTGCAAGCAAAATGGATTTTCTGACTCCTTGAACCATTGCTCGTTGTTGGGAAACCTCCAGTAGGTGTTCTTTTATTCTGAAAGGTGCATGTATTACCCACTCCCTTTATCCATGTAAATTTTCAGAACATTTAAAGTCTTAACTGAGAACCAATTTCTAAGAGGAGGTTTCAGTTTCTCAAATTGGACTGGAGCCTTGTACAGGATTTATGCCTATAAATTCTTGATTACAAAGCTTGGAGACTGGTTTGTTGATACCTATGCAGGATAGATCAAATGTATCTGTTCACGTAATTGGGAAACTTCCATGCATGTGTTTTTGGCAGGAGGAGAAAGAAGTACAGATGTGTGTGGTGGTGTTTTGGGGTTGTGCGTGTTTTATTTATTTATTTATTTTTAAAACCTGACTGGTGTCTCTATATTTTCGGTAACAATAATGCAACATACAAAGACTAGAATCCTCTAAATCCCCTATAGCTTCTTCCTTTTAGAATCCAAGAGCAAGTGTGTTAAGTGCAAAAAAAGAAAGTTACTGTTACTTGGGCTGAGTGTAAGAATGGAGGCCTTGAATCCTGGTTGGGGGAGGTGTCTTCCTCACCCTGCCCTGAACAGCAATTAAACAGTGTATTACCAGGCATTTTCAAATTATTTCAACTAGTTCTCTCCAATATAAACAACTGATACTGCTGAATTGAAAACAAATTTAAACAAAAATCGTTTTAAATTATGTTTGGAAGAATTGTGCCATTGAAGTGCTTTAGAGGTGACTTGCAAATACATCATTATTTATATTTGCACATGTTAATGAAAATATTTGTATAATAGTGATTGAATAAGACTTTACATGGATTTTTTTTCCCTTTTGTGGATTGGAACAGCTCTGATAGGCTGATCTTCGCAGCAACAAGGAAATGACAGAGATGGGATGGATGTTTTGTACATTCCAGTTAAAATACGCTATTGAATGTGCTTGGATTCTCTTGTTTCATTTTTAATTTATTAGAATAGTGAAGCTTTCACCCACTTCCATGTATATTCTTACTAGGTGTGTTTCTAGTTTCTGTGTGATAATAGCTAATAATTTGATAAAGCTTCTTGTTAGATTCTTCTAATGAAGCACTAGAAAACGTAAAATCTGCTGGCAGGTCTAGTGTCTGCAGTGGAGTAATTATGGAGAGTGCCGTTGGTTAAAATGACCGGAGAGCTCTGGGACTAATTGTAAGGAGTGACAGAACAGAGAAGTTTTATGGCTACAGTTCCCTGAATTATGTCGAGCAGCAGCTGCGTCAGCAGCTTTCAATTACCATACTACTGCTCCAGTCCCTTGGCGTCGTTCTTGTTGGCATCAGAGTTAACTATTGATCTTTTTATTTATAGAAGCATTTTGTGTTGTTTGGCTGCAGAGATATATCTTCTTGTTTGGAAAAAGCAGAGCTTGCAATAAAGAAATTTCTTTGCCAGGAAATACACTAAAACCATTTAAGAAAACATACAAAGATGAGGACTAGATGAGAAGATTGAACTACCTTTTGCCTACCTGTCCCTTAAAAATACAGTATGTTTTATCTAGGCAGGTTTGTAGCACAGTGCCCTGATATAAAATGCTCAGAGACTGGGGAGGGGGAAACTTAGGTCTGGGGAAGGAAGCCTGCTTTTCCAGTGAGACCGAGAAATTATATACTGCTGGGGTTTTAAACCTCATTTTTGTTCGGTGTATTTGCTGCTTACTGTCTTCTGTTTGGGAAGAGTAACTGAAAATAAACAGTCATTGATTTGATAGGATCTTGGCAAAACATAATTGTGGTGTTGCAGGCACCCATCACTGGCAAATACCTTTTCCAAAGGTTAGGAAAGGCAAAACGACTTACAAATTTTCACTTACTAAAATAAAAAGTTACTCTGTTAAATACAACCTGAAGGCCAAGTGAATAAACTTTTTGGGCCTTTTCTGGCTCCCTGCAGGGATACCACAAGCATCTCTGCTTTGCTTTTGGAACTGGTATCATGGTGCAGGGGTTCTTGAACAGATACAGAAGTCGCCTTGTCGAAGAAGGGGCCGTGAGCTTTAGTCTCAGACTCTGGGTGCCAGAACTGGCGGCAGAAGCGAGGACCCAGGAGGAGGAAAGTCGAAGAGTTGCAGCAGTAGCACTTGGGTGGAAATGGAGAGGGTAAAGGAGGGAGCTGAACCTTGACCCAGGGAAACAGAGACCCTTAGTATGAGGGGGTTTGGCATGTTTTGGTTTTCAGTGGGACCTCATTAAAAAAAAAAAAAAAAAGCATTAATTTCTGTAGGCAGTTATCTGTCCTCTTTTTCTGTGCTGATGTGCCTTCCCAGCTGTGTGTCACCCCTCAGCAGTGGCGGTTCACATCACGGTTTTGCTGACGGAATAATTTGTCTGTGCACTCCAATATGCTTCTGGCAAAATCACCTGGGGCAATTTCAGTCACTGCTGTAGCCAGCTCATCAGGTTTTGAGTGAAGCAGCTGCAGGAGCTGGTCCAGGACCAGGTCTCTGGGCAGTGACACCCTGCAGGGGTGTAATGGTCAAAGCCGTTTGGGCTTTGGGGATAGGTGAGCGCGTTGGTACCTTCAGCTCTGCAAACAGCTGTACTTGACAGAGTCGTTTCTAAGGCTTTGTGCTGTTATAGCTGTACAGTGAAAGGCCAACTCTGGCGCGAGGCCGCTATCCTGCTTGTAAAGTTTTCCGTGAGATAGGACCGTGCACGGCCATTGGGTGCAGAGGGTTACCGTGGCTCGGGTCAGGGGCTGACCGACAGTTGGCATCTAATATTCTCATCTTCAGTGTTTGTCCTGATTTCGGGGGTCATGTAATTTGGGAATGAAATTGCTGATCTCTTGCAAATATAGGAATTCACCCCCGCCCCCCGGCTATTTTACTGAAAGCCAATGGTATCAGTAAGGAATTCTTGAGTGTTGTTTGTGTCTACCTTCCCTCCTCCACCTGCTTTTTTGTTTCTGCTAATCCATCAGAAAATGATGGAATCTCAAGGCAGAAAACTGAGGTGCTGAGTTCCGAGATCACTTCTTCAGTAGTCTGATAAAAAGCGCTCTCTGTATTTTATTAAGGCCATCAGAATTAAATGGTTTAAATCTATTTGACTAATTGCACTCATTTAAGTTTTTAATAATTAAATACACTGAGGCTGTGTAACTTGTTAACAGTTATGTCCTTTTCTTTGCTTTGAGCAGTTTTACTCTGGGCACCGATCTCCTCACATTCCATATAGGTTATTGCACCTGGTATGGACTCATGCACGGCATTTAGCAGGGTACGAGCAACAAGATGCACACGAGTTCCTCATTGCTGCATTAGATGTGCTACACAGACACTGCAAAGGTAAGGCTTGTCCTGAGTCTTCAATCAACAAGGAATATTGGATCAAAAGGAGGTAGAACAATCTCTTCTTAAATCAAGTGTACTGTCTTACAGTACAGCAGTCTTGGCAAATTCCTTTAAAAATGTTTGGTAGACTTAAAGGAAAATATTTATAAAGAAATAAACCACTCCCATTGTCAAAAATTACCTAGAGTTAGAAGCAGACAAGGCTGTACATTGGTTTGAATCACCATCGTGTTCTTCTCTTATTGGTTGTGAGTCACTGTCTTTTCTTTTAAATTGCAATTTTAATTCTATTTATAGTTGAGGTAGTTAGAACTCTTACTCAGTGTGTCATAGAACTGATGAAAATAACATAGGGGAGGCTGTGTCTGTTCTGCTTAAATATTATCCTGCTGTATTTGTGATGCCAAATTGCTTACAGAAATGTGAATAAGAAAGAAATTAGTGGTTTTGGTATCTTGTTTTATTAGTCTGTATATAAAAATACATAACTGTACAATACAGTAAAAATATTCAGCGACATGCTTTTTAGAGATGAAGTATCTAAGTCTTGAATTGATTTGTTAATATAATGAAATTACATATTTCATGTTAGTTAGCTGTACTAAATCTGAACTGAAAATTTCCCAATCTGCCAATGTTTGATCTAGTTTGGTTCACTTGTTTAAGCACAGAAATTTTCATTATTCTTGTAAGGGAAAAATAGTAGGGTTGATACTAGCAAAACAAACAAAAAAATCCTTAGTCACTAAAAATAAGCTTTAAAGCACTCAACTTTTCCTCTAATGCCCTTAGAAAAAGCACTTAGAGGTTAGTTTTTTGGCTTCTCAGAGGACTATCAAAGGGAAGGAAGGCTGCTACTGCTTCTAGGAAACATTTTGAACTCTTGCTTTTATCTTTGAGATACTCTTACATGGTAGCGGATGTGCTTGTTCAGATGCATAATGGGTGTCCTCCAAAAAAAAGTCTTCTCCAAAAAAGAGTACTTGTAAGGACAGGAATACATAGAAGAGGGTTTTTTGTGATTTATTAATATCTGTCACTTGACAATCACTAACTGAAATTCAATAGGCCTAATGGAACTAGTGTTGAAGTACTGTAAGGAGCAGAGTCTACCCACATACTGACCTCTCACTTCTTAACATTGAATAAACTCAGGTACAAACAAATACTTCTTGGTTCCTGTAAAGTTTCTGAACCGTTGATCTAACAAATCTTGAAGCTTTTTCATCATCTTTGATATAAAATGATCTTTGTATTTCTTCTATACTTCCTGATTAGTACATGAAGAAATAGTATTTTCTTCTCAGAATTGTAAAGCAGAAACTTGCAACAGTAAAGGTCCCTGTGCTCTTTTCAAACTGATAACAAATCTGAAAAGACTTTTTTAAGCGTGGTTTGGCTTTAAATGAAGAATCTCCGAGGTATCTTCTGGAATTACCAACAAAATCAAGCTTTCTCAACAATTTCTTTACTCTTGGTTCTGTTTGGCTCCTCCATCCTGAACAAAAACGAAACTGATATGTCCTGAAACTTAGAAAATTTATATGTTGGACATTCCGTGTTGGAAGGAGTGTGTACAGGTGTATGAAAACTTGTTGGGATATCACAGATGTGTTGAAAACACTGACTTCTGAATTGGTATCAACTTTCATAATGGTTTCATCCAGCTTGAATTGAATTAGGGAGTTTTGCACCTTCGGTACAGAGATTTTTTGGGTTGTGGGAAAGGTACCATTTACATTCAGTACAAGGACTGAAATCGAGTTATTTAATGGATATCCTTAAGTTTGAGCCTACTTGCGTAGACGTGTTACAGTGCTACTAGTGGGAAGGCATTAGCACTAGATCCTTGGCATCTGTGCACCCAGGTTTTTAAATTTCTGGCTCTGAAGAAATGGAGAGACTTTTATTAAACTACAGTAAATAATCTGTACCACATCAAGGTAATTTAAAAGAAGTGGTTGAGCAGTTGTGTGGGAACCAAACAAGTTAATCTAAACCAGAATTTCAAGTATAGTCATGATAAACTACTTTTGGAATGAACTAGTCTGCTATGTAATGAGAAAATTTTCCCCCTTAATATGTTCATGTATGCACACAGACACACACACACATACGAAGTATGTAAAAATATTATTACTAATAGTGAGAATATGTCCTAAAGCTACAATAAGCAAATAATGCTTCCCCTGCCAATATTAAATATTTATTTTACTGAATCAAAAAAGCTTTTTTTAAAGCTTCCAGTCAACAGTAATCAAGCTCTACAACTAACCCACAGTGAGTGAACTAAAGCAAAGTCATGTGGAAAATTTTGTCCAAAGGCCCTAGCTGTTGTACATTATTCATGATGACCAAGGCTTCAGGTGCCAAAGTAAATGAAAGTGTTACTTATACAAAGAACTGCATAAACATTCAGTGATACTTGTTTAGCTGACATTGGTCGTTTATGCCTTTTCCATTCCATTTACTCAACTTTCTAGGGATTGTCCTAACGCAAGTCAGAGAAAGCTGCAAGAGCTTG
Source organism: Aviceda cuculoides (assembly GCA_035590195.1). Lineage (NCBI taxonomy): Eukaryota > Metazoa > Chordata > Aves > Accipitriformes > Accipitridae > Aviceda > Aviceda cuculoides. The sequence goes on from JAVJGG010000061.1 coordinate 16,598,114, forward strand.
TTATTGATGTCTGTTATTGCCTAAATTAGGAGGAGTATATGATTTTGATATGCATTTAAAGATAAGTTTTGTAATACTGCATCCTACAAAGCATAAAATTAACTGCCCTGAGATTATTATACGGGCTGGCTAGCCCAAGCAGTTGTTTGTTTTGTTTTGGTTGGTTGGGGTTTTTTAATGCTGGTTGAATATATACTTTGTTTTTGTGGTATCTGTAAAGTTCTGGAAGCCCAGGATACCTGTCTGATCACCCATGTAAATCATGTCTCAGGGGTGATAGCTGTCCTTGTGCTAGCACTGTTGTGTTGAGCTGTGACGTTTGTGCAGGGCATATTCTGACCACTTCCCAGGGCTCCTCTGTGCTGCTGGAGTAATAGAAAATGTTTCCGAATAAAAGGGATCGAGTCCGTCATGCCTATGCATCGCTATTTTTCATTCCAACAGCTGGAGAAAGATGGTCTAACTGGCAAGTAGTATTTCGGTGAAGAAAAAAAAAAACAGCTAAGCTATTAATTACGCCTCTTTCTCTACCATTCACCCAAAGTTTGCACAAGGTCTGTCCTTAAATGCATACTCCAACTAAAAAAGTGTGAGCTTTCTTGAATCTGAATTCTTTTTCCAACATTGCTACTATAAATGACACTTGAAGTTGTACCTGCAGTTTGTGCTATTCCGGTCTCTCCTGCTGGTTTGATAGCGCTCAGTTCTACAGTGCCACTGTACATTGGTATTTGTAGTCCTTCTCACCACGAAAGCTTCCGCACGAGATTCAGAACTTAAATCTCCATCGGAGAGTAGCTTCTTCACCAGAGTAATGCTATCAGCCGCTTTGCGGGGTAGGTAACGGCCGCGTTCTTTGTACTGAAGCCTAACCATTCACCTGGACTTTGGCGTATATTGCCCTTGATCTTTAAAATGCACAGCAACTTTGATTTTTCAGTCTTTGAATATGTTTGGATTATAGAAGCTGCTGAAAATGATCAGACATTGATCTCTTGCTTCGTGTATGTTTTCTGAGACTTTTCTGTGAGGAACAGGTACAAAGTTCCACTTTTCACGTGGGATCCTTCAGGAGTTCCAGGAGTTTTTATTTGTTAGAGGAGGTATTTCTGCCCAGTCTGCAAAGCATTAGGTCAGCTTTTAGTCAACATGACAGATACATCTTAATTATCAGTGCTCTGGAAGAAATTCAGGGTTCTAATTCTGCAAACTCCCATGACAGTGAAGTTCCAATCATCCAAACATTTTGTAGTTTACTAACTTTGTCTCGGACATATTCAAATGTAGAGAAACTTAGAACAGAATTGTTATTTTTTTTGTATGGAGCAAGATGGCAGTTCAAAAGTTTACGTTCAGCCCAGTGAAATCACTGGCTCTGGGGTTTCTTTTATTTCTTGCAAGAGCAGCAACAATCAAGCAGCAGAGATGGGCGTTTGTACACAAAGGTTCAAAAGCAAGATGAAAAAAAATATGAACTAATCCTATATTTTTATCCCAAACTTCATTCAGCCAATGTTATTCAGTTGTCTAACAAAAAAAAGAGTGCTACTTTAAAGCTGATTATTCCTCATTTATCTGGTTTTCATGAAACATCTTGCATTCATCTTTAACAAGGACTGCTACAAAGCAGATTTGAAGCCTGGTGCTAGGTATCATGACAGAAAAAGAATGTGCTGAGATTTGGGAGTAAAACACTACCCTGCTCTGTGAATTCTGCATGATATTCTTAGGAACTGATAAAGCATATGCTTGTGAAACATGTCATCTGCTATGATCCATATAAATGTATGTGTACACTGCTTTGTCATAAAGAATAACAAGCACATGTTCAGAACACTGGGGTCCAAAGTAGAGCAGAAAAGTTAATGTCTTGTTTTGATAAATGTCCCTTTTAAGAGATCTGGCAAGTTTTAAATTCCTTTTTCTCATTTAAAATACGTACTGGAAGTTGGGGGCAAAACTTCTTTATTTTTGTTTCAAAACCAAAACCAGTGTTAAATAGTAACCTGTAGCTATTCTTACAGTTGTTACATATGATTTACCTTTAGTAGTATATTAGATGCCTATATATTTGAACACAAGCTAACATGCTTAGTTATTGCACAGACACAGTACTAACTTCTGGTTTTTTAAAAGAATTGCATTTAATTTGAACCCAAACTTTTAAACTCGATTTTCTGCCATTCTCATAGTTACATTAGTGTATACATTGATGTATTTTCAAGTTTGGTTTTAGTCTTGTGCTGACCCATCTCTTACAAGAAGCTGCTGATTTTCCTAGTAGGAATTATGACCAGCTTTAAAAACAAAAATGTATGAAACTAAAACCTACTTTGTAAGACAGAAATGTTGAAGAGAACCTTGAGCACAACAATCTAGCAGCTTCTACTTCTCAGCTGCATAATATACCTCCTCTCAGCATCTGTTACATATTGACAAGTGTGAGTAGGTGGTAATCTTACTTTTTTTTTTTCCCCCCCTCCTCTCCAACCAAATGTCATGGGAAATAATGTTGAGTGGGTAATGCCCTTCTGTTTTGCTGGGAACAAGCTCGCAGGATATTCTTTTGAGACCCTCTCGTCATTGATCCTAATTGACTTGTATAATTGAAAAGGGAGTATTTGTTCTCTCCCATAGGCGGAAATGGTTGTCTATTAAAGGTGTCCAACAGGGATGTTACCTGTGGTCCAGTGAAACTCTCTAGGCACTGTTTCTCTGCTTCTGCCCCCCTCAAAACAAAACAGAGGGAGATGTTTCAAATGGTGAGATTACAAGTATGTAGCAGTTGTGTGTTGTTTCTTTAAAAAGGAAAAGGGGAGTTTTAACAACAAGGATGAAAACCATTAAATTCTTTTTTGAAAATCCACATGTAGTCTTTAAAGCTTGTAAGTGATCTTTTTCTAAAGGTGAAGAATGTCTCGTACAGTTTCTGTACTATATGCTCTATTCATTAATTAAGCTTAACATAATTGAGACCTTATAAAGATCTTAAGTTCAGTAAGATTTAGCTGAAATTCCTATAAGAAATGCCTGAGACTGGGTCTGATAACCCCCAACCTGAACGTTTGAAATCTAATTTCAGAGCATTTTGTTCAAGAGCAATTTTAAGGAAACAATATGCTTTTCTTGATAATTCAAACAAAAGTTTCTAAAGCAGGCAGATGAGTGAGAGCTTTTCTGAGGCATTTAGGATCTAATTAATTGAAGTGGCCCATTGCAGCTTAGTGGGTATCACCTATGTCTACTTTTCCCCACCTAGTATCAGGAGGAACCTTTGTAAGCTTATATATTTTTCAACAAACTTCTAAAGCTTCATTGGAGAAAAAAAAAAAAAATATATCCTTTCCTGCTGCAAGATGACTACAGCTAGAGCACCTTAGACACAAGAAAATTGGTGGGGTTTTGCCCTATGCTTTTTGTTTCTTCGGGGTTTTTTTAATATGCTTGACTAGAAATTAATTGTTTTTTGGGTAATAGCTGTTATTTCAAGGAGTCAGCATCTTAGTATTTCAGTTTCAGAAATTAAATACTTCCTAGTAAGTTAAAAATACTAGGAATCCTGGCAAAACTTAATTATGTTTTAGCAATTTCTGTTGTAGGAGATTGGAAGACCTCTTAAGATGTACTTTACAAAATAATTAGCTGGTGCTGTGAAAAAGTTTGTGTGTGCATCTCTGTCTACAAAGCAAAACTAATTGCATCTATCCTGCCCAAGGAAAATAAGCCGTACATTCTTGGAAATCAAAGAAAAAGTGTATCATTCCTAGTTCACCTCTGAGAAATGGAAGGAGTATGCTTCAAAGCTGAGAATGCCAAGAAATTTTTGGTTATTTAATGCTCTGGTTAGTCTAAGAAAGCTGAATTGGCCTAATCTCAGCACTCAAAATAATAAAAATGAATTGCTGTTCTCCTGAGACCTGCAATGACAGTTTATAATGCCTAAAAGATGGGTATGCGTTGATTTTGACCCTCGGGAACTTAGAGGATTGCCGTGTCTCTGAAGAAGCTGGAGGAAGACACAGCACTTATCTTCCCCACTTCAGATAAGGACATCTTTCATTTTCTCACTGGTGAAAACTTGAACGGAAAGTCCATGTTTGTGTTGAACGGACAGGATGCAGACAGCAGGCTGGAGGTTCATGGGTCTTAAGAAACCTCCTCCTCTCACTCTACTCTCAGAAGGTGGCTGGAATAGAATTAAAAAGCAGCATTTGCTGACATTTCTCCTCTCTGTTCATTTAGGAAAGTAACGCACTATTGAGTACTCTACCTAAGCAGAAACTAGTGCTTCTGTGGTAAAGAGCCGGCCAGTTGTTCAGATACAAATGTTACACGGTGGTGCTCTAAGTGAAATTAAAATGTTCATTTTCATGAGCCACCTTGGCAACTCCTTTGTCATAGGAACTGATCTTTATACCAGATAGTGCAAATCTCTGTAAAGGGAGGTAGGGCTGTACCCTGAAAAAGGGTTTGGCTAACAGCTGATGCTGCTTAAAGCTTCACCTCTACAGGAGTTAGCTGCATTTAGTCACCTTCTGATTATCTTTTATATTTTTCCAGGAATTCTCTTCTTGTTTCCTTGGTTTTTTTCTTCAGTGCACAACATTTTCAGGGTTCTGTATCGCCTATGTGAACTTGCAGTATGTTTGCAAGTTTGCATTACAGAGTTACTGGAGACACAGTCCAAGACAAACCACTGTTCCCTTGGAGGATTTTTGACTTCTGAGTCTGTGTTTGCATTCCTCCAGGTGATGATAATGGGAAGAAGGCCAACAACCCCAACCACTGTAACTGCATCATAGACCAAATCTTCACAGGCGGACTGCAGTCTGATGTTACCTGTCAAGTCTGCCAGTAAGTAATTTTTTCTGATTCTGCACTCTGATTTGAATCTGTACGCCTTCTAGTGCAACAGTGTACTGAATCTTCTCTTTCTTGAATACCAGTAAAACTCCAGCAAGACAAGAACTGTGATACAGCATCAGCTAAATGCAGTCAATTACCAGTTAACTGTCATATATTAAGATATACCAAAAAAACTACCTGGAAAGTACCACAGGCTTATGGACATAAACTTTTTACTAGTGTATAAAAGGTTGTTATTTTCCAAGTTCATGAGGAAAAGACTTCTGGGATCTCTTTGGTTTTGAAAGTATGTAATTGACACTACATTTGAAGAAAATCCTGATGCGCGACCGTATTTTCCTGCAGTTAGGAGCACTGTGTATTATCAGGAGACGTTCCAAAGAGGCTGATACCTAATGTAATCTCAGGTACCAGCAAGTGAATGTTTTACAAGAGTAAGGAAAAATGGTTTTGTTATTCTACTCTGTGTACTGGAGTGAGTTGACTTCTCTTTCAAGATGTTTGGTGTTGCCATAGTGCAGAAGTCAGAGTTCTTGTTTTTTGTTCTTGTCTTGCATTCTTTATAATTACGCACGCTGTCCTGCAGATGGGCTGTTGTGCTGTGCTTGTTTGAATCTGCTTTTATTCTCAGTTTCCTGGAGAGATTTGCAGAAGATTTACTGTAAGGAAAACATAGGAAATTTTGTTCTTTGCCTGGTAGAGCCATAGAATCCTTATATGATAATGAAAAGCTTGATGTGTTAAGACACAATATAAGCATTGATGAAACTTTAACAAAAGAAGTTTCCTTTTGAAAATTGACAACCTTTGCACAAATTAAGCTGGAAAAAAGGCAGAATATTGTAGGCTTAATGAGATTGCAGAGTGAAAGACACTAGTTTTAGAGGAAGAGAGAACTCTAAAAAATAAGCGGAACGTGTCCAAACAGAAAAAGCTTCCAAACTAGAAGCTTAGACCGCTGAAGTTGTGGCGTTCTCTTAAAAATGTGAGTGCTGGAAGAAAAGATGTGAGTCAATACAAGTTAAAATGTTGGGAAGTTTTTTCCGTAGTCTAGCTGTTGGGTTGTCTTAAGCTTTGTTGTAGAGAGATCTGATCGAGAACATACACTACTTCTTGATGCAGTTATTCTTTGGCCTCTCAAATTCTAAATGCTGTAGGAGATGCTAATGTGAACTGCAAAGCTTAATTCAGTGCACTACTGTATAGCAGAAGTATTTGATGCTCTCTTTATCGAAGTAGCCTTAAGCACCACCTTCCGTGTCTTGACCAGAGAACCGTGCTTCTAAATTACTTGGATTGCGTGTAGCTATCATCATAGATGTTAGCTGGTTTATACTGGTCAGTAGTATGACCAGTACCTCTATCTCAGAGTAACCCTGCTTGTTCACTTTGAGTCACAGGGCTCCAGTGAGTGGGAGAATGTATTAAATGTGTATATTTTGCATTTAGTACATCACATACATTTCCTAAAATGTAAGGCTTTTAAATATTCAGAAAAACAATCAGTTGTGGGAAAACACTCCGGAGCAAATGTATTTTCTGTCATCTTTGAGTGCCCTCTAGGGGTGATGTAGATCCCATAGTTCCTAAAAGTAAGTATCTGGTGTGCACCCTAAAGTGAGAGAGACTGTTAATTTTACTTCCTTTAAACATCTATTAAACTGCTTTCTTTTTCATAGTGGCGTTTCCACAACGATAGACCCATTTTGGGACATCAGTTTGGATTTGCCAGGCTCCTCCACCCCGTTCTGGCCACTGAGTCCGGGGAGTGATGGCAGTGTCGTAAATGGGGAAAGCCATGTATCAGGCACCACCACTCTCACAGACTGCTTGCGAAGGTATGAAATGAGACAAATACGATTTTGGTGGGGTAAAAAGAATTTGGCTTCATTCTGCTCTCCAGGTGGCACTGAACAATGGGAGTAAGTGATGCTTTGTCATGGCATTATCCCCAAACAGCATTTTTATACATATTTTAGTTTTTTTGCATAAGAGAAAGTGAGAAGGCAAAGAAGGCTCAGAGCAACAGTAGGCCTAACAATACGCAATCAAAACCAGTTGCTACGCGATGCAAAAAGAAAACAAATTTTACATTGGCTGCTGCCAGTGGTTTTAAATGATCGAAACCACTAGTGTCTGTCTCCATGTTCTTGGTTGTGTCAGCTAAACAAGCACATAAAAAGAGTTCACAATGCATTTAATATTTGTCTAAATTATAACACCAAATATGAATCTGATCTTCCTCTAAGCAGAGCTGAGGGTCAGCTACTGCTGGCTTAGTTGCTGGAATGGCATTAAGGAGGAAAGGAATAGGGCTTTCAAAAAGACAAGATAATTCTGAGCAGGAAACTTATGCATCTTGGAAACAGGTAACTGGAGAGAACGTTATGGCTTTGTATACAGTTACTTGGATCTTTTAGCAGATCTGAAAGTCATTCTCTTGTGGCAAATACAGATATTTGTCGAAGATATTGTCTGAGGAAGAGGTTGCCTGCATCCTGGGCAGAGGTTACCTATAGCCTGGGCAAAACTAATCCTCCTGAAATAAAAATTCGTAGCCTCTGACATCTGATTTCTAACCTTCTTGATACTTTTAAGATCAGTAATTTTAAGAAAACAAGGGAATTAGTAAAAATGAGAAATAGCTGATGCAGGATTGCATCAGGAGGCAAAACCAATTGAATTTTGGTAATTTTCTTGAACATGGGGATTAGTAAAATCAGAGAGGGATGATAGGGAAGGAAAAACATCCAGGCTCAAAGATACTCTTGAAGAGTGTGAATTTTGGAAAGAAGTTAAACTCTAATGGATAAAGAGGATAGATCTAGGTTTTTACTCAAAAGTTAGCAAGCAGGTTGAATAGTAGATTCAAACAAGGAGGGTGTGTAACTTCATGTCAAGCAGTGTCACCATGCAACTTGAAGTTGGCTTGAAGAAGGAAGGATTGAGAAGGAATATGACAAAAACCAAAAAGATGTAGGCACTCCTAACAACAAAAACAACAAATTCATAAGCCTTTTTGCAAACTTGAGAGAAGAAAGAAAAATAATCAAAAACCAAAACCAGAGAATGGTGGTACATAGGCTAGGTAGAGGAAATCTTGTTAATCAAATAAGAGGGGAGACCAAGAGGCTGGGATGATCATTTAATGCTGGAGGCTGCACTGGCCGTAAACAGAATGAGGCAAGGTAGGGTTAGTGATGAGCTGATAACATGTTGCCCTCACATGCTTAGTGTGTGCATTAATGTAAAATGTTCAGTTATATTTCACAATATTTCATCTCAAAAATCCTAGTTGTAGAGCAGCCTCTGGGGAGATGATTTATTTGCCCTGTGGAAGTCTAAACTTGGAGGAAGAGACTTAGCAGTCCATGCTCCTAGCCTTTTCTGTGCTGACAGTTTCTGAAAAAGTGAGAGATATTTTGCTTTAGTGTGTTGTGAGAACATAGAGGTAGTATATTTTCTCTAAGCAATTCCCTCTTCTGTAATGGTCTCTTCCTATAGCTCCCTTGAGCAGTTCTGTCTGAAAATTTTGAAAGATATTTTTCTAGTTGTCAACACTTGGGTTTTCTTGGAAGATATCTGTATTTTGAAAAGAACTTTGTGTTTACAGCCCTTTCCATCTCAGAGCTTTGATCCTAGCCCTGGAGGGCTACAAGCTAGCAGAGTGTCCTGCAGATAGCATGCAGCTGAGCACAGAAGTCCTGTCATCTTGCTTCAGAACTTCCATATCAATGTTTTTGTTTATGAAAGCAAAAGATCTTTGCTTTCTGTATGAAAATTAGTTGTCCTAACTGAATGAACTAACATTCAGCTCCTTTCTCAGACACTGATGCATTTCAGTGCAGTGTTCGCAAGTAGGGCAATGATAAATGTCAGATTTGGATATCTGAACCACAGCACTTTACGTTATTATAGGTGTTGGATTTTTTCAAAATGACACTTAAATGCCATGAAATCTCTCTCGTGGTGCTAGTGACCCACAAGTAAATGTAAAAGAAGTGTTTTCAGCATGTGTGGAAAATCGTCTGATCAGTTTGTGCATCCCTTTGCTTTTTAATATTTTTTCAGGTTTACACGGCCAGAACATCTAGGAAGCAGTGCCAAAATCAAATGTAGTGGTTGCCATAGCTACCAGGAATCTACCAAACAACTCACTATGAAGAAGTTACCCATTGTGGCCTGTTTTCATCTCAAAGTAAGTTCACAGGGGGCAGACAGAGCAGAGGACGTATATTCCCCTCTGAGAGGATGAGCTAAATTCATGGACATATCTTCTGGCTTTCACTGACTAATCTTTTATGATACAAATTAATATAAAGAATAGCTTGCATGCCCAGCTAGATTTTCTATTATGATAGTATTACATTATCTGTAACATAGCTTTGCAGTATGTCTGTGGGAACCTAACTAACCAGAACCTAGAAACAAAATGGAAGGCTAGTACAATACCTGAACCAGCATAGAAACCAATCTCCAATAACACTTACTCATCCTGCATGGTAAAATTTTTACCCTACACATCTACTGGAAGAATGCCACAGAGGAACTCTGTGTTGAAGGACAAGCATGAAAAAGTTATCGGTTGCAATGGAGAAAGCTTCTTTTATCTTCCCAACTGTGATATAGTTTTCAACATTTCCAATCCCAGTTGTCAGATGCAATGATGGGAGATAATGTCATAGTTGGTGCCCTCGGATAGTTTAGTCCTGTACAATGTATGTCTTAAATATAAGAGTATGACTGTGGTGCAAAGTAGGCAGGTATTGCAGAAGATGAAGGTCATTCTTTGTCAAGAGGCAAAGGGTCCTTGAAAAGTGATGCCACGGGCCTTTTTAGAAGCACCCACCATAGTGATTTAACTGCATCTCTGATCTGCTTGAGCTTTTCTGATGCAAACCTCTAAGGTCTTGAGTGTCTCCTGGGACAGAATGACAAGTCCTCTGCCTGCTAGGCAGCAACTGATGATCACTGGCCTCAGCTCTTACTGTGACCAGTGTTTCAAGAAACTGCTTGTCTGATGACGATCCTAATATCGCATAAGCTACATGAAGAAAAACAGCATTTTACCTACAACCATGGTGACTGGAAACATTTTTAAATGGCAGCCTATATGCTGTGTGCAGATGAAGGCTTGTATTGCTTCTCTTTCCAGTTGGTGAATTGAAAGAACAGCCACTCCAGCCTTCTGCTCCAGAGACCTTGTTCAGTTGTTCAATTCTTACACAGTTTCTAGGCTTTGAACTTTGGTAAAACACCTGAGTAACTTTAATAGTGTTGGAGTTAGACCTTTATCTTGTAGCTGTCATGGCAAAGTGCGCGCTGAACTTCACTGTAGCATGCAGGCAGTTTTTCTGGTTTATTTTCCAGTAGCCTGCTAAGCTAGGTCAGTATGTTCATACTAGAAAACCTAATAATCTGTGTAACTATAGTGTCATGGTCTCACTGAGCAAGTCACAGGCTGTATTCAAGAAGTGATTGTAGTTTGGAACTGTTAAATTACATAGCAACTCCATATCTGGCATAGCAGTGATTTAGAATTTATTTTCAAAATCTGGCTTGTACAGAAGCTTGTTAATGAAATGCAGAGGTCTTGACATGAAAGCAGAATGCCACAGGAAGGTCTGTGTTTGTGAGAAAAGATTGATTCTGCTTTCTGCTAAAAAAGTTGTTAGAGGTGGAAAGAATTCCCTTTTCTGTAATTTACATGCCTTTTCAGACTGTTCGGGACAATCGTGCCTTCAGATGTTCACCCCCATATGCCAGCAGTTCTTCAATTGTATCTTGAGTATTAACCAAGATTATGCGCAATGTTACACACCAAAGATATTATTAGCCTGACTGGACTAGCTAGTAGTACAGTTCTTCTGTTGTTCCTTGGCTGTGGTCTTCCTGAGGAGCATTCTTGCATGACTGACTTGAGGTTTCAGGAGTGCTTGGCTGGCTACTTGGCTTTTTGGGGGAGTTTCTGGGGTGTTGGGCTCTTGGTTTTTTTGTTTTGTTTTGTTTTTTTATTTTATTATTGCAGAGTAGTTGGCAAGATACACCTAGGTGATTCTGCTCTTTGGGCAAGGCAATGTGAATGTGCTCAACCCCTTTCCTACACTCAGTTCAGTATTTGTGTTATCCAGAATGATCGAAGATTTTTTTTTTTTTTAAATAAATTACGTTTCCTAAGCGATTGTGTTGTCCTGTCCATGCAAAATGCAAATTTCATTTCATGTGTTAAAGCAAAAAAGAAACACAAAAGATAAGAATTTTGGAAGTCTCAGCTTTTCACGTCTGGATCTGTTGCTAGGGAATTGTTACGGCACTACAATTGGAAAATAATTAACTTGAAGTGTAAATAGAGCAGAATTGCTGAGAAATGGGGAGAGAAGCTGCCTTTAAATAGAAATTCATTCATCTCTTTCTGGTATTTGTTCCTGTTTCCATTTAATGTTCAATCAAGAAGATGTGGAGAGGATGGTGGGTATTGCAGGCTCCTTTTGGTGGAGGGACAAGGCTTTTTTATTATCATATTTCATTTTTGCTTTAATTTGAATTGGTATTCCTGTGTAGGCTTGAGTCCTGTCACTTGAGATGATTGGATGGGTGGATTAAGTGTGTGAATCTGATGGCAAGCTCTCATTGTCACCAGTTTTGTGTGCTAGTGTAGGCAGCAGCCATATATTTGAATAGTTTGGAGTACAAATGAACACTGGTTTGCATAAAGGCTGTGCGTGCTCTCTCTGTTTAATACATTTTTTTTCTGAATATCACTTGGGAATAAGTTTGTGTGTATAGATATTAAGGTAAACAATCTAATTAATACCATATTTTTCCCCCACAAGTTGCGGTTTATTTCCCTGGTAGAACTGTGTTAGCATTTACACGGGTGTTCCCAGCCCAGATAGTCGGTAGAAGAAAATCAGGGAATAACCCTGGATGCTGACTACTGATATGCTTGCATGTTATTGTTCGTAAGCTAAGGACATTTATGAAAGACAAAAAACTTAGCCTTTCTCTAAAGAAAAAAAAATTCTTCCACTTTGTCTCCAGCGGTTTGAACACTCAGCCAAACTGAGGCGAAAGATCACTACGTATGTCTCATTTCCGCTGGAGCTGGACATGACACCATTCATGGCTTCCAGGTGTGTACCAAGTTCAAAACCCCCCCAAAGACCTGGACAGAACTGTTTTACCAGTTCATTCATGTGCATCATGAAACATGGAACATCCTTGAATCAAAGTTCTAGAACAGTATGTATAATGATACTTCTGCTGTAAGCTGCTCCTTGAAATGTGCATAATTTCTAAACTAATTTTTAGATAAACTATTGAGTTTTGTGTGCCAGAAAAGGCTTTATATTTAAACTTTTTTTTATTAATGTGTGTTACGTTTCTGGTTGCGTGTTAAATTTATAGACTCAGATCCATCTTGCCTTCAGATCTCTGCTTTGGTCCCATCACCTGAGTGCCCACCCACAGTCATCTTGTGTAATTAGGCAGACTAGACATAATCTAGTGCCTAACCTAGTATTTCTGAAGTTAGAAAAATCCTTCCTCTTTATTTCTGCACCTATGCAAATCTGGGGGTTTTTTGTTTTGTAACCTTCAACTTTTGTTTAGAGAATGCTGCAAGAAGAAACGTAGTCCAAATTAAAATAGATATTTCTAATTGGTATTTAAACAGAAACAGTAAGACTTCTCCCACCTCCCAGGTTTGTGAAAGACATGACGTTTATATAAATAAACCTTTATGAAAGGTATATTCATAAAGAGGCCTTCCCCTGGAGAAAAGTAGATGCTTCTGCCAGGAGAGAAAGGAGAGCCCTGAAGCTCTGTTAAATGGTGTTATATTAAGAATATATGGTTTATTCCAGTATATTTTGGAGATTTGAGACTTCCCTGTTCCTCTGTGGTGAATTCTCCCTGGATAGAGCAGGCTCTGCTGATGAAAGGTATCAAGCATAGTGGAATATAGATGGGATAATCAGCAGGCATAACTCAGTAATCTGAATTTCATCGGCTATGAAATCAACAACATAATCCTATTGCTGCTGTCAAAACACAAAATGAATTTACAAGTCAGAGCCAGGATGATTGACCCATCAGAGGATAAAGGATTGATGTAATTAGATAATTTTCCAGCTTTAAAATACAAATCTTTTCTTAACCTGTTTTTAAGCTTTTTGGATAGGACATTTGACGTAAACAGATCTGTATTTGCAGCGCTGAAGCCTTGACCAGGAGAAGAAATGGTGTTTCTTATGTAGCGTTGCTGTGAGAACAAATAAAGCATCTTCAGCATCCTAATCAGCAGCCCTTCTCTGCTGCTAAGCAGCATTGTGCTTTTGAAAAAGGACCTGGATTTGGCAAACAGGCTGTGTCATGTAAAACCTATTTCCTCAGTTTGGGAAGCCACTGCTTTAAGTGACTGGATTTTTGTGTGTGTGTGTGTTGCAGTAAAGAGAGCAGAATGAACGGGCAATACCAGCAGCCGACGGATAGTCTAAACAATGATAATAAGTAAGTGGTACATTCCATGACTCCTATTGTGAAAGGTAGTTGGCTCCTAGAAGGAGATATACAGTCTGCTGTATATCCTGCAGTGTGAAGTGCATTACCATATTTGACAGCACAGTAAGTCCGAACTGTTGGAAAATAAAGCGTCATTCACCGCAATTGCCTACCCTTCCGTGGTTTTGTGGCAGCTGACTTTCAGATCTGAAGGTGATAACCCCAGCAATCGGTCTGTGAGCAAAATTAAAAGCTATGGTTACAGTATTAAAAGGGATGGGTGTTTCTTTTAAATAATCCTATTTCTATTGCAATAGCAAAGGGAGTTCCAGAGGACTGAAAGAAAGTTTATAGAACACTGACACTCAAAGTCCCAAGCAGATGACCCCAGTAATTCTGAGGTCTCTTGGTCAGGTATTGATTCCAGTCAGAATAAATAATGGGCTGATATGGGACTCGCTCAACAATGTAAAGGGAGTGTAATTGAAACCAATATCCATAGCTTTATGGGAATATAGATGGTCATACAAACCTTATCTTTTTCTTTAATAAGGTTACAAGTTTGGTTGCTACAGTCATGTGCTGATTTTGGTGTATTTAAATTCTTCAAGGCACATCATTTGGCACTAAAAGTTTAGTTAAGAAACTGGAAGCACACAATAGATAGATTTAAAAAACAGCTAACCAGGTCTTAGTGCAGTTGTCATATAAGCAGATACCAGGCAGGTGTTAACGTGTGGTCCTATTGCAATTGATTCATTAGATGCGTGGTGTTTAATAGTATTAGCAAAGATCTGAAAGAAAACACAACTGATCACTGTTGAGGTTTGCACATGTCTCAAGTTGGAGAAGTTGTTGGCAATGAAGAGGAGGAGGTAATGAGAGCAGAGGCATCTGGGTTTACTGGAAACAGTAAACGGCTGGGGCAACCTTAGGATCCTCCATGTAGGACTAAAGAGTGGTGTCCATCCTAGTTGGATTAAATGACTCCACTAGGAAGAGTGTGACTATAATCGGTGGCTCTGTGGACAGTCAGCTGAATAGGTGCCTTGTTGCGGCACCACCGTGTCAGAAGAGCTCTGTGAATTTTGAACACAAGCAGGACAATATCAAGTGAGATTAGAGAGATTATTTTTCCATTGTGCAGCTGTGTTTGTATACCAGTTTGAGGATAGTATTTCAAGAAAGAGCTAAAGAAAGTGGAGAACATGTGAAAAAGAGCTGCAAGTGTGTTTAAGACTGGAAACAAAATCTTACCTTGGAACAAAAGAGCCAAGGACTTCAGTCTTCTCCTTTTTAAGAAAAGAAAAGGGGAAAAAAGGTTAAGAGCAACTTGATTAGTCCATCAGTGTCTTTCTTTGGAACAGAGATGTGTCTGCTAGTTTTCAGGCTAGCAGGCAAATGCACAGCAGCATCTGAAAGCTGGAAGTTGAGGCTGAATATATTCAGTATTTCAGTATTTCAAAATAGGTACAGACTTTACAGATTAAGGACAATTAATCAGTACAGCAGTTTATCACTAGAAATTTTTAAAATGAGCTATAATTAAGATTAGCTCCTTCCCCATCCCCATACCTCAAATGCATTTTTCTGATTCACTAAAGTAACTAATTCAGGGAAATAGAAGGTCAGACTAGATAATCAGTTGTCCTCTTCAGGAATGCATCAATATTGGATCTATTTTATAAGAAAAATCTTGGTAGCCAGTATTGGTAAATCTGATGGCTGTTATCAGACTGGAGCGTTGCAGTAATAGCAAGCCAGAAAAAGAAAAATGTGGTTCTTTTCCCTGGGCAAGGATGCCCTCTTCCCGGTTAATGTTAAGAGCTGATGTTTTATTGACGGATCAGATCCTTTACTATATATACATGTTTATGTATAGCCTGTCTAAAATGTCAGCTGGTTTTCCCCTTTTGATCCACGTATTCATTAACTCTGTTCCGTACCAGGTATTCCTTGTTTGCAGTAGTTAATCACCAGGGAACCTTGGAGAGTGGGCACTATACCAGCTTCATCCGGCAGCACAAGGACCAGTGGTTCAAGTGTGATGATGCCATTATCACCAAGGCTAGCATTAAGGATGTGCTAGACAGTGAAGGGTAAGTTATGAAACGGAGAGGGGAAAGGAAGGGAAACTGCGACCCTCCTTGGGTTTTCCTTACTTTCAGTTAAAAGGCCCTTTCATCACAGAGGAGGCTTAATTTCTCTCTTTGAATATCGAATGTATCTCCGTGTGTATTTATCACTGCTTCAGAATGTTGCTTTATAATCCTGGGTTTGTTGAAGGAAGAAGAGGGGAAGGGTGAGGGACATCAGCTGACTCTGCAGTGTCTGTAACTGGTGCCCGTGTCCAAACTCTTGCTCGCTAATGGGAGGGACTCTGAAAACTGAAGTGGTACGATCCAGCGTAGGAGCAGTATTTACCTCCATGGCACAATCCAAGCTTTGTCTGCAGAACCTTTGATTACTATGCATGTAAAAGATTTGAAGAAAAGCCATTAAGAAAATACTGTGAACCAGAGTGGCAAGGCTGTATGGGAGGCAGGTATTGAACATGAGCTGCTTCTTAGCTCGTGGCTTTAAATTGATCTCAGATTGACATTATGGTTTCAGATATTTGCATTAGACAAGTATTGAGAGTGCAGAGCAATAGATTGCAGGGGAGGCATCTTGGTGTTCCTCGTTTGAGGGGAGCATTGGGGACTGGTATATGTTTCAACAATAAAATCTGAAGTCCTCATTTTGCATTTTCAACTATGGACTTGGTACTGGAAAGATAAGCCTTTATTGTTCTTGTTTTAATTATTCCTGACATTTCCATGGGTTGCTGCAGGCACAGATGTTCAGTTTGTAATTTTTTTTTAACAGATTTTACCGTTTTTTGATTTTTTGAACTTCAACCAGGAAGTAAAAAAAAATTAAAAAAATCTATAATGTCTGAATTTTAGTGTTAAATGATTTGACAAGGTAACTTCTGCTTTGAGGTCTGCAGAAAAACGAGTTTGTTTTTCTTCGCTAACAAGTGGCTAGCTCTGGCCCTCAGATGGGGTCTGTCCATGGAAGAAACTGCCATAGGCAAGAAGGAGAGGATGTGCGACACAACTGCTGCCCATCCGTCTCCTTGAGGGCTGGTTTGAGCTCCGATCCATTTTCCCTGGTTCAGATAAAGGCTGACACGAAGTAGATCTGCGTTGTATAAGGGAAGCTCCATAGGGCGTGAGATGGAACGGTAGTAATTGGAAAGTCTCAAAAGCGCTTTGAGAGTCAGGCAGTGACCCTGTCAGTGTGTGTCACGTAAAGGGTGTGTAGAGACAAGTCCACTTCCCTCGACATGTAACCGCTTGAGGGCTGGGCTCCGTTTTGTAGCAGTACACATAAAGTAATTAAGGACAGGAAGAATTTCATCCTATTAAAACACCAGATTTGAGTACAGATTGAGACATTAGATATTTGAGTTGGATTTGATTGGGACACATGAGTTTTCACCCACATGCTTGGTTCTTCATTTTGCTTCTGTAACAGTAAATAAATGCCAGACAATTTGTAATAATCCTAAGTGTCTGGTGCTTTGGTAATGTGACTCTGAAGCAACAGTTGCATCTTAAAGTACCTCTGTTGTATTTTGTGTCATGATAGTGTTAAATTGATGCTGCCTGTCTGGGCACCAACACGATCCAATTTTCCAGAGCTTTCAGGTTCTAAGTAGCTTGTACAACAAGAAGGTTTGACTGTTTGTTGTACAACTGTTCAGTTCCCCGAGTTGCTGGTAAAATCATGTCAGCTGGCTGGCTTCCTTCTCACCCATGGTTACTGTACGGAACTGGCATGTCCCTGGAATCACTTCAAATTGAAAAGAAAAACAAAATTAATAGTCCTCACTTTGTGATCGCATCAATGGAAGTACTCATCTGCTCCGGCGTATAGCAGAAAGCTGAAACTGTACCTCTGCTTTCTTGCAGATATTTGCTGTTCTATCACAAACAGTTCCTGGAGTATGAATAGCCTTATCCAGCAGCTTGTCAGATATAAACAAGGAAGAAAATAAGCAAGCCTTCTGAATCGACACACAAACCTACCTGAAATGAAAAGACCCATTAAAAAACAACTAGCACTGAGCTGTAACAGGACCTACTTGACACTGACTCAAAGCCTGGCGGAGTAAGAAACGAACAATGTCCAACGTGTACGCAGTCCCGCAAGGACAGAAAGGGGGAAAAAAGAGGCTACAGTCAGTCACTTAACAGAGGAAATATAAAATGAAAGGAATGCTCTGGGTGGGGGAAACGGGAGCAGAGGAGTCCGGGCACTGGTACATCTCCTATGTTCCTCCAACATGTGTGTGGGAAGGCAAGGGGTTATACCCTCATCTCCATAAAGCATCTTCTCCATTTGGTGCTTCAGCTCCAACGACCAATCATATAACAGTTAAAATTAAAAATCCAAGCCCATTTTTTATGCATATGGGTCTGAAAGCAGTAGAGTGGAGGAGGAGGGGATGACACAACTAAAGGACTTTGCAAGTATCTTTTTATTTGTGAATTTTAGTTATTAAATAAATACAGTATGAAACTATTAGGCTCTTTTTTTTCAACAACCGTAAAAGAAATCCTGGATTGTGGAACTGAAGCTACAGTACTAAAACAGGTTTTCAAGCATGCCTGCTTGCACAGGTAATGTTTAATGCCATCGGACTGCTCATCAAAAGCATCAGCACAGATTCTTTTCTGTTTGAGCCCTTTTTTTGTTTTGTTTTCTATAAATAGCTATTTTCTTAATTTTTTTCCTTTTATTCCCTTTTTTCACGAGAATGAAATTCATAAATGCAACCATCAGTAAAAATGAATGAATTGGCGTGTTTATACTGTAAGAGTGGTCTTGGTTCTTCTTTTAAAAATCTTGTGAATAAGTTTGAATTTCTCAAAATTGCTTGTTTTGTTGTTGCTGTTTTGGGTTTGTTTTTTCCCCTGCTGCCTTCCGAAGGCATATATATGACATTTGAAAGAACCTCAGTATTGAAAAATGTACCATCTGTTAGCAACGGTTGCTGCTGGGGGCAGCATTGAGCGATAGATCTGCTGCTATTGAGCACTTCTGCAGTGCACTCGGTTTTTAAGTAAACAACACATTTTCCTGGTATGTGCTAGGCTGGTATTGGTTCCTTGTATCCTCCCACATGTATTAACTCCTCACATACTCTTCTCCTTGCAGAATCACAGCCTCTGTATCGGCGTCTTTAGCTTGCAGCAGTCGGTGCACCAGCTCACTCTGGCTTTGTCACAAATGCAGTTTTGCTCCTTTTCTCCCCCTCCACCGCTGTCTTTTAAAAGCAGCTCGTGGGCTTGTCGAGATGCCGGCAGTAGCCGCTCGTGTGCTGTATCTCGCTCTCGGGAGGCTGGGCTGGGGATTGAATTGCAGCCCGTGAGAGAAACCATTCAGAACACGGAGCTGAAAAGAGCAAAAATAGCTTTGTTCTCCCTTCCTTGTGGAACCTGTGGAGAGGTATGTGTAAGAGTTAGGTGCTGTATAAATTGGTCTGAGCCACACCAAAAAGGTCATTAAGCTCTGCATATGTATCCAGACAGCCATTCTTTGACTTTACCAGTGTGGTTAAAAACACGGATGGGTCTAACCTTTTAGATTCTGTGCTCTAGAAATGAGTTACAGGTGTCTAATCTGCCTGAGACAGAGGCAGAAAGTGGTCTGGTAAACAGAAGAAATAAGAGGAAAATAAGGGAAGCGAGTTTGTTTTTTAAATGAGCATCTTGCAAGAGCAACTGAACAAAAGGACGGTGGAATTGCATTTGATTTTTACACAGACTGGAAGAGTACAAGGTAGTTCTTTGTATATCAAGAGATTTCTGTGACAGCTTGCAACAGGGAAGGAAGAAGGGACAACTAATTGAAGCACCTTGAATACTAGACCAGACGTAGAAAATGTCCCATACAGTGTGGGAGTTACCTAGGCAGCCCGATTTCCACAGAAGTGATAGCGTACTCCGGCTTTGTAACCTGTCGTTCCCTATCATTGTGGT
The DNA here is from genome assembly GCA_035590195.1 of Aviceda cuculoides. Taxonomy (NCBI): domain Eukaryota; kingdom Metazoa; phylum Chordata; class Aves; order Accipitriformes; family Accipitridae; genus Aviceda; species Aviceda cuculoides. The sequence goes on from JAVJGG010000061.1 coordinate 16,617,514, forward strand.
TGAAATAATTTCCAGTTGTAATTGGGTGCTGCAAGATTTAACCTGAGCGTTCTCGTCGCGAATGAAAAATGGCTGGAGAAATGCAGATGAACGGCGCACCCGCGGGAAGGGGGGCCCCTCCCTCCCCGAATCGGGCACGGTATCGTGCAGATGCTCAACGACGCTTTCTGCCATCCTTTAATAATGCAGCAAGCTTGCAGAGGAAGACAAGAATCAGCCTTTCATTATTCCCAGGGCTGCTGCAGTTGGCGTCCCCACCTTGTCCTGTTGCTGGAGGAGGAGTGCCACCGCGCGGCAGATGGGTTTCGGGGAGCCAGGATGCCGTTGCTTTGTGATGCCGAGGTCTGAGCCTTTGGCTGCTTCTTTTTTTGACGCTGGAGCCTGAACAAATGAATTCTGTTTTCCACTAGCACGCGCTTTTGGCCACCGGAGCTAATGCAGTCTGCTTTGTTAATCCTTTAGAAACAAATAGTTTAGGGAGGAGGCCAGCCATATAAATCAGCCTTAATTTTTTTTTTTTCCCCCACCCATCTGAGGGTGGTGAAGAGGGCTGTGCTCTGTGCAACCGCACCGGCGCAGATGGTTTTCAGTGTGAGATTTCAGTGCTCTGTTTCTGGTTTCAAAAGCAGAATTCCTGGTGTATTAAAAGCTCTTATTCTTTTCTTCCCCCCACTGTGCCGCCCCCTGTGTCTCTCCCTGAATCATACCAGGCATGTTTCTATTTCCAGCAACAGTAAATCAGCGCAGGTTGCTAGAGGAGGAGAGAGCGTTTTCCCTCTTCCCACAAAAATGGAAGAACAGCTGCTGTCATACAAGCAGCCCTACCCCTCACGATGCTTTTTTCCCAAACACAGCCTTCTCTTACCCTTCAGCTCTTCAGAAGCAGCCACGCAGCTCGTACACTGGGTTTATTCCCTGCGGAGCCGGGAGGTTTCTCTGTGTGGAACTCTCTTAACACCACCTTTAAGAAAACGCCGACCACAAAAGGCCTTGCTGTGCAGCAAGACGCTAACGAACGGCCGATGGAGCGATGCCTCCCCGGTGTGCTGGCAGACAGCAGCAGAAGGCTGCCTCCTCCACGAGTGATGACTGCGCTGCTTCAGCTGCTGACCCTCTTCATTTCGGGGAGTAGTTTGTGGTCGACTTGTTTATTTTGAGGTACGGTTTTATATTGGCACAGCTTGGTCTGTTGTGAGGAAGCATCTGCAGAAAAGATTGAAAACAAAGACACGTGCGGTGATGCAGGCTCACGTTGGAGCCTAGATTCTGTTGTCTACCAGCAATGAACACGGCTCTACATGGGGCACAAAAATAGCCAGAAAGTGGCTTTAGGTACAATATTTGCTTGTCCCTTAGCCGCTCAACTAGAGATGAAGCTTTACTTGATGCTGGTGCCTCATGAAAACCTGAGCAAAAGCCCAAATGTGAGAATTGATTAAACCCCCATGTGGATGCTCTTTCTCAAAACTGGTGCCTTTAATTCCAGGTAGTTTAACTCATCCCAGCTGTAACTGTTTGTGTCTCTAATATTGTAAATGATGTCTCCCGGTGTGCTCCATCCGAGCTGTTCGCCAGTGGCTGTAAAGCTGATACCGAATCCCTTGATTCCTCTTGGTTCTTCAGCATCTAAGGGTTGAGTCTGGGACCCTGTATGTTACTCTCACTGCTGATTTGTTCAAGTTGCTCCATGTTACCTTTTCTTTTGTATGGTGATAACAGTAGTTCCATTCCCAGAGGGAGGGGAGGGCACGTCTGTGAGGGTGAGGAATGCTCTCCTCTTTCATATCGGAGCTGGAGGGAAGGACTTGACTTCTTACAGGCATTTTCCCCAATTTCTGGGCCACAAGGCCATGTGGTGACAGGGACAGCCCCAGCCCGACATGGGCTTTGCCTGGCTGCGAGAAGGCGAGTGGCCGCCTGGGCCAGCCGGAGCAGGAGCTGCAGGTTGCCAGCACCGCACAGGATGAGCTCTGGTGCGAGCTGGCGTAAATACTTTCCTAAAAGCTTTCTCGTTTGAATAATTGATGCCTCTTGATCCTCGAGAGATGCCTTAATTGCAAAACCGGTGCCACGTGTTCAGATATTTCTATCCTATTTTTAAATAAGGTTCTGAATCTCCTCACGCATGCAGCGTGGCCGGGGGTTCCCATGGGTGATGGGTGCCCGTCCTTGAAGGTGACACCCGGAACGCTCTGCGCATCCCCAGCGGTGCCCGCAGGATCTCCGCGCTGGGAAGGGACAGCGTGACGAGGTGCCGCGTCTGCTTTACGAGGGTTTTCCTTCTGGAGCGCCCGTCCTCGCTGGGAAGCGCTTTGGGATGGGGGGGGCATGGTTCCAGGGGCTTCCCCAGCCCTGGTGCCTGGAGGGGGACGATGACGGGACATGGCGGTGCTGCCCCAGGGTAAGTGCGAAACCCCTTCGCCCTGCGGAGGCTGAGGGGGGGCGGCCGTGGGGAGGGGAAATGGAGAAGAGGAAGAGAGGCAGCGGTTTTGGTGCTGGGGAGGCTGAGCCGGAGTGGGAGGCCAGGCGGGAGTTGGGAGGCCCAGCGAGAGCGGAGGACGTAATGGCGTAGGAGGCCACGGAGCAGGACGCTGAGCGGGAGCGGAGGGCGAGGGGAGGCCGTGAGACTCCGCAGGGGCGAGCCCGGACGGGAGCCTGCCGGAGAACGGGGACAGGGCAAAGTGCTGGGGGAGGCCGAAGAGGAGAGGGAGGGTGAGCAGGAGCGGAGGGGGAGCAAGAATGTGAGGGGAGGCTCGGGGGGGGGACTAGAGGGTGTAGGAGACAAAGGGCAAGGCAAGAGGAGGTGCTGAGGTGGCAGGAGGGCAAGAAAGGGTAAGGCTGAGCTGGAACGGAGACCGAGAGACTGGGGGAAGCTGATGTAGGGATCAGTCTACGCAAAGACGCGGGACGAAGAGAGATGGAGGGTGAGCAGGGGTGGGAGACCAAGGAAAGGTGGAGGCTGAAAGTGGGCAGGAGGCTGAGGAAGAGTTGAGGCTGGGGGGGGGGTGGGCCTACATGGCTTCTGGGACCGAAAGGCTTTTGGAGGTTTAGAGGAATTGGGATGCTCATGATGCCATGGTGTTTGGGGCCGTGGTGCCGGAGGCTGTGGGAGCTGAGGCCACGGGGCAGGAGGCCACGGGAACTGCTACCGTGAGACCAGAGGCCATTGGAGCAGATTCCACAGGGGGGGAAACGACAGGAGCTAAGGCCACGGGAGATGATGTTATGGAGTCGGAGGCCCCAGGGGTGATGGCTAGTCAAAGGAGGTGCTGGGATGGAGTTGGGAGGCCAAGAGGGTCTTCAGGCTGATGGGGTGGGAGGTAGAGGAGGTTTGGGGGTGGGAGGTGACCGGAGTGCGAGAGGCTCAGCGGGTGGCGGTCCGGGGGGATCAGCCATCAGAGGGTGCCGCTGCCTCGTACCCTGCCGGCGGCTTGCCGATGGCCGGGGTCCGCGTTTCATTCTCCGCACGTGTGGGTAAGCCCTTGCTCTCGCCATCGCACCGCGGGGTGGTGGCCTTCAGGGCTCGCCCGTCGTGGTTAGGAGACCCATCAGAGTAAAACGAGATCTCAGTTTTGAAAAGGCTTATTTTCTCCCCTTGGATGCAAATGCAGCACAATACAAAACTCCTCCCTTGTGCTATTGCGGGATAAGGACTTTGATAACAGAGGGAAGAGATGAAAGGTGATGTGCAAGGATAACGAGACAGAGAATTCCCAAGTTGGTTCCTGGAGCAATTCAAGACAGACAAACTTTGCCCCACGTTCCGGCTGTTGGACCAACGCATGGGCTCTTGGGCCTCACCTTAAACCACCTCTTGCACTTTCTTGTTCTAATGGGTTTCGTGTGGTCCTAACGCCTTTCCGCTTTGTGACCAGACATCACTCATGGCACTGGCTTCGTCATGGTCGCCCCGCAGGTGGTGGCTTCTTTAGTAATAAGAAAGCATTGACATTTAAAGAAATATATAATATGAAGGGGACAGAGTCTGTTAGAACTATCTACTCGTGCTTTCTCCAGCTGTTTACTTTCCTAGTGCTAATTTGTACATACATTGACTCGTATTTATTCTTTCAAATTTGAAGCTCTAGTTTGAGAAAGCGGAGGGGACGAGCTCCTACCAGGTGTGATTTCTCACCAAGCAAAAAATTCCTACACTCTCCTTTAGTGAAAATGAGAACTTAAAATTACATGTTGAAACCCATATTTTTCCATAGTAGCTTTCAAAGCCAGGTCAGCTAAAAATCTTCCCTCAAAGCAGCTGTACCTCTGGCTGGTTATTCACTTTTACCAGCTATTTTGAGCAACCCAGACCAGACGTACATAGATCCAGTCTCTTAGAAAGTTCTCAGCCTTGGATGAGTTTTCACATTTAAACCCAATTCCATCGGGGATTTTGGTGCCTGTCCCAGCTCCTCCCACGCAGCGTCGTGTCCCATCACACGGCAAAGCCTCGCCATCGCCCATGACCTCTCCTCCCCTCCCAAGCAGTGTGGAAAGCTAGCAGTGGAGCTTTCCACATTGCGTCTTACCAAATACTCTGTCCTGCAAAGAAACTTCTGTTAAAATCAGAAAACACGCCACTCTTGAGAGTGTGGCAGTGGCAGTCAGTGGTCGTTACAACTTCCACGAGTCATTTCTTGGGTCTGAGTCCACGTTTGAGACGCTTATAGCTCTGCTTGTAAATCACTTGTGTTAGGCGGTAGAGTTTTCAAGCAGGGAAGGGTGTGCTCTCCGCGGGGACTGGTGGACACCACGGTCTGATCCTGGCTCTGCGTCAGCGCCCTTTGCAGAGACAAAGTGACGCTGATGGTGGAACCGGGATGAAAAGCCCCAGTGAAACATCCCTCCCAATGAACGGGATGCACGGAGGAGTCTGCAGAGGTCAGGTGAGAGGATGAAGATGCTGCTAAAAGGGAAGCGACTTCTGTCACTGGGAGCGCACAAGAATAATGAGAATTTCATTTCCCGAGTGGAAGGAAACAGCACTGTCTGTAGCCTCCAGCCCTTGGGCAAAGGCTGTGCTGGGTCTGCTGGTCCTGGTAGAAGCTGTTACAGTCAATGGAAACGGAGGGTGAAGCAGCTGTGTGTTGGGGGCAGAGGGAGCATCCCTCCTTTCTGATCCCGTGCAGGAATATTCGCTACGGTCATGCCATGGGCGTCTTCTCTTGTGAAGGAGAACATATAATTTTGAAGTGGCCATCGCCAGGGCTGGGAATGGCCCCAGCGCTTCCCATGCTGCATATCCCGATGTGAGAGGGAGCAGCTCTTTCCCCGATGTGATAGGAGGTGCTGTGGCAGGATTTGGTCTCTTGTACAGCGGAGCCATGTCCAGGGAAGCAGAAGCCACAGGTTTCTACTGGCTCTGGGACCCTGCTGCCAGTGGATCCGTCACCAACCCTGCCCGCTTCCACCAGCCGATCTGCAAATAAACTGTGTATTAGCTTAAGGGTTTTTCGGAGCACCTTTTACCCAAGAAATGCTTTGCAGTGCTGCACTAGAGCCTATAAAGGGCCAGTCCTGGAACTGGAGAGGACATCCACCTTCCATCACTTCGATAAAGCCCGCGGCACCGTGTGTTGTATGTAATGCATCGCCTATGTGCTCACACCGCGTCCTGCCACCCTGGGAGGGGAGATCTGAGGGGGAAATGGGAAAGTCCCTTCAACACGAAAGCTGGAGGTTTAAGCACTAAAGCAATTGTAATACTTATAACGTTACATGTAAATTGTCTTTTCATTAAATGCTGCTTTTGTAGCATGTGCAAATGCAACGGTGCCCACGGCCGGTTCGAGGGACCCACGACGCTCTGCGGGCTGGACGCTGGCTGTCGAGGGGCTCTGCTCCATCATCTGACGTCTCGTAAGCAAGGTTAGACTTGGGGTATTGCGAGGCACGCAGTAAATCTCTCTGAACCTGGCGGCTTCCCTTAAAAGTGAACATTCAGTGCCACTGCGTCCTTCAGCCAAAGCAGATAGGAATGGCTTGAATTACGGTTCTGCTGGAGAGGGACTCCGAGCCGCGCACCAGCTTGTGGGCTTTTTCTCTGTGATTTTTGACATCCAGCATGGCTGGCTTTGAAGTGTACGTACGTAAACATGTATGTGTGTACCTAAACAGGTAGACAGACCTTTTTATTTTTAAAGGCAAGGGAGGAAAGGAGGAGGGAGAATAGAAACACGTTTTCTATGTTGACTTACTGCATGTTATCCTTTCCCTATCTTTTCTCCCTAAACCAAAGACTTGTGAAACCCCTCTGGCTCCAGAGCTAAAACTTCGGCATTTGATGCTGCAGGATAATTCAGCAGACAGGCGGCATCATTGGCCCGTTAGAAGGAACAAGTAGCCTGTGTTACCCCGCTTCTTGCCAGGCAGCAGTTTACCCCAAAGCATCCCCAGCACAGCCCCGAGTGAAGGGAACCGGAGCTGCGATTGCCACGAAAGCCCTGGAGACCGGAGAGTTCCTGGTTGATGGTGCAGCTCCAGCCCCTGCGTGGCGGTGGGAAGCTGTGCCTGTGACTTTGTGAGAGAGCGGCCGAGAAGAGGGTTTCGATGGAGAACTGGGCCACAGGGCTCCAGTCCTGCTCCGCTTCCAGGCTCAGACCGAACCATGTTGCGTGTCGCTGGCTCGACTTTTCCTCCCTCCCCCTGTTACAAACTGGCTCTGCTTTCTGTCCCTCCCAGCGGTACCCGGGAACCTGTCCCCCACCAACCTCCCCATCCCCTCCCAGTCCCCCCAGTGCAGCCAGCACCCACCTTTGGCGGAGTCCTCCCTGCGGTGGCAGGTCCCAGCGCTGGCCTGGCAGGAGACCACCTCTCCCTTCCTCCGCAGGTGGGTCCAGCCCAGCAGCAGGGAGCAGATGAGGGCGCAGAGGCAGAGCCCCAGCAGCAGGTACACCACCAGCCACGGCTCCTGCTCCACGCACACCTTCTGCTCCAGCACGGCCGTGGGCGGCGAGGCCGTGACCAGGGCGGCTGGCGGAGGGGGGGTGGCCGCCAGGGCACTCGCTGTGGGCCAGGCAGAGAGGAGGGTGCTTAGAAACCCTTGGGGTGCGCGCGCTTCACGCTCTTGACTTTCTGCTAGGGAAAGTGCTGGGCGCGCTGGCGCGTTCTTTCTTGGAAAGAACTCGAAAGCAGCGCCGCGCCGCCTCTGCTTGCGTTTCTCTTCCGTGGCGAGGTAGAGGAGATCCCTTCCCACCCCGCCATTCCCACTCTTCCCTCTTCTCCAGTGGTCGCGTCTCAACCCCAATGTGGGACTGGCAGATCTCGGGGAAAATAACCCGTCCCCTCCCGCTCCCCCTCCCCAGGGGCTGGAGGCAGCTCAGCAAGGTGAGAAATTCAGCTGCTGATGCTGCTCCCGGCTGGTAGAGCCGAAGGACAGGTCTGTAAAACACTGCGTGATGGAGTTGTGTGACGAAGAAAATGGGAGAGAGGCAGATGCCCCGCTTTTTTTTTCCCCCCAGCCCAGTGACATGGCAGCGCACAACCACGCGACCCCCCCGGGACGAAGCGAGGGGGGTTTGCTGCCCCTTTCCTAGCTTCAGTCCCGTAACCTGGCTCCTCTTCCAGCCCAGCCCTGGGGGGTCCTGCCCCACATCCCCCCTTGCCCGCAGCCTTACTTTCGCAGGTCGGGGCGCATTGCCTCGGGTGCTGCCCGCAGATGGTGGTGCAGTTGATGCATTTTTTCAGGAGCTCGTCGTAGTAGAAGCCGGCTCTCCTGCTGCAGTCCCTGGACGCTGCGGGAGGGGACGGAGACGAACACGGTGTCCCGAGCATGTCTTCCATCCCTGCCATTTGAGCGCGAGGGTCCCAAAACGCTGCCTTCCCACCACCCCCAGTGCCTTGGTTCCTGCAAGAACGAGCCCAGGGCTGCTCTGAACGAGCTCCCGCCTCTGACGGGCACAGGGCGAGACCGACGCGCTGCCGTAAGTGTCGACAACCTCTCGAGGGCTGGCCGGGTGACAGATCCACGGGATCTGCGCTGGTATTTGGCCGTATGATGAAAAGTGGGGAAAGGCACTGGCTGGCAGCTGCGCGGGGTACGGTACGCAGCCAGACCTGTGCGGCTGTACCCACCTGCGGCAGGGAGCTTCTCGTCGCTTCTCTTCTCTTCCCTGGGGCTTGCATGGGAATGGGGGACATACCAAAACCTGCCTGAGCGCTGGCTCGGGACCCTGGGCATGGCATCTCCTATCCTCAACGGGGAGACGTGACTTGTGGCTGCATGCAGCGCGCAGGGCTGGGTCCCCCGCGCCCTAGGAGAGGGTGCAGCAGTCCTGGGCCGCGGCTCGCTGGGGAGGGACGGGGCCGTGCGAAGTACGTCTGTCTCTTTTCCTTCTCCCCACCTTTCATCACGACACCTCGGTGCCTGCCCCAGCACGAGGCTCGCAGTACAGCCTCGCAAACCTACGGCTGGAGTTTGTCGTTATCCACGTTAACCGAACCCAATGTGTCTCGGGGCCCTGTCTTGGGAGGGTGGGCTGTCACCGGTGGGGGATACGAGCCTCGATGCAGCCCTGGGAAGGCTCCCCGTGACCCCAGAAAGCAGCAGGACACAGCCGTGGGCAACTCCATCCCAGTCTGTGCTGAGCTGTTGCCAGACCCAGCCCATCGCTGGGAAGCCGTCGGGTTCCCCCGCATTTCTGGCTCGAAGCTCTGTTAAGCTGAGCTGGCTGGGAGCCTGCCCCGCGGTTCCTCGCAGGGCCTGATCCCCCCTCCCAGCTTTGCCCCATCGCTGCCTGCTCGGTCCGAGGAGAGCTCCGCGGGCTGCCCGGCACTCACCGCACAGGGCCGCGCACCTCCTCACTGTGGGCCGGCCGCAGACGAGGCTGCAGGGGATGCACTGGCAGACGAGGATGTCCCAGTACTGCTGATCGGTGCAGTTGTTCATGGCATCCCACCCGACGCGCGGCCCGTCCATGGCTGCGGAACGAGAGGACGGTTAGTCTGGGGTGGCCGCCGCGGGGCCGCCCTGCAGCCGCCCCGTCCCTTTGCTGGGGCTGGGACCCCCGGCAGGGGGATGCTCGGCTGAGCCCCAGCCCTCTCTGGTCCTAGGCTTGGGCAAGAGCCTACAGCCAAACCTGCTCCAGGCTTAGCAAGCTCTTCAAATTATAACCCTACGGGAGCACATCCTGCGCCGGTCCCTGGGGACGTGCAGGGAGACCACCCTGGCTTAGAGGTGGCCCTGTGCTGTGCCCGAGGGTCTGGGGATGGATGCGCACATCTGCCTGAGGGAGTAAGAGCAGCGGGAACCGCTCCTGTCGTTTATATGCTTTTCTGAAAATAGCAGAAATACCACCAGAATGACCAATGGCAGCATCTTCTGAAACGATTTTTAATTCTGGAAATTTCTGAATTGCTCTGTGTCATCGGGGCAGTTCGTGCCATCCTATGTGTAATTTCTGACATCCCCCTTTGGTGTTCTGGCATCATAACGAAACCTGGTTTTGATGTGTAAAACTCCCCTGAGCAGCAGAAGGAGGGACAGCACAGAATCGTAGAATGGTTTGGGTTGGAAGGGACCTTAAAGATCATCTAGTTCTAGCCCCCTGCCACGGGTAGGGGTGGGTAGAACCCCCTTCTTCCTTACATCTCATCTAAATCTACCTTCTTTCAGTTTAAAGGCATTACCCCTTGTCCCATCACTACATGCCCTTATAAAAAGTCCCTCTCCAGCTTTCCTGTAGGCTCCCTTTAGGTACTGGAAGGTTCCTCTAAGGTCTTCCCAGAGCCTTCTCTTCTCCAGGCTGAACAACCCCAACTCTCTCAGCCTGGCTTCATGGGAGAGGTGCTCCAGCCCTCCGATCACCTTCGTGACCCTCCTCTGGACCCGATCCCGCAGGTCCGTGTCCTTCTTATGTTGGGGGAGGGGCCCAGAGCTGAACGCAGTATCATCTCCCTGGGAGACCTTTAAGCACTGGTTTAACCAGCGCCGGCTGGGACACCTGGAGGTGGACGTGCTCTCGTCCCACGAGGAGCCATTGGTCCCATCCTCCTCTGCCGCGGTGCACCCTGTGTCCGTGGGGGCTGGGCGCGATGCCAAAGGCACGGGAGCGAGGCAGCAGCACCGGCAGCACAAAAATCTGGCCAACAACTTACAATTTTGAGAATTAACTTGCTAATGAGCGTTTACTTATTAGCAGCCAAAATATTTGTGCACGTCCCCATCTTGGGGTGCAGCAGCTCTGCCTGTGCCACCGCAGGGTTTGCCCTTGGAGCCAACCCGAGCGCCAGCCTCGATCCCTCCTGGTCTCCCCACTCTTTTTTCCGTGCCGCATGGATGGGGATGATCGCGACCAACTGCGGGAAGCGCTAATCCGGCAGGAGAGCGGCCGCGGTGGCCACGTGCCGCTTGCTGACCGAGGGGGCTCACGGGTGACCGCATCCCTCCGCGGAGCCGCAGCTGTTTCCTGCACGGATGGGGCGACGCCGGTGCTGACGGGGGCCGAAAGGTTTAAAACTGCCCCGTGCTGCGGCGTGGCACTGGCCTGGGTGCGGTACAGCCTTTGCAAAGCCAAACTTTGATTTTTATATAGAAAAGCCCCTGCGCTCTGGCTGGGGTCTCTCCTCTCTAGTACTTGGGAGCGTGCAGCAATCGGGCACTCGGAGTGTCCGTCTGTCCTGCCGTTGCCCGCACAGCGCCTTCCCTGCAGCGGGGCTGAGGACGGGCTTCGTCCGCCGCCTGCTGTGAACTGGCTCCTACCCGGGGAGCACGTTTCGTGTCCCGTTCTCAGGGCGTCGGGGATAAACCCACTCTGCACAGGAATGCTGGCCTTATAGTCGCAGTTGTTCAATTAACATTGCTATGAAATTAAATCATTACTTTCTACCGAGGTGACTGAAGACGTTCCCCAGGGCAGAGCGAGGCTCAGGCCGGCGCTCTCCTCGGGTGCTCTTTGAAGGTATTTTGTACCCAAAGAGAAGACCCCGACGGCGGTGAGCCCTGGGGATGGCGGTGAGCCTGGCCGTCCTTGAGCTGCCGTGGAGTTTCACATGGCATAACTGCACGGGAAAGGAGATTTTTGGCTGCGTCTGAGTTGGGGGGGGCTGCAGGCTGGGCAGCTCCTTCCCCGCTGCTGCGAGGGCAGGTCCAAACTGGGAGTTTGGTCCAAACTGGGAGTTTGGCCCCATCTGGGAAAAATCCTGCCCGACAGCTGAGCTCCCCGGCTCGGGGACCCTCAGGGTACACGTGGTGCTCCCGGCGTGGCGCAGCCACCCATTTTCCAGCAGTCCCGGGTGCATCTCCCCCTCTGCCTCTGCACCCACCAAGGACCAGCACCCCAAACTCCCCTATGGACCCCTCATCCAAAGCACGAAGCGACCGTCTGCAGCAGGGTGAAAGCCCTTTGTGGTGGCTCTGCTACTCCAGCGAGAGCCCGGGGAGACCCTCCGCTCCCTGCGGGCACTCTGGAAATGTCGCCGTGGCCCCCAGCCTCGGCAGGGACAAGCTACTCACCCCCACCTCCCCGCACGGCCCCTCCACGGGGCAACTCACGTTTGGCTCTCCCGCGGCGTCTAGTCCCCCTCGGCTCCTGCCATTGCACTGCGAGCTCCAGCCGCCAGCCCGCGCATCGCTCGGGAGGTTTATTATTAGAGATAGATTTGATTAATGCCTGGGCCATGCGTTTCCTGGGGTTTCCCCTTATCCCTTTGATGCAAATCGGCCGCACGCACGGCGCCTTGCATTGGGCTGCCGGGGGCACGGGGGCCAGGGAGGGGGGGACCCTGCCAGGCGACGTGTCACCGGCCACGGGGACGGGTGTCCTGGCCCAGGTGGCCGTGTTGCAGAGGGGCTCGAAGGGCTGGGGGCTGTGCAGCAGCTGCCCCCGCATCGCTTGGATGCAGTGGGATGTTTTCTTCTGCAGAGAAGGATGTTTTGCTCTGTAGAGGAAAGAAGGTCGGGAGAGCCGGCGGGCAGCCCTGGGGGTTCTTGCATTCCCAGGCTTTGCCAAGAAGGAGCAGCGATGTCGGAGCAAGAGGCCGTGCAGCCGCAGGGGAAGGTTGCAAGTGGAAAGGAGCAAGTCCCCTCGCCGGGGCTCCGTGTCGCGGCCGGCAGAGCCCCGCCGGTGACATCCCGCCGATGCCACACGGCACCGAGGGCCGGCCACCCTCGCCTGCCGGAGCAGCCGCAGCGTCCCCTGCCTCCGGCCAGGACTCAGCACCGCTCTCTGCACCCATCCTTTCCCTGCCCGCGGGACGGTCGACCCACACCGCTCGCCTATCTCCCGCTTGTGGCGCGTAGAGCGTCTCGCGGGCCCCAATAACATGCTTCGAACACCGCTTTTCTTTAGCGTATCCGTGCCTTGGGGGCAGGAGGGTTGCAAGAGGGCCGTGCTCTCCTGTGCTGCCCTGTCCTGCCTGGGCAAGAGGTCCTGGCTGGGCTCCGGACCCCGCTGCCCTCGCTGCTGGCGATGGAGGTGCACGACGCATTAATAACGTGGCTTGGGTTTCACAGAGGGAAAGAGCTACCCCTGGGCTGCTGCCAGCCTCCCAGAGTACGTAGTTGTACATTTATTTTTAGATCTCGCCTCGCCCTGCGAGCAGAATGGGCTCGATCAGCAAACCCCCGAAGGAGCAGCCAGGCGGCACCCTCAGGGGTGGGATTCAGACCGCGCCGCGGTGCTGGGAGCGTCTGCCCTCGCTCGGGAGGGAGCGGGCTGCGACAGCCGCCGCGGCTGCCCTGCTGCCCCCGACCAGCAAAATCCCCTGGGTACGTCTGGGCAGGGACACGATGCTCCATAGGGAATGGCTAGCGAAAGCAAAGCCAGACTGCGCGGTTACTGGTTTCCCCCTTTTTCCGCTGGCAGCACATTAATTTCTGGAGGTTTCTGCCCCTTTCTCGCAGAGGTGCTGGGCAGGGCTGGGCCGTGGCCGTGGCACTGGGAAGGGGCGAGGGGTGCTGGGAGCACGGCGGGACAGTGACTCAGCTCGGTCCGGCACGACATTTCTGCAGAAGCAGCTGAAGGGGAAGGAAGAAGCAATACCTGTTACTTTCTATAAACATCAGCAGGGTAGCGTCAAGGTTTTTTCCGTTCGGTTCAAAAACTCCTATTTTATGCTTAGCATGGCGACCTGCAACCGAGAGAGAGACCACAAGGCAGCCCGCAGGGTACAACACCCCGTGTCCGTTGCAGGGACATCGGAGGCTGAACCTGCTCGCAGGGGACAAAGCCCCAAGCAGAGAAACCCAGCACCTCACGGCTGCTCGGCCCCGCGGCGGCTGGATGTGGCCCGTCGTGTCCCAGCTCCCGCGGGAGCGAGGGAACCGGCATCGGCACCGTCCGATGGACCACGGGGCTTGGAGGGAGCACTGGGAGAGGCGGCACGCCGTGGCCACAGGGACGCCGCAGCACCAAAGCTGTGCCACGTGTGGTGGCTCTGCACGTGCATCGGTTGGAAAGGATGGGATCGTGGCTGGGCTGGAGCGTCCCACTGGGAAGACCTGCGGAGGGTCCCGGGAGGGAGCAGGAAGGCAGAGGCATGGCTGGGACTGGGGGGGGAGTGTTACACGATGCAAGGGATTTCCTCCATTTAGGAGGAAAATGCACCTTTGAGCGCCCGTAGTTGGTGGCCATCCACACGCAGACTGGTCCCGCTGGTGCTGTACCCCGGGCAGACGGCAGAGCCCGCGGCCCGCTCGCCTGCAGAGCTGAAGCCGACGGCGAAGGAAATCACGGTTTTGGCATCGCCTGCCCTGCTTGAGCGTGGCCCTGGAGCGATGGCCCCGGTCCTGCCCTCCGGCTCTCGGGGTTTTGCAGGGGAAACCTGCCTCTGTAAATAGCAGCAGGAGCCTCGCAGTTTCCACCCCGGTGTGTCCTCGAGAGGGAAGTGAGAAGCACTTGGGGGCGGTTTGTCCCTCCTCGCTGAGCAGAGATCAGGCAGTGCGATTTCAGCTTTAAAATTCTCGGGGTATGCTGCGACCGGTGCCCCGTCTCCTCAGCCGTGCACCCCAGCAGCCTGGCCCTCCGCCCCAAGCAGCATCGCCCCCTCCCGCAGCATCGCCCCCTCCCGCAGCCTCCGAGGACGGTCTGTGGCTCTTAAGCACCTCCAAACGTGGTTCCGTCTCGCAGCCGAGGCCGTGGCTGCCGGCCTGCCTTGCCTGGGATCATCCCTGGGCTCTGGGACGCAGGCAGGGATCGGGCGGCAGCTGCCAGCACCGTGTTCTGGGTTGCTGGGTTAAACCCTTCCCTTGCTGTGTGCCACTGGTGGGAGAGCATCGACCGGCGGTTCCCCACGCAGCCTCCCAGCGTGGTGCAGCCCTCGGCATGGCTTTGCCTCCTTCGGCACCCATCTGCGTATGGCTCCGGAGGTGCCACCATCTATTTGGGGCGATAGAGCCCAGTTTTGTCCCAGCAATAAAATCTTTGTTTCTTCTGGGCTCTTGCCCCAGCAGTTTGCTGCAAGGAGAGCTGCAGGTAATGGGCAGACAGGGTGGATGATGTTCGGCTCCAAAATTTTTTGGGGAATGCCTCGCCTTGCCTTTGGGCAACTTTGCTGGGATATTTTCCTCCCAGCCTCTCCTCAGCCCGTCTGCCTTTTGCAGTCCCTGTGCTCGGGCAGGGCTGCGCCTGGGCCAAGGCATTTGCTCGCACACGTGCTCCCTCTGGGACCTGAAAAAAGGGGCCGTGGCGGGGGGAAAGGGGAAGAGGAATCATTTCGGGTCGAAACCAGCAACTGCGAGGCCGGGCTGAGCGCAGATGTCTCCGAGCACGCCTGCTGAGGACTCATTTCTTGCACCCTAAATCCCCTGCGGACGCGCGCTCTCGGTCGCGCCGGCGTCGGGATGCGCCCGAGGACCCCTGCGCGCTGCCCCGCTCTCCTCCGTCTCCTGCCACCGCCGCCGATTCCTCGTGGCAAAGCGCAGACCGGCTACGTGACCGAAGCCACGGGGACGCCGGTGCCCCACGGCCACCGCCGCTGCCTGGTTTTTCGGTGCGGGCAGGTGCGCGGCTGCGTCCGTGGCGGCACGTCGGGTGTCTGGACCCACGTGGAGTTGCAGAGCCACGGCCACGCCGCGGCCGTCCGGTTGGTAAAGAACGGCCGCGGCGTGCTTACGGCCACGGCTGGAGCTGCCCTGGCTGCCTGCCCTGCCTGCGACGCCGCGGCCCAGCCGGGAGCCGAAGGCAGCCACGGCCCCACCTCGGGGGGCCGGAGAGCCCTGGGGTGCAGCTCCAGCTCCCCAATCCTGCAAACCCAAATCCTGCAGACGGGTGCGATGCTGGGCCCGGCCGTGCTCCCGGCTGTTTGGGTCTCTCCCCAGGAGATGGCACCCTTGGCCAGCCCAGGCTGGCTCCCCGCTGGGTGCTGGGTGCTCTGGTTGCCTTTGCAGCCGGGACGTTCTCCAACCGGCCATTCCATTCTCCTGCCTTCGCCCAGCCAGGCCAGGGCCCTTGTGCCAAGGAGGATGCTGTCCCACAACAGCCAGGCTGGCTCCTGCCCGTTCCCCGGGGCCAGCCGGGCCCCAGTACCACCATTCACCCCAGCCCCTCGTGCAAATTGGGGCTCAGATGTCCCCATACGTCCCACGCTGCTCCATTCTTCCCTTCGCACCGCCGTCTCATCCTGCCACCACCCCACGGGTGTGCAGCGGGGCATCATCCCAAGGGTGCTCAGCACCCACCGGTGTCCGGGTACTGCGGCAGCCCCTGGGGGGGTGTGGGGGGGGCTGCGGGCGAGCCCCGGGGCTAGCCAGGCTCCAGGGGTGCCCATGTGCATCACCGGGGGTGATGCTGCAAGAGCCACCTTGCCAAAACCCGGCGCAGGTGAGGAGAGGGAAGCGTTACCGAAAAGCAGGCTGTGTTCGGGGCCGGCTCCCCAAACCTGGTAGCCAGGTGGAGAGCAAGGATGGCTGGAGGGGAAAAGATCCGGCTTGGCTGAGGGCTGGCACGGAAGCGAGGATAAAAATCCTATAAACGCCTAGAGAAGGGGCAGGGAAAGGAGGCTTCGGCGCTGGGGCTGTGTGCCGAGGTGTAACGTGTGGGTGGCAGAGAAGGCAGATGAGTCAAAGAACAGTCTTTAGCCAGAGCGGCTAATCGGATAACGCGGCTTTTTAAACCTGGCAGGAATAACTCCCCGTTCCCACCTCCGTCATCGCTGGATTTTCTCGGGACGAGAGGCGTTGCTGGCAGGACCCTTGCAGGAGGGGGGGGCTTGCAGGCTGCCCAGGAGCTCTGGTGTTAGTTTTTAACACTAAAAACCCTGGGGAAATTCCAGAGGGTTGGAGGGTGGCCAGTGGGACTCTAATGTTTAAAAGGGATAAAAGGGCTGACCTTGGGAATTACAGACCAGGTAGGCTGATCGCAGTCCCTGGGCAAATTATGGGCCGGGTAATTGGGGATACTGTCAGCCAAAAATTAGAAGCTAAAAATATAATTAAGGTCGTTAGCTTGGTTTCATGGATGGCAGCTCCTGTCAAGTGAGTTGGCTTTGGTTTTTGGCATGACTCTGGGCTGGCTGATAAAGCTAATTGTGTTGCTGCATTATAATGGGTTTCTCCAAAGTATTTAATTTACAGCCATGTGACATTTTCATTTGTAAAACTTGCATTATATGGAGTCAGCAGAGCAGACATCCGACGGCTGTGGCTGGCAGCTCAGGGGCGGTGGCCGAGGGAGCTAGCGATGGAGGAAGCTGGAGGGACCCCATTTTGCGTGGGACGATCTTTTTCGCAGGGATGCTGAGGCTGAGGGTGAGAGGGGAGTCGGACCTCGCAGGGGGATCCGCTCTGCCCAGCCCAACGGGCAGGGCCCAGCCAAAACGCCGGGGGGGGGCACGTGTGGGAACAAAAGAGCCGGATTTTCCCTGCTAAAGCACAGCGAGGTCCAATGGCAGGAAGCAGGCATGGGACCCGGTCACCGATAACCCGACCGGGAGTGTAATTAACCATTGGCCCAATTTTAGGAGAAGGGTATGAACTTACAGGCATTTGGCATCTCTGGACGAGAGGAAATCTCTGCTTGGTGGGACATGATTTAATGCGGCTTCTGGGAAAAGCTCAAGCCTCCGAGCGTGTGCGCCCAGCAAAGCAGAGGGGCTGCGCCGGACCATCCTCGTGGGCTTTTCCAGCCCCGTGGAAGCTGCGTCTTTCTCCCTGGGCTGCATCAGCTGCAGTCAAGCACTGTGGATTTCCTCCAGTGGGTAATTGGCGTCCTTTTATTTTTCCCAATGGGAAAATAGGGCACAGATAGGACAGGACACAGAGGCAGTAGCTGGGACGGCCCGGGAGACTTTCCCTCCATCTGTGAGGGTGTTTTTCACCCCCATACAGATTTCGAACCCGTGGGTTTCACCTCTGTTAGGTGTGGGGGTGGCTTGAGGGGCACCTAAGCATCTCCTGGCCAGTAGGTCCCCTGCCAGGTATTCTCCAGGCGGGGCTGGGCTGGGGACTCTGGACCCCCCCCCCCAGCCAGCCTGGCTGGCTCGAGGGGCCGCATCCAGCCCCCCATGGCTGGGACTCCACTCGGTGCAGGGCAGGAGGAGGGGAGCCCTGGCAGGCGCCGCTCGGTCCCAGCCTGGATCCAGCGGGGATCCCAGGGCTCGCCAGCTTTAAACCATGAATCCTGCCCTCTCCCCTGGGCATCCATCCGTCTGGCTCCACCGTAATGACGGCGAGGTGGCGGCGCGGAGAGATTAAATGACTTGCCCAAGGTCCCGCGGGGAGTGATGGCCACCCAGGAGCAGCACCCAGCCGTCCTCCTCCTGCCCCGCCAGCACCCGGCCCTGGGGGAAAACGTGCCGCACGGCAGCTTCGCCTGCAAAACAAGGCACGGCCGCGCGTACCGCGTCCCCATCCCGGTGACATCCTCGCGGGCGGAGGCGGCGGATGGTCCCGGCGGGACCCCCAACCTCACCACCGCAGGGAGCGGGTGCTGCTCTCCGGTGAGCTTTGGTGCCGCCGAATCCTTTGCCGGAGCGGGAGGGTTTCGCCGATGCCCTTGCCAGGCCGGGGCCGGCGCAGCCGGAGCCGGTGACTAACACCTCCTGGTTTGCAGCTTGTTTACCTGGCGCTGGGGCTTCGGTTTGGATCGCTGACTCACCGCGGCGCCTTCCCCCTCTGCCACCGCGGCTCCCTTACGAATACTTTCCATTTTCCCATTACTTTAATTGCCCTTGTTTGAGAAAACTGCCTCGGACCGGCTCCGGGCTGAAGAGACCGGTTACGCACGGCTGCCCCGACCGCGGGCGGCACTGTCCGCGGCAGGGACGATGGGGGGACGGCGGGGTGGGACACCCGCCTCCGTGGCACACGCGGGGGACCTCTGTGCCGTGGCCGTGCCGGGACCCCGGGACGAGCAGGGAATGTCATCGGCAGCGAGTTTTCGACGGCCCCGCCGGCTGCGCACGTCGAACGCGGCACACGGGCGGCCGGCGGCGTGCGGATGCCGGCTCCGGCACAGCTGAATGCGGCCCAACAGGTTTGCGGAGAGGCCCGTCCCGTTCGGCTGGATTTTTGGAAAGGCTGGAGCCAACCCCGGCACCGACCGCTTCCAGCGAGGTGCTGCCGGCTCCGGCGGGGCCGCGCATGGCGCCGGGTCGTGGCCCCGAGCCACGGTGCAGCTCAGCCGCGTCTCGGGGCAGGCACAGCCGGCGGGGTGGGAGACGCCGGCCCTGGCCCATGCTCCGAGCTCCGTGCCAACGCCGTGCCCTTTTTTTGGGGGGACAGTGCCCCGAGGCGCTGGGGAAAGAGCAGCCCCTTCGCTCCTGGAGGGACCCACCTCCCCCCCCCCAGCCTGTGGGGTCCCTGCTCCGTCTCTGTGCACATCGGTGGGGGGGCCAGGCACTGGTCAGCCCTGTCCCCCTCTTTCCCAGCTCCCCACCCAAAACCCTTCTGGAGGCGCAGTGCCCTGCTCATCCCGGCCCCGCGCCGGGAGCACGGGAGGGTGCTGTGCGTGGGGCAGGGGACCTCGCGTCGGTTGCGGGTGCTGGGCCTTTGTCAGGTCGCGGGGAGCCCCGAGGAGGTGGCGAAGAGCTGGGGATCACGAGGACAGCACGTAGAGGTGTCCGGGGAGCTGCGGAGAAGCTTTTGGGTGGAAAAAAAATGCTGGGCATCTCTGGGACCCGTGGGATGCAGGGCACGCCAGGTCGTCAGCAAGGGATATGGAGGGGAATAATCCAACGACATCGGGGATGGAGTGAGGAAGAGAAGGGGGATCGGGGCAGGATAAGAGCCGGTTGGGAAAACTGTCCGCCCTTCTCCGAAGAGCAGGCGTTCTGCAGTCATGTGCCAGGTGAACCCTGGACCCACGGCGAGGGCGTCAGGGTCTGTAAATCCCAGAGGGGAAAAATCCTCCCTCCCCGGGGAAGGGCCGTGCTGCTTGTACAACATTCGGATCAAGGGAAAGGCGAGAAAATCCACCCGAACAAGTGACGTGTGGGGAGCTGATGGCCACCCCTCAGCCTGCATGTCCCTCCCGGGAGCATCGCCCGGGCTCGGGACCGCCGGTGCGGGGCCAGGGTAGGATGCAGCGGTGCCGGGGGTGCGGGAGCGGGGTCAGCCCCACAGCTCCCCCGTCCCGTCCTAATCCGTGGCACGCCGGCACCGCGCGTGCTGCGAGCGGCGATGGCAGGAGGGAGAGAGATGATTAAAGCGGCCTTTGATGAAGCAAAAATTAATAAACAAGCAGGCAATTGTGCTGGTCTTTATTTACTTGAGGATGACAGCGTGGAGCCGGCGCGGCGAGGCCGCCGAGGCCGGGCCCCACATCAAACGGCGGGGCAGCGCCGGGTGCGAGGGGACCATGCCGCCGCCTCTTCTCCGACGGGTTTTTCCTGGTCCCAACAAACCCGGAAAGGTCCGTGTGGCTGTTTCTTAGAGCAGGGCCCCGTCCCATGCCGGCGGGGGAATATTGGGGTGAACAGGAGACGCTGTGGGCCGCTGCGGCATCCGAGCGTGGCGGGATGTGCCGGGCTGGGGTACGTTTTGGAGGTGCCGCTTGACACGCTGGCCTCGTCCCCTTGCTCCGGGGTCGGCGTTCCCACCTCTCTCCTGCTCCAGTGATGCTCCACAGGGATGCTCCGGAACCCTCGTCTGGTTGATGTGCAGAATTAGGGCTGGGAGAGTAAAACCAGAGCCGGTGCGTGCCCACGGGTCGGTCCCTCGGCCACCCCCGGGAGCAGAGCTGGGAGGCCAAACCCTCCTTATCACCCGGTCGGGCGGATTTACCTGCCGGTGCTGCTGGTTTCCACCAGATAAAAACGCACTGGACAACCAGGCGTTCCCTGCCGGCCCTGGGGTGGTGGCACAGCGGGGGACGGGGCCGAGGTGGGACATGCCCCCCTGGCCCTGCGTCAGCCCCGGTGCCACCCGTTGTCGCAGCGCTGCAGGAGGGGCTGCATTGCCCCCCCCCCCAATTTTCAGTGTCCAAGCAGGTGATGAGCCCCCCCCATGTGCCCACCAGTGCCAGGACTGGGAATTGTGCCCAAGTTTGGGGACAGGGTCAGGGTTAATGGGGGCAGAGCCCCACGCGCTGCTCCAGCGAGGGGACAGCAGTGTGGGCTGGCCCCCCCCGAGGAGGGGGGGGTGGGCAGCAGACCAGGGCCACCCCTCTGCGTGGGGGGGTGGCTGT
>JAVJGG010000061.1:16649389-16661761 GCA_035590195.1 Aviceda cuculoides
AAAAAAACAAAAAAAAAAAAAAAAAAAAAAAAATGAAAGCAACAAGATTAACCAAATAATTTCACGAGGAGCTGGGAACGTGTGTCCTTGTTGCTGCATGGCTGGGCTTCAGCCGGGTGTGCACAGATGTTTCACGGTGGAAAACAGCGACCCTGGACCCAGGGGCTCCTGAAGCTGGATCTGCCCTGGGTTTCCTCCCTCCTGCCCTGTCCTGGTACCTCCGCGGAGCCGCCTCAGCGGTGTGGCAATGCCTTGCCACTCTTGCACCAGGATTTGGCCCGCCCTTGCCGGGAATGGGGTTGGCTAATAGTTTGCAGCTTGACAGGCAGCAGGAGCGGTGCCCGTAGGACTTTGCAGGGGGGGGACGTGCCCAGCGCCCATCCCATCCCACCGCTCACCGTCCTGTGGGTCTGTGTTGCGACGGCCGCTTCTGCGCCCAAACCACCGGTGGAAAGAGCCTGGATATTTTTTTTTTTTTTTTTCTGTTGATAAACGGCAGTGCTGTAAGGCATTTCTTTCCGGGTATTCTTTCCCTTTCTCTTCCCGGCTGGCTGAATGAGCTGTTTTCCCTCCGCCTGACTCTGACCTTCCTGCGTGCTCGGCCGTGGGCTGCTGGAAGCCGCTGGTGGGGAGGAGCGGGCTGGCGGGGGCCACCCCTGCGGGGAAACGGGTGTTGGATGTGCACGGCACGGGAAGCGGCTGTGAGCTGGAGAACTGCCAGCGCTGGGTAGTTTTTCCTCTCTTAATTAACAAAAGGAAAACACCGAGCTCTCCTTTTGAAGTATGTTTTTGCTTTGGAGTAGAGGCACGCTGCCGATGGCGAGGGGAAGAGCCGTCGGCGAGGACGGGCTCTGCAGCTTAGCAGCACCCGGGGAGGTTGGCGCTCTCGGCACCGTGCCACGCTGAAGCGGCCGAGTTTGGTGTCTGCCGCCGGGGTTTTACCTCTTCCCGAGTCCTCCTCTCGGTCCCGTTTGCACCCAGTCTATCTAACGCCACGAGCTGCCGTCAGGCGTAGCGTTCCCCGCGCTAGCAGGGCTGAGCTTGCGGGCGTGCGGGCGCCTGAGCTCATGCGGCTGCCTTCACGCTGGGTCGCGGTCCCCGACCGTCGATCCCCCGTGGTGTTGGCCCCCAGAAAGCTGGTTTCCCCTGCGCCTGATGTATTTTCTCTGTTGTTCCTTTGCAGGCCAAACCCATTTATGGTGGCTGGCTGCTGCTGGCCCCGGAAGGAACGGACTTTGACAACCCCGTCCATCGCTCCCGGGTAAGTGAAGCCGAGATGCCCTCTCCCCGTGCCGGGGGTGGGAGGTGGCAGGAGGAGCGGCGAGGGCCCATCCCCGCTCCCGGAGGCGGCTGCGGCCCTGGGAGTGCCACGGGCACCTCCATGTACCCATCCCCTTGTGCCAACCGGGAATCCGGGAGATGTTGCCTGCAGCAGGGCTCTAATGCCTTCGCCGGGAGCACTGCAGGTGCTGGTCAGGCTCGGTCCGTGCAGTTTTATTGCTTGCTGCTGTTGCTTTTCGGTGCCTTGACGCTGCTGTGGTTGGGGTCTGGTTGGACTGACGCGTGCCACGCTGACAGGAAGGCTCTCAGGCTGGCGGGGTCTGGGCTGCGCAGCTCTGAGCCGTGCTGGGACCATCAGCAAGGCACCCGGTTTCCCTTTGGTGCTTGGAAACAACTGCTTTATTTTCTGCAGCTCGTCGTGGGCCTGCCCAGAGCCCTGGAGGGAGTCTGCATCCCACTCCCTGATGCGGATACCCCTGTGTCAGGCAGCAAGGAAGGGGCTGAGAGGTGATTCCCTGCAGAGCTCTGAAGCTGAGCGCGCTGGCAGCAGAGACCCGCAGACAGAGCGGGGCGCGCTCAGCTCCTGCCCAAAGGGGTTTGCTCCTGCCTTGCAGAAACAGCAGCATCGTGTGGGGTCAGAGCATCCCCTACTTTCCTGCCCTGGGGGGTGTGAGGCCCAGAAGGATGCGGCCAGGCTGATGTCCTTTCACCACTGGCTTGTGACAAGGACTCCCAGCCTGTCCCCAAGCTGCTTTTCCAGGGGACTTGCTGCTGAGGCTGCCAGGACAGGGCTGTCTTGTGCGTGGGAGGGATGGCAATGGTCCGTGAACCCTCTGTCACGCAGCCAAAATGCTCTCAGAGCTGCTAGTAATAAAAAAATCTCTCCCGAGTGAACAAGAATTGGGTTCCGAGTTCAGGCTGGGGTATGTGGGTCATTATTTGGAGTCACAGTTAGTCGCAGGCTTGCTGGCCCAACTTTAAGGGGGACATGGGACTCAGGTGCCCCCCGGAGCAGAGGCTGCCTGCTAAGCTGGGGCATGTGGAGGTCCGCAGGGTCCTCGGTAGTTTTGCTCGTCCCTGAGCACCCTGGACTTTGCCCGAAGGTCTGAGAAAAGCAAGATAAGAATTGCTGCACTGGGGCTATGAATCTAGGACCTTTTTTTATTTCAGCCTGCTCAACCAGTTTTTGCTCTTGGCTGAAAACAACCTGGCACACAAGGGGGGGGAAAAAGGCAGTTTTCCAGCCAGATCAGTTCTCCAATCTGGTTTTCTGTGTGGCTGCAGAAGCAATGGTGCCAGCACAGTGCCAGGGGAGGCAGGACAGCCTGGGCAGTGCCACCCCCAGAGGTGCAGCCACCATCCAAATCGAGCTCATGCAGTGCTGGGGGACATCTAGCGTGACACCCTGTCACCCTGCAGCACCGGGTGCTGGAATAGACCACGCAGGATGCAGCTGAGGGCTGGGAGCACTTAGCTGGGGAACCATTCTGGTGTCCTGCAGGTCTTGGGTCTTTTGGAAAGCAGTGATGGGGCTTGTGGGCATCCTTTAGGAAAGGAGGAGGAGGAAAGTCCTTGTTCCAACCTAGGAGCTGGAGTCTTTTGTCTCTGGTTATTCTTGTCCCCTGTATAGTTTAACCAGGCCAGCTTGGGGTCTGTCTGAATGCAGAGAGGAGCAGGGGGGGGAAGTAACCCCCAAACAAAGCCCCTTCTTGGGTGCCCACGAAGCCAGGCAGTAAATCAGCATTGAGCAATGTGGGCTGGGGCGAGCAAACCTCTGGCAAAGCCCTGCCCGGTGGCCTGGCAGAACCTTGCTTTGCAAAGCCCACGTCGCCCTGAACGGGTGGGTTTGGGGCGTGAGGGGCTGAGCAGAAATACTTCTGCAACTTTCATCACCCTTTAGGAACGGTCCCCACAGTGCTGGGGGTCTTGCCCTATTTTTTTTTTTGGCAGCTGTGATCCGGCGCTCAGCGAGACCTGAGCACGTGCCCTGTTGTCTCAAGTCCCCTGCCACGAACAGGTTTCGGTGCCTTTTCTCTGCCCCGGCTTTGCGGTGTGCGACTCGGGTGCCCTCGGAGAGGCCCGGGGGCCGGTGGGCACTGCCGTGACCCGCCTCGCTGTCTTCTCTTGCAGAAATGGCAGCGTCGGTTCTTCATCCTCTACGAGCACGGGCTGCTGCGCTACGCCCTCGACGAGATGGTAAGTGCTGCCCGGCGGAGGTGCGTGGCCGTGTTCAGGCTGTGGGGGTCAGCCGGGGCCCCCTTTGCTGCCCTCGGAGGAGCCTGGGGCGATGCTCCTGGTACAGGGCGTGGGCAAGTCTGTGCCAAACTGGGCAAGAGTTGTGCTCGCTGGGTTTGCGTGGAAGCTTGGTGGATGGTCTGCGGAGGATGGTGGGTGTTTGAGGTGTGTGGGCTCTGCCTGGCATGGGATTGATGAGTTGCCGACGGATCCCACGCTGGCAGGGAGGGCTGGGGAAGGGGGGGTTGTCCCCAAGGTCGTCTCCCCTCCTTTCTGCCCCGTTCCTCGGTGCCGGCTGGCGTTCGGTGGTGGTGACTTGCCTTGGCAGTGCCTGGGAAGGAGGCCCTGCCTAACGATGCCCGCGGAAAGTAGGTCAGCTGGAACGCCTTCCCACCGCTTGCCCGCCCCGGAGCTGCAGCACGCCGCTGGCAAAACAGAGGTGGGGGGGGGAGACAAAAGGCAGGAAAACCCATTTGCCGCGAGCTGCGAAGTGGGGCCGATGAGCCCAGTGGGGTCAAGCCTGCTGTGACCGCCCAGGGCTGCTGATTTATCCTCCCAGCTACAGCAAGACGGTGGGAGGGTGCCCGAGGTTGAGCCTGCCGGCACGGCAGGCACCCACGTGTTGGGATCCTCCTGGGCGGGAGGCTGGCGAAGCCAGGAGCGCCGGGATGCGGGGCAACGTGCGTGCACACGTGGAGCAGGAACGTGCGGGGAGGGTCCCTGATCCTCTGCTGATGCCTCCTGCCAGGGCACTGTGGGATGGGGAGGTACGGCGGCACAGCGAGTGTTGCTTGAGTTTCATGCCTTGTTTGTTTGTATTTTTTTTTTTTTTTTCTTCCTTGGGGTTGATCCAAGTGCCCTAAATAATTTAAATGTCTCTGGTATGAGCAGTGGACGCTTTTAATACATTTTTAGTGTCTCAGTAACCTGGCTCCACACTGGGCTGGTGTTTCATGTCCTACACTGACATGAGAGCGGTGTGCAGCTGGTTGGAGTGGGGAGATGCCCCAATCCAAGGCAGAGGTGCAACAATGTTGGGAAACACAATTTTAATTTTTTTTTTTTTTTTTCTTCCCTGTTTTGCATCCTGGGGAGGTTGACCTGCCTCAGGTGCTGCTGCATCTGGGCAGGAGCAGGCAGGCAGTGCCCCAGCCCCGTGCCTTGTGGCACCGCAGGGGACCGTTGCCAGAGAGCGCACAGAGGACAGGGGCAGCATCCCACAGTTCTCCAGGCACCTCTTGGACTTTTTCCCCTTGAGAAGGGAAATAGCGGGGAAAAAAAAACCCCAAACAAAAAGGGAGCGCGCACACGTGCGGCGCAGGTTGGTGTCTTGGGCAGCGTGATGTATCGCTGTGCTGGCATCTCTCCATGCTGGACCACTCCACAGCTGCTGCCAGGTCCTGGCACCCCTCCGGCCCAGTGTGCCCAGTGGGATGGCTCTGACCCAGCAGAGCACTGCTGGGATGGGGCACTGGGACTTGCCGCCCCTGTGGCCCTTCGTGGTGCCGTGGGTCCCACTGGAGGAGTGCAGGAGGACTCGGTTTGGCCTCGCCGTAGCCATAGATGGAGGAGACGGTTGTGACTCCCTCCTCCTCATCGGGGTCTGACACATGGTGTAAAAATACCCTCCTGACCTTTCCGCAGAGCGCATCACTGCGTGGGATCCATGCTGCTCTCTCCACCAGCTCTGCTAAAGGTGTTGCCTGGCCAGATTTGGGCACAGCCTCCTCCGGTCCCTTCCAGCCCACAGCATCAGAGCATCCTCTGCAGTGCTGGCCGGGCTGGGGCAGGAGGAAAAGCCCCTGGGCAGGAGGAAAAGCCCCCGGGCAGGAGGAAATGGGGGTTTTTTGTTGCTACTCAGCCCATGCGGGAGCAGGGCTGGGGGACTGAGGAAGGACAGACAGGGACCATCTTCTTCTGTACGTGGGAACGTGCCCTGCAGCGTGTCCTCCGCTTGACCTTGGGGGAAGTTGTTTTTCTGCCAAACCACCAGTCCCTGACCCCTCTGCATGTGGTGCCAGCATGGCTCAGCTGGTGGGACTGGGGCACCCCTCTGGCAGCCCGTGAAGCCCCTGTGCAGCCCTGCCCTTGTCCTGTTCTCCGTGGCAAGGCCTGGCTTGCTCCCTGCGTGCTGGGAGGCTGCGTTTACAGCGGGTCAGGTAACTCACGCACAGCTTTTCTGCCGGTCCTTTTCAGATAAGGCGTGCCCGTTACAATGCAGGTTTCCACTCCAGCAGGACCTTGATCCCAGTACCCACCAGCTCACAGCAAGCCCCCTTACACCAGAACCAAGTGTCCGTGCAGGTGTTAGCCCTCAGCTCTTGGCTGGTCTGCATGAGGAGGGGGGGGACCTGTGGGGAGTAGCTGGGTGCAGCGTGTCGAGCACATTGGGGCTCAGCTACGGTGCAGCTTTTCTGCCCTGGTAGTGCCAGAGCCTGTCTCAGAGCGTGCCACGGCTCTGGTGGGTCTGGGAACCCACTGCCACCGTCCCACAGTCTCAGGCTGTGATGGCTGAGTGTTGGGGGCGGTTACTGGAGGGGGACTGGTGGCACTCAGGCTGTCAGCAGGCACGTCCCTGTGAAAGGATGTGAGGACCCAGCCCTGTGCCCATCACACCTTGGGCATTGCTGGCTGGGGTTGCTGGGGGACAGTGGTTTTTCCTCCGAGGTGCTCTCCATCAGTCTGGCTGTGCCGGCTCCTCACCGTATCCCCACCACCTCCACGGGCTGGGGAGGCGTAATGGGGTGGGGTGCCTCGCTGAGGAGGTGCCTCTTGCACGCACAGCAGGGATACTGGTTTTGTACATGGGGGATCCACTTTGCAGCCCATGCAGGGCTGATTTACCCCTAGTGTGCCCCAGTTGCCCCCCTCGGTAGCTGGGTGGGGGTCCCGTGGGGGCCTCAGCACAGGGGCAGCCTCCGCAGCACGCTGGGACCTGGGCAGCAGCTGGCTGGAGACCTCCCAGGCAGTTGTAAGCAGGGATTGAATTGCTCTGCCTTAAACCTTTTAGACATTAATTTTGTGGGTTTGGCGTTTTCTGGTCTTATTAAAAGCGGGAGGGGAGGGAGGGGTGGGCTTGGGAGGAGAGCCCTGGGCTGGTGGTGGTGGCAGAGATGCTCCTGTGCCCGGCCAGGGAGACTCTGCTCCTCGTCCCGGGTGGGTTGGAGAGCAGTGGGGTGCGGAGGGGCGGCCTGAAGCCCAGCCGTGAGCTGGGGAGACTTCAGGGGGTCCCCAAAGATGTTGGTGCTGCAGTACACAGGGGACAGGGCAGCCCTGGGCACAGGAGCCTTTTGCTGTGGGGTGTGTCAAGTTTGGTGTTGGATTGGAGATTTTTGGCATGGAAATCCCATGGCAGAAGGTGGGACAAGCGGGCACCAGCTGCCCTGCTGGCATCCGGCTCCCTCCTGAGACCTGCCCATGGATGTCCCTGCCGTGCTGATCCCGAGCCTGTGCTCCTGCTCGGCTGCCTTCTTTCTGTATGTCCATCCTTCCATCCGTCTGTCCTTTTACTGCCATTATTTTCACTCTGAAAACTCAAACCACTTCTGCACAATGGCTGCAATGGGGAGGACGTGCGCAGTCCGTGGACCTCCATCCCCTCGGATCCAGGCTGAGCTGTCAGACTCGCTCCCCAGCGTCTCCCTCTTTCACATTGGGTGCCGTTTCTGCCAGCAGCCCCAGTCTCGTGCTGGCACCCAGAGCCTGCCTGGCCACTGGGAATGCCAAGCAGAGCTCATCCCCTTCCCCTCTGCAGGGAGCGTGCCAGCGGCCATTCCCGGCTCTGCCGAGCCCTGGCTAAGCCGAGCCTGCTCAGACGTGCAGAAATTCCTCCTTCCCAGCCATGGGTGGATGTGGGGGTTGTGTGATGGCTTGGGGTTGCCTTCCCATGCTGAACTGCCGCGATTACCCCTTGGCACTGGCTTGCTTCTGCTGTTTGAAAAACCTCCGTGCTGGGCCAGATGATGTACAGGGGCTGACGTTTCTCTGCAACAGCTGGAGGATGGCAAAACTGCTCTTATGTCGAGTTGAGGGAAGGCAGGAAAGAGGGTGACAGGGAGTCAAGGACAGGCTTGGGGATGAGCTGCTGCATTGTGGGTGTCCAAGGACATCTGTCCCCATGTGCTTCCCAGTCCTGTGGCACTTCCTTGGTTTTCCCCAAGAGATATGTTCCCCGATTCCCCATTGCACGGAGTGTGAGACTAAAGCCTCCCAAAAAACCTAAGCCAAGCTAAATGCATCCAGACGCTTGTTTGGGAGGTGGAAGAGTCACCCAGAGAGCTTAGACCTTTGGTACTCCAGGATATTTGAAAGGATAGAGAGGATAAAGTCCTCAGCCTGTGGGGAAACAACCCTATCCGGGCTGGGAGGGATCCCGCTCCTTCACTCAAGGGGATGAGGGGGAACCTGTGCCAGGACGGTGAGCGAAACCTCCCCTGGCTGCTGCCTGCCTGGCAGCTGTATCCCAGCACGTTCTGTCCAGAGGGAGATGCCCAAACTGGTGCTGGTGGCTGCACCCTCTGATGTTGCCTCACGCTGTGCAATGTCTTAGTTCTCCTGGTAAAAAAAAACTGCCGTCCCCAGTGAAACCACCGCCACTGCTGCAGTGGGAGGGCAGCCTGGCACCACGGTGCCGTGGCGGTTTGGGAGGTTTTGGTTGAGGTATGAGAGCTGCCACAAAAATAGTGCTGGGGCAAGGGGATGGAGCCAGAGACTGGCAAGTGCAGAGCATTTGCCTCCTTTTGTTTTGATTGCTGTGATCTATAATTAGCGGCCAAGGTCTCTATAAATAGAGCCCTGCTGCGTGGGAACGTAGCGGAGAGGCAGTGGGTGTGCAGGAGGGGTTTTTGCAAGGACAGAGAGCGCTGTCCCGTCCCTCCCCGGACCTGCGGGTGGGGGATGGCTTCGGCGCTGCCTGGGGATGGATCCAGCCCCGTGGCTAGAGCAGGTCAGAGAAGAGAGTCTGGACTGCAGCCCAGCTTCTTAATGACCCATTACATGTCTATGGGCCAGGTCTAGGCTCTGTGCCTCAGTTTACCCCTCTGCCACTTCCCTTGGGCTGGGATTTATACTGGGTTGGCATTTGTGCCAGCGCTTTGCTCGCAGCGAGAGCTGCAGCCTCCATCACGCTAGGCCTCCTTTCGGTGGCTGCCTGTTTTGTTTTTTTTTTTTTTCCTTTGTGGATAGGCTGGTTTGAAAGCAGGACAAAATTCAGGCTCACCTGGGAGCGTGTGAAACTTGCTGGTGTTGTGGATAGCTAATGCCAAGGTGAGAGCATCTTCTGGATGGGCTTTCCCAGCTCCCCTGCGGGGCATCAGGAGGAGCATCCCTGGGCACAACGTGTCCTCCCAACAAACTGGCCTCGCTCCTTGTCGGGCGTTTTCCAGCGTGGCAGGACAAAGTGTGAGAATGGGCTGTGAGCCCTGCCTCTACCCTACCCTTTATTTTCTGGAATCAAGTTGCTTTCTAAGACTTGGTGGGGAGGGGTGGGGGGGTCTAAGAGGATGCTTAAACCAGTGGTCAGCTGCCTCCGTGCTAGAGTTTGCTCATGCATATGGGGTTGGGTGGTTCCATTCTCCGCAGCAGCGTTGCAGACCCTTCTCAGGCTCACAGCACAGCAGCCCTGCTCCGAAGTCAGGAACTCTAGGCGGATTGTAATAGCGTTAACCTCAATACGATGGAGCGGACATCCCTGCTCCAGCCCGTCATGGCTGGGAGGGGGGGCAGGAGGGAGCTGGGAGCTGATGGGACCGGGGCGAGTTGAAGAGCGAGACCAGCCCGGCATCTGGCAATGGTTAGGGGAGCACCGGGACCCCTGGACCGGGTGTATAAATAGAAAGAAGAGAGGCCAGCTCAGAGGTGGGAGGTCTGGCACTGCGTAGGGGGCTGCTGGGTCACATCTGGAGCCCCGCGCGGCCCCAGGCCCCGCTCCCGGCTGTGGAAACGTAAGGAATTGATCAATGGGTAAAAAAGGAGGACGGTGTGAGCGTTGGTGGCTGCTGGTGGGGGATCAGAGGAAGGGAGGGATGCGTGCCCGGTGATGCTGTGATGTGTAGACTCGTGTAATTATTGTTTCTTAATTGACCCCCCTCCAAAATCTTCTTTATTTGGAAGAAAGGGCGTTTTAAAATGTCACCGTCAGCAGAGCTGCGCTGCGTTAATTTTCATCGTAGTTCCCTCCTTTGTCATCTATGTTGTTTTAAGAAGCCAAGAATCTGTGCGTGTGTTTTTCTCCTCCTTTTCAGATCAAAGCAGTTTACTTCAGTCTTGGCACAGAATGGAAATTCATTGGCAGGGATTAAAAACGAACCTTAAACATCCTGGCCTCTCTGTCCTTACTTTTTCCACACATTTTGCCACTTAAGTGTTTCCAAGCTCTCCCTGCCCCCTCCTCCACGGAAGCACAAGGCTTTACAGACCCCCGTTCCCCTCATCCCTGGTGTTTCCCCCCACGGACACTATTTTGCCAGTGCCTCTGTTCACCAGATCTTCAAGACTTTCAGTTTCTGTTTAGCATAAAAAGCTTTTGGCTTAAATCAAAACGTGTTTCAGATCTAAAGCAAACTGAAAGAGAAAGGGCTGGAGGGGAGTAGCTGTGTGAAGCTCGGATGGCGGCAGGGACCCCCACCCCAGATTTTTTCCAGGACACGGGTCTGACTTGGTCTTGCAGTGCGAGAACGTTCTGCCTGGCTCCTCTAGTTTTCGGTTCAACCTCAATGGAGGGGGAAAGCGATCCCTTGCACCGCCGTGTCCTGCGACAGTCCAGAGGTGGTGTGTCACCTTGGTGAATGCTGGTGATAGTGCCCTGCCAGTCCCACCAGTTTATGCAATGGTTTCTGCAAGGGGGTGGGGGACTGGCTCCGTCCAGGAGCTCCTGGAGTCATGGTTGTGGTGTGGATGGGAAATCGTGCAGGATGTGAGCTGGCCGGGATGGCAGTGATGGACAGCGGTGGGTGGCAGAGCTGGGGAAATAACCGGTTTGGTGGGGAGCAGGGTGGAAGATGATCTGTGGGGAGGTTTCACCTGGGATGTTTAGTGCATATCTCAAAGATGATGCAGTAGAGGTAAGGAAATGTTGGGAATAATTGGGGAGCGGTGATCCTTTCTCCTCCAGGAGAGCTGCGCAGGAGAGGGACACCTGAAGTTAGGGTGAAGGAAGAGTAGGGTACAAGGAAGAGGGGACGAAGCACATCTTTGTGATTGCTCTACAGGAAAAGTAGAGACAGCAGAAGTGCTAGTGGTTCCTGACAGAGCTCAGAGATCTTTGATGGATTTGTTGTGTTTAATTTTCAATACTGCTTTTGGGAGGAAAAAAAAATTCATGAACCTACAGGGACCCTTGGGAACTTGTTCCCCAGGACATCGCTGAAGCTGGGACCAAGCAGCCTTGAAGGGGTTGGGAGGATATGCAGATCTTCGTTTGCGGTCTTTCTAATATTAACGTCTTGCTTGATGCTGATCCAGCGTCATTTTGCTTACTGGGGTTGGGTGTGGGGATCCCATAATGGCAGCTTCAGGGGGGTTCATGTCTTCCCTTTTCTGTCTGCTCAAAGCATCTGACCCCAGTTGCTGCTGGAGGTGGGTCCTGCTGTCAAGACACCTGTGGGCACCTCCACGAACAGTTCCCTACCCTATACTCTTCCATTTTACCTCTTTTAGTTTGGTTTAGTGTGGTGTTTGGGGACGTAAAACTGCTGAGCTGCAGAAGGGCGGTTCGTGGAGGCTGAGGGAACAGGGAAAGGCTCCTCCAGGGATGGCTCCGACACCAGCCCTGGCACCTGGCTCTGTGGCCAGGGACCATCGCTGGGGCCCCAAAAGTGCCTGGGTTTACTGTGAGCTGAGGTGGATCAAGCTGACTGTTTCTGTTAACGTCTTCTCGAGCGTGGACAGAGGATGCTGATGTCCACCTCCAAGCCCCCTGAGAAGGGCGGTCGGTGTCTGTAGGACCCACTCGGCAGAAGCCCCGGTGCGAAGCAGTCTCCGGTGGGAGGTTTGGGAGTTAACGGAAGGTGAGAGGATGAAAGTGGAGTTGGGAGAGCTAGATACAGCCAGCGACCTCCCAGTGAACGAGCAGCTTTGATGACCTGGCCCAGGTGCTTCCTTCCTGGAAAGAACACAGCCCCTATTGTCTTCTGCGGGGTGAGCCGCAAAGCTGGAATTGCTCTTACGCTGAGCGACGAGAACAGGTTCAAGTGGCTCTGTCCTTTCTGCTTTTTCCCTACTCCTCCATCTCTTGAGACCTAGCAAAGATGTTTGCGTAGAAGACAGCTGCAAGAACAGTGAGGGATAGGAGCTGGATTTTAAATTGCATTTATCTAGTTTATGGGAGGCAGAGCGATACAGGCACTTGTAGCAGCTGGAGTTTCTTCTTCGTGACTTCTGGAAACCTGGGCTCCGTATCCGTGGCCTCCAGCCTGGCTGCAGGCTCTCGGCGAAAGAAAAATCGTGATCTGCTGTAACACGTTGATGCAGAAATCAAACCCGCCTCTAACGGCATTTAGCAGTGAAGATATCGGAGCTGGTAGCGAAATGACACAGCTAATTCCTGAGCGCACGATTACCCTCACGCAAGCACTTTGGGCCCCAGCTGGTGTTCCCACCCTCCGCCTCGCGCGGTGGCCTCGGACCTGCCTTTCCTCTGCATCCCACCGTGCCGTAAATATCTAACAAAACACAGCACTCCAGCAACGGCCCTGAATGCTGCAGCGGCGGGTGACAGATGGTAGCACCGGTATTTACTACGGGCAGTTGCTCCGGTTGCTTTTTCCTTTTTTTTTTTTTCTTTTTTTTTTTTATTTTCTTTTCTTTCTTGTGGAGCGGTTGAAATGAAGGCAGCGGGACCTCTGCTTTAGTCCCGGC
>JAVJGG010000061.1:16661861-16762377 GCA_035590195.1 Aviceda cuculoides
GCCCGGGGAGCCCCCCGGGGAGGAAGGCGAGGCCCGGCGGAAGGCGGCGGAGGCGGCCGCTCAGTCCCGCGCAGGCCCGTGAGCCGCCGCGGCCTCCCGTGGTAGCCGGGCCCGGGCAAGAGGAGCTGGGGCCTGGGGGGAAGCCAGGGACAGCCTCCGGGCAGCCGGGGTGGGGGGACACCCCCGTAGCCTGCCGGGGTGGGGGAGTAGACCCTGCCCGCCGCCCCCCCCCGCCCCGGCCGCAGCCGTGAGGGGACTCCCCGTTCGGCAGCCCCGCTCCCGGCGCGGGGGGGGGGGGACGGGACCGGACCGGACGGGACACGGGACACGCCGCGGCCCCTCGCCGCCTCCACCTCCCAGCCCTCTTCCCCGCAACTGGTGGGGGAGCTTAACACTTGCTCGCTTCCCCACTAACGAGCCAAGGGTGGGCAGAGGCCCCCCCCGGCACCAAGCCCTGGTAACTATCTAGAAGCAGGTCTGCTCTTCCTCGCTGGGAATAGAGCCTCCTGGAGCTCCCTCAGTACCTGTTTCGGGGAGAGGTGTCCTCAGAGCCCGGTTTCTGAGGGTTGTGAGAGTAACCCTTACCACCTACTCCTCCCTGTTACTGAGCAAATTCCTCCCCCCAGCAGAGGAGACGGCCCTTCTGCAGACCAGATAGTAACAGGGGAGTCTTCACAGAAGAAACCCCGTATGCCCATGAGAGGCAGTCCCCAAGATAGAAATAAGCAGGAGCTCCAGATACTCGTCTAGTAATTTTAATTATTTACATCTGCTCAGCAGGCAGCAGAGAAAGCAAAACAAGGGAGAAAAAGCAGAGGCAGATTTAGATATTCTTCTTCCCTTTTCCAGTTGCTGTTAACCACTGGAGATAAAGGTAATTTCCAATACTGACCTCATCCTCCTTCATCCCAAGGAAGATCCCTCATCTCCTAATCCCAGGAGGGTTTTCTTCAGATATCCTGTGCAAGGAGAGAAGACACACCTCCCATTTACAGGGAAAGGAAAAGGCAGATTTTGCTGATAATATCCACAGAGATAGCAAGAATTTTTTCAGAGAAGGAGATTTGCCCACCCTTAAGGACAAGGTGCACCTAGAGGAAAGAGAAGAGAGATTTACAGGTAGGGAGACTGGGGGAGATTGATCTCTGAAATAATCTGACAATCAGTGAAAAGGCTGTCTCCCAGGGGAACACCCTTTAGTAGTTAGCTGCCAAAAGGGAGAGAGGATCTCCATCCTGGGATAAAACCAGCAGTTTTAGGGGACTGACAATCCCAAGCAGATTGTTTTAATACTCAAGATCCTGATTTCATCCACAATCCCTTCACCCTGAAAATATTTCTTGAAGAAGCTCTTGGAATAGCTGACAGCAATGCTCTGAGGATGGGTCTCAGAGAAGGAGTGTGAAGGGCAGCACCCCAGAAGCCAGCACTGAAGATAATCCACCTCCCTCCAGAAAATCTTCCGGACAGAGTGAGTGACCACATTATATCACCTCTCTATTCCTAGCTGTCCTTCTCTTTTGCCTTCTGTCCTTGTTTTCCATGTCTCTTCTCTCACTGTATCGGCTTTCCTTTCAGTCTTTTCTCTCTGTTTCTGAACCTCTCCCCAGCTGCCTTCTTCTGTGCGTCTTTCTCCATCTCTCTTATTTAGCTCCCTTATATGCTATATGGAATTGACCTGATTCCTTCCCTCACTATTTAAGCTTGTGGGAGACCTTAGCCCTGTTCAATTGTAAGAAACCTCTGCCCTTTTCCTTCTACTTTCTTTCACTGGTGTATTCATCCTAGGCTCAACCTTTATCATCATCTGTGTGAAATTAATTTCTGTCATTTAGGGGTCATTGAGAAGGATAATACTGGCCAAAAAAAGCTTTGAGGAGACAGGAGCAGTGATTTGTAGTGCTAGTGTCCAAGGATGCACCCGTGGGGTTGGTGTGTCAGTTGATCTCCATGTGGGTCCTACTATGCTTGTAACTGTGGTAATAAAATCATTGTGCGATGCAGACCTCGCTGTGCTTGAGAGCTGTATGTACAGATCCCAGCGCTAGTATTCCGAGATGTGTGTCCTAATGTACCTAGGGGCTGTGGGATGAATTCTGGAAAGGGTGCCCTTGAGAGTGGGTTCTGTGGTGCTCAGGGGCCTGGGAATGAAAATCGTGACAGTGCTGGTGGAACCTGCTCTGAAAGCCAAAAGAAGCCATTCTGTTGCCACCAGTCTTCATCTGTGTTTTATGCTGTGTTCAGGGGCTAGGAATGTGAATCCTAATGCTAGTGCCATGGTGAGCCAAGCTGGCTGCTTTTTGTAAATGAGGCAGTTAATTTCCAGTCACAAATGAGTGTTCTGACACTAACATAGTGATTTCCTGCGAAATCAAGTCCGAGGGAGACTTCATCTCAGATGAAGCCAAAGCAGATTCCCATAGCAGAAGAATCATGCCTAAGGATATCTCACCTGAGATATTCCTGTTTCTGTTCTCCAGTGAGATAGCAGTGAGGAAACACAACGTCAAAGGGTCCTTGGCCAGGACAGGAACCTTTCTGGAATCCATTTGGAAGCACAATGGTTAACAGGGAGTCCCTGAAGAAGGAATTCCTTGGTGTAATTTGCTAGCAAGCTCAGACAAAAGATGCCAGGTCCCTCCAAAGTGATTGCCCATTTTGGCAGAGAATTTTGACAGTTATCCATAGCTTCAGAAGGTGCCTCTTTCTAAGGGAGGGCTGAGCCATGAAGCATCCATATGTTCCGGGGGTACTTTTAGATGCCCTCCTACCTGTTGCCCTATAGTTATGCAATCAGGCTGTTTTGAGTATAGCTGTGTTATCTAGCACAAGGGAGGAGATAACTGAGGCATTTTGGCCTTTGTACATTCAAGGGGGTAACTGACTTTTCATGCTCTTGAGGTTAATTTACCTCATGCTGCCCCCTTCCTCAGTAATGACTTGACATTTTTCAAGTGCTTTTGGCTCTGATGGATGCCAGGGCACTTTACAGAATATATATGCCAGCCTTACAAAATTCTCCTCTCCCACAACAATTATCTTTCTGTATATGAAATGTTTTTTTTCTTCATTACTAATGATAAAGATTATGATTTTGTATTTGTTTCCTGAGCTTTAAATATTCGTGAAAGACGTACAGAGCTGAAAGTCGTGTGCTGTAGAGTAATTGTTTTTTATGTGTTAATCGCTGACAGGGCATTTGGTGCTGACTTGGATGCACAAAATTAAGACAATCTCTGCTCTGGAGATCTCGTAGTCTGAAACACAGCTCTGCAAAAGCTAGGACATACTGATAAATTTAAGGAAGGGAATAATTTTTAGAGAGCATAGCTCTTTAGTGTGATTGTGGTATTTACATCAAATTTTATCACAGGTGAAAATGCAGCTTCCTGTGAGGTGGAATACTGCAGCTGTTCTGCACCATTTATTTTATACGAAAGTATCCATAAAAGAAGAAGGGAGAGTATTATTTATCTTCATAAAAGTGCAAGGTACTTTATAGTCACATTTAAATGAAAGTGCTATGTCTTTAAGAGTTTAC
The DNA here is from genome assembly GCA_035590195.1 of Aviceda cuculoides. Classification (NCBI taxonomy): domain Eukaryota; kingdom Metazoa; phylum Chordata; class Aves; order Accipitriformes; family Accipitridae; genus Aviceda; species Aviceda cuculoides. The sequence continues at coordinate 16,665,403 of JAVJGG010000061.1, forward strand.
AGTAAGAATGTTAAACCTGAACACCTAAAATTAGACTTTAAAAACCACATCTAGATACCTAAGTAAATAGCCTAATTCTTGTAAATGCCCAGGAATGTACTGCTGATTTCAACAGAAGCAATGAAGTCTTCAACATTGGAGTAAAGAGACAGTTATGCGTGTATGGATTTGGAAATTTAAATTTGGACATTCATGCTTCCAGAAGTTGACTTTTTGAGTTGAAGCAGTCTGATCCTGTGCTATGGGTACTCCGCTCCCATCTGAGAACTGAGTGTGTGGCATTTCTCAGGTCAAGCCCTTAAGTAAAATGAAATGAGAAGGTCTAGAGAGTTATGGGAAAAGGATTACGTTACTGACAGATCATGAGGTTATATTAATGTTTAAGTATGTGTTCCGTAAGTTCTTGGGTTTTATCTTGAAATCTGGTTCTGCAGTCAAGTTTCTAGGATAGAATAAGGAGTCAGAAAAGTTGGAATGAAATACAGTAAACAGTTTGAGGATTTTGGATGTAATTTCCTGGTCCAAGACGTGGTTGTGACTACTGTAGTATTTTTTTTTCCTTTCTACAAAAATACAGCTGAATGCTGGTGTCTGTGGAGAAGTTTTTTCTTACCACACAGGTACAGGTATATTTGCTTACTACCTTCTTCTGTAAACTTCAACTGACCTTCATATAGTAGGAGATTCAGTCTGCATCACAATTTGGATCTTTGGCCCTTTACTTCAAGTGTCAGAAAGGAGGTATGGTTAATGGCAACTGTGATATGGACAGCTGTCCCTCAAGAGCAGGTCTGAGCTGATTATCTCATTTTACACAGCTGTCAGACAGGAATTACATCTCGGTCATTAGCAACCAAAAGATGAGATGCTCTTGGACTCATTTTTCCATTTGCTTCTCCCAATCTTGGGTAGAATTGTAACCAGGGACTTTCACACAGAACCCTCTGTGTTTTGTAGTACTCCATTTGCAGAATCTGTTGCCGAGTGATGCTTCAGAATTGAAACTTTAAAAAGTATTGTTTCTAGCATTTTCGGTCTGGAAGACAACTTTGAAAAGATGAATGGTGCCTAGATTAATGGACAGCCTAAAATGGTATCTCTGAAATGTTTGAACTCTCCAGTTGTGTTAACTCTGAAGCCTAAAGAAAAGCATTTAGATCTCTGTATTGCTGGCTGTTGCACTTTGTGTTATTTTAGCAAAAATACCCAGTTGATGTGTTCAACCCCTAAAGGCTTATCATCTTGGTAGCAGTCATTATTGCTACTTTCTATCTATTCTGATATTTTTGTTTCCTTCTTCCTTCTAAGGGATATATGATGAACTTAAAAATCTATAACGTATTTCTGCCCTGTACTCATGTTTTCACTTTTAAAGGCAGCCTGCGTATGTGTATTACTGAGAGAGAGCAAGCATGCTGCAGTATGTTTTCATAATTAATTAATTGCAAATTTTCATTTAAAGTTTGAAATGAAAATGCAAAATACTGGGAGCGTTTCAAAATTCGGAGACCTCGCAGCAGAGTTTAGGACCAATTTAATGTTGCGTTCTGTGGTGCTTTGCCAAGATTTGGACTAGACTGTCGTTTTATCCTTCTGTCTTTGACCTGCCCTGTCCTCTACCCCATCCTATTATGAACCTTGGAGTTGGTGTCTTAATCTTTGTGAACCCTTTCCTGAATCCCGTCCTGGGCTTCCTAATATCGTGTCACAGTCGGGCTCCTCTCCTGCACCTTTAAGGCCCAGCATGTTTCCACCCCGCCTACTTCGTTACTCTCATTTCCTCCTACACCGCACTCCTCCTCCCAGTTCTCTCTGTATTGCCCTTCACATCTCATTTTCCATGCTGTCCCTTTGGCATTCTGTCCTGTGGTCCTATATGCCTAAAATCCTGCTTCTCTCTTCATCAAGCAAGCATCCCTCATTTCCTCTCTAGGATTCTTCACTGGCAGGAATCTTTCCTAACTACAACTCGCAGGCCCCGCTCTTACTTCCACACCTGCATTTTGACCTGTTCTTGGCTTGGCTTTCATTAGATTATATGCTTGTGGACACATAGTGTTTTTTGTCTGAGGTTATGTCAAGAAACCTGTTCTTTTTTACCACTATATAATAAACAGAATTCTGTTCCTCTGCAAATTTTCAATTCTGCTATGCTGGGGAATGGTGCTTTGTCTCCATAATCCATCTGACTCATTCATTCTCCCACCCTCCCTTCTCCCCTGCCCCCTTCCCTTCCTCTGGAATGGCTGGATTTTAGTTGGTTAGAATGAAAAGCCCTTGCATTACGTTCTCTGGTTCCTTCCAGCACTTCAGGGTCTTGGTTTTGTGAATTGGGGTGAAAAATCTGTACAAGGCCCAGTACCTCATTCCTCATCTCTCTAAGCTGGTCTAAGTTTACTTGATGTGAAGTCAAGAAATAAGGGAATGTATGCTCTTTTTTGGCCCTTTTTTATATATAAGTGAGACTGAGTAATGAGGGAGAGGGGTAGATTACGAGTGAGAGCTTTTATACCTTGAGGAAAAAAAAATTTGCTGTTTTGTTTCTTACAATTAGCAATTCAAATTTTGTTTATGCTCTCTGCTGTATAAAGACCGTGGCTGATTATAGCAGAAATATGTAATTACTGTTAAAAGTTCAAATCTGAATAATTGGGAAGGAATCTGAACTTGTGGTCACAAATTTAAGGAGCAAAGTTTCTGAATTCTCAGTTTCCCCCAAAAAACTATTGTTATGTAAAACCAAAACAATTCTCCCTCCCCATCAGGAACTTGCAGAGAAAAATAAACAAACTGCTAAAATTGTTACCTCTGAAATTCCCTTTATCTCTACCTGAACAATGCAGACAAGCTTTGAATGTAGAGAACTGGTCTGGCGTTTGGGAGACCCGTGTTCTCTCCATAGTTCTGCTGCTCCATTGCTGGCTGACCTTGGGCTGCGCGCTTCTCCATGCATGGCTTCCCATTTATCCTGGAATAGGTTATTGATCCTTTATAAGGGTTCCAAAGTATAAGGATGAAGAACACTTTATAAAGGCTGGCTGTTCTTGCTGTTGATCACCTTAATTACAGGGTGATATTGAACTCAAAACCTCTATATGCCGCTTTTTGTGGTGTTAAACAGTGAAAGCTTGATGCCCCAATTAATTTTTCTTTCATGGAACCACCTGTGACTCCAAAACTGAAAGATCCTGTACCATGTCTGCAGCCTAGAACTGTTTTTTTTAAGTTGACTTAAGTATAGATATTCTGACTCCCTTGAAGCTTCTCCTAAGATCTCTAATGACCTTTTCTTGGCCAGGTCTCAGGGTCTCTATTCCATCTTCATCCTTCTTGGCTTCCCTGCTGTTTTTGACACTTGATCATGCCCAGTCTTGAAATCTTGTCCTCCCTTGACTTTTGTGTCAGTATTTTCCTGGTTTCCCTCCTACTGTTCTAGTCATTCATTCAGTAGCTTCTGCACTAAGCTGTTTACCTTCCTCTTTTTTTTTTTTTTTTCTTTTTTTTCCTTTGGTGAGTTAGACGCAAAGACCCACCTCTGGTATCCTCTCTTTGCTCTTCATTATCTCCTTCATGCTAGTGATATTAAATTATGCAACTTGGCACACTACCTTTAACATCTTTTTTGAGTGATTTGCTGCACATTTAAGACTACTGAGGCCAAGATAGAACTCCAGAAAGCCCCTTTGAGATTTACCTTTGTTTCCTGCTTTCCGCTGTTGCGAGCCTCCCCAGTTGAGCCTATAACATGGGTTTTCTTGCACTCTTCTTGCTCTGCACATACACTCATCTTCCAGCTTCATGGCCTGAATCTCCCACTTATTTCTTAGTCTCTTTGGGTAACCCTTATGCCTTCTCCTTCATTTACCATCTTGGTTGGTAGCTAGCTGTTTTTGCTGGCCTCTGACAACTGTGTTACCTTCTTGTCTTGTTAAAAACACAATTACTGAAGCTATTCTCCTGGTGTGTTTTCTCAACATGTTGCCATCTCCTCCTTAACAAGCCAGTTCTTTGGCTATCATCCACCACATAAGGTTCCAGCTTCTTGTACTTACTCTAAGGGGCCTTCACATTTATGTTTCTCCCCTATCTGTTGCTGTCTCTTATTATATTGTCCTTTGCTCTGCCAGCAACGCAAGCATGACATTGTGCTTTTCCATTTCTTGCATGAGCATCTCTTCACATTCTTCCTCAGCTGACTCATACCTTGATACATACAGGAGAATTGCCAGCCAATACAGGCCAGATGTACTGGAAACTACTTATTTGCGTATTTGAAAATTATTCAAAAAGTCTAACTGGTACTTGGAGGTAGTTGTCTTATTATACGTACCCTCCTCTCCCTGGCTTCTTTTGTGAAGAAGGATGATTGCAAAAGTAAATAAAAATCATCATAAGCAAAGACAAAACATCTCAAAGACTAGGAAGGTCAGGGTTGGAGCGGAATAATACTTACTCGCAGTTGTAAGGTGGCAACTGTGACAACTGTATGTGTGGAAGAAAGGGGCTTCTTTCAGTGTCTGTAAGGAAATGAACAAGACTTCTGGGTTGAGAATGATACACAAAATCATGTTATGAGTAGGATGCAGAAAGCCAAGTAGCAATACTAGTGTTTTAAGCCAGAAGAAACTGTTAATGGGCATGTGTTCCTTGCTAGTGTGATTCTGAATCCTCTTGACCTTCATGCTTGGTACAGATCTTTGCAAGTTGTGAGCCTGGCTAGGGACTGTCAGGTGTTTTGTCTCCTGGAAGACAGTTCAGTCAGTTTCAGAATAACAGCTAACAGAATAGTGAAAAGGAATTATGTTAAAACAGTGGTTGAGACCTAACTTATGAGCTTCACACAGTATTACTTGATTCTTCTGATCATTCTCCAACTTCAATTTCAGCTGCGCTTTGCTTCCAAACTCCTCTTTAACAGGCTTTTCTGCAGTGCTTTGGCAACCTTAACTCTGGGGGCATCTGCTGTATGTACATTTTGGCCACATGGTATACGACTAATCTGCACTGGATACCAATTTCCTTTTTTTCTGTGATTTCAGTACATAGTTCTTGCTAGTGCTTGATACCCATTTCCACAAGTGGCACAGAATGGGTTGTGGCTTGTTTCAGCAACTATTGCAGAGTTCATATTGACTAATCTATTTTCAGTGGTTCAACCTTTGGTGAACAGGTTCTGACCACTTGCAGTCAGGTTTTCATTTTCACTGTGCCTGGCTGGCATTCATTTAGCCCTGGGAGCTCTCTTACACAGAAGCTTTGTACTATTACTATTATTGAACTGCAAGGTTAACAGTCATTTTTCACTGATAGACCCATTTTTTAATGGGAATAAGAATATAGTTTTCATTTATAAGTGCATGTTGCATTTTTTTAACCTGGGTTTCTGTACCTATCCTTGCAAAAATGTGAAGATCTTCTGAGCAAGGTATTCTGCATGCTGATCTACTTCTGATGTCTCTAATTTCAGAGACAATCCGAGTATCGTATCACTGTTTGCATATCCTGTACTGAAGGTTTACTACTGGATGTGATTCTGATAGGCAGCTAAAATTTAAATCCTTCTCTTCAACCTGGGTGCTCCCACGAGGCTGGGGGAACTACCTTCTCTTAGATTCAGTTTCTCTACCACAGACTTCCTGGTTTCCAAGGGAAAATTTCATTCCAGGTATGTGCTCATAAATTTGAATTATTCCAAAAACAATACACCATACCTTTCTCAGTGTAAGAGTAATTGTTCTGTTAATATTCTTAAAGCAAATGCCAAAGATTTCTCTTGCCTGCCTTGGCATACGTTTAGAATTACAGCTTCTACTTCCAATGGTAAAATATTGTTTAGTGGTACTGAGGGTAGAGGGATGCTGTAGAGACATTTCTGCTGTGGTGATGTATTTTCATTGTGCTTTTTCAAAGTGTTGGCTTTACTTTTTACTTCAAATCTGTTATTGGGAGGGTTGTCATGGGCCATTTGGCTTATTATTAGAATAAATCTTTTATAGTAGTCTTATTACAAAGAAAATAATTTTCAGCCCAGAAGTATTTAGGCATACCGGTATTCTCAATATCACTTGCTGTTTCTTTTGACGGGTGTTACGTATGCCCCACTTTCACTTATGCAGCACCATAAACAAACAAACTAATCTTAACTTTGAACACATATTTTCAGACTGTCTGAGGTGTCTCTGTAATGTTTGTGTAGTATTTCTCAGTGCATTTTTGCTGCATGTTTATATAGAAGACAACAAAAATATTTGATTAGTTGGTCTTATTAAAATCTGGCAAGGCACTAGCTATGCTTGATCCTAGCCTTTTATGCCTGTCTCCCTTGACATGAGGATATTTTAGACTTTGGCTGTAATGCCATCTGTTGATAAGTTTAAATAAGCAGGTCGGGTTTTGTAAACTATACCATTTTGTCAGTTTTGTACAAAACTAGTACATAATTGCTTTTGGAATTGGATCCTGATGTACTTCCAGCATGGGGGTTTTGGTGACTTTATAGTCCCCACAAGGCTTCATGCTTCATTAGTACCAAGAATGCACGCGCAGTCGGTGCTGTTCATTCACTACATTCAAAATACAAAATTATACCCTGCTCATGCACCTTTCACAAAATGGAGGGAATTGAAAGGTCCTATGTTAAAATGTGCTATTGTGATATTTATGTAATCAGTAACTATTACGAAAACAAATTTATTTTCTTTTTATTTTTTCTTGAGAATTAATATGAACCTTATGTTACTGAGATTTCTGTTTGTTAAAGGAAAACCATATCTGTATAACAATTTAATTAAAACAGTTAGTCCAGTGATTTATATTAGGCTATACATGGTCTAAAAGGTTTCATCTTCCTCTAACTCTGATTTTTCCAGTACCATCTTAGTGTGTTGTGTTGTAACTTTTAGCAAATTTCCAGTTCAGGGTGCCATAATTACTGTACCACCTGTGTTCTTTTACACAAAATAGCACTGAACATTCAAAGCCATTCCATCTTGCACACTGTAGTTTTGAGTAGGGATATAGAGTCAGACCACTGCGCAATGGGCAGGCGCAGACTCTGACAGTTCATATTCGTATCGGTGATACCACACTGTGTGCTCTTAGGTGACAGTAACTTCCTTTGGTTGAATTCTTTTTTCCTTTGTGGTTCATGACTAGCGAGAACTGTGTAGCCCCTATTACCACATCTGCAAGCCTATAGTTTATTGGGAAAATGTTTTTTCGGCTTGTTCTACTGGTCCCAAAGAAGGGATGCATGATTCTAGGGTATGACAAATTCTCTTACCTCTTTGCCCCAGGGACTGGTTTTTCTCTTTTCATATGGCACTGCAGACAGAAGTGTACTTTCAAACTGCTTTTCTTTTGGTTCGCTGATACACTAACATGACACCTACCACTCCTTCCAGGTTAAGGTTCATTTTATGAACAATACCCAGCAGCCTCTCTCTTCCTTCTGGATTTGATTCATTTCATAAACATTTCCTGAAGGCTTCTCACAAGTAGTTACCAAAATGATGGATAACAATTTCAGACTATGCAGGTAATCAGTATCCTTTTTTCTGATTTCTTACATGAAACAAATATCTCTCAGTGAGAATGTTTGCTTAGAGAGGGTAGGATTTTAAAGTGTTTTGTTCCTGCCCTCTTAGTTCACACCTCCTTATTTTTGAGGGAAAGCATATGTCTTAATTCCTGCCAGAGTTAGCAAAATTGATTCTTTTCCCCTTTCTGTATTGGGATAAGAATACAGGTTTCTTGCATGCGTAATTTACACAAATATGTCAAAATTGCCTTTTCCTATCAGAGTAGAAGCTGTCAGTTTCTCCATGCATGTGGTGTTCTTATGTGTTACTTTTCTTCCTTATTTTTTGAGGCAGTTTCCTCTAACTGACATCGCACTGACCTTTTTGTTTCAGAAGGGTTTAAGTCAAGTAGTTGTTTTTTGCCAGTTTGTTGAGGTTTTTTGTTTGTTAAATACCTTAGAAGACAGGTGTATCTCTGAGTATATTAGATGGATATTGTTAGTTAGATCACTGGATCTGTGTTTCAGGCACCTAAATAGAAGTGGCCTTATTTTCTGTAGGTGTTCTACAGCAATGTCTCTCACTGGTAGTCTGTTGTGTATTTCTGCCTTTTCGAGGTTTATGATGAGAAAGCTAAGTTGAGTTCTCTTTGAATGTTTTGCCAGTAGTGTTTCGTTGGATTGGAGTAGCAGTGAATAAAACAACAGTGAAAGTAAATATAGAAAAGAAAAATGTAGAGATTTATTCTAGAATATGCATCTTCTCTAGGCTGTGCACAGCATAGTTTCATTCATTGTATGACCCTGCTTCAGCTGTAACTGATTCTGACTGGCCAGCCTTTGAGTTCAGCCTTAGAGAATGTTTCAGGCTATAAATGTTTATTAACTGCATTCAATATGACCCTTAGAGTGCTGTTCCCCACATTTCATACATTTTTCAGTCCTGATATATAAGTAGCAGTGATCTTGGATAAGATCTGACTGGCTTAGAGCAAGCACTTGCAAACCAGTAGGGCAGTCAAAGTACAGATTTCTTCAGTCCAGCAGCAGGGATAGTACTATCTGATAGGCAGAAGGCTGGCTTGCATTTTTAGCCTGAGGTTTGATTTGCAAGTTGCAAATATTCAAAGTAAAGCAGTAGCTTTCCTGGAAAGCTGTAGTGAAGTATTACTACTCCCAAGTGAATTAGTGGTTATTAAAAGGTATTCAATGCTAGGATTTTCTTTAATGATTAATAAATTTTTCTTACAAATCAGGCAGATTCTCATCTGTTTAGTTGTAGATTTGGATCAGTGTTTGGCTGTCATTTTTGCATCTCACTGACCTGTCTTGACTTGGGGCTGTACTGGAACTAGTTAGTGCTTTAGAAATGAGGACTCTGCAGTCAGTTTCCAGCTGTTGATCGTGGTTATGACTTGGCTACCTTACCCTTGGTTTTTAACGTCAGCCAAATACATAAACAGATACCATTTACCATGTAAAGTGGGAGATTATGAATTCTCATCTTTGACTTTCTTTTTACTTCTTCAAAGTTAATTCTGGCTCGCCAGTGTAGTAGGATTTTTTTTAAATGCCCTTGATTTCAGTTCAATGTGTTTGTTAGTCATTAGTTTGTTTTTTGTTTTGTTTTGTTTTGGTTTTTTAATTTGTTTGAGTGGGATCATAAGAGAACAGTTTGAAAGAAGATTTGCCAGGCAATAAACTGGGAGGGGAGAGTTGGAAGAATCATCAGCTGCTCTGGTTTGGCTGCAGTCTTGTTTTATCGTACCATTAAGTAGTGTCAAGCTGGTGTGCTGCTTGGATCAGGTGAATGAGATATGCAGCACAAATTGTAGCAAGTATTACTGTTATAGTAAGTATTCTTTAAAATAATTTAGTAGCCAATTACACCAAATTATTTTTGCACTGACAGTGTTCTGAATTGCCACCTTACCTAAGGTTTGACTATGCCTGATGATTACAGATGCCATATTGCCAGGATACAGACTTACAAATCCAGTAACATGATCAGGTTCAAACTTGGAAAAAAAATAATCTTATTCCACTGCTTTGAAATTTCCCACGTGATTGCTGTTGGGTCTGAGTCTTCACTTTCTGTCTTAAATTACTGTCTAGCGTATATGTTCTCAAAGAGCTGCTGTATTTTACTGAAAAGTAGTTGTTTCAGTACTGTCTGATTAGTGCATATGTATATACAGAATTCTTTTATTTAAGATTTGGGGATTTTTTTTTTTGTCAAAGATTTCTATAAAGCAGGGAATGAAAATATTCAGATTCTTAGCGTGGGTGTAACGTGACCCAATTCTAACCTTGCTTGTCTCCCTGACAAGTGTGTTTTGCACAAATACCCAAAAGCTTGTGTATTTGACAATGGGAATGTTGCATATCAACCTTACATTTTACTGCATAGCCAGTCATCCCAAATGCTCTGCTGGCATAACCTGGGCAAATCTGAAGCTCTGTGAAAACTGCAGTGTTTTCTTCTGCTTCTTTTATTTCTGGTGTTTCAGATTGGTATCTTAATCTGCTGTAGGCTTTTATAACCTAATTTTCTTGATTTCTGGGCATGTCTTTAAAAAAAAAAAGAGGGGACAGCTGGGAAATTTGTATTTATTTTACTTTGGATTTGTATTGTTAGCATAACTGATATTTCATAATGGTTTAACATGCACATGATAAGCAGCAGTAATTTGTTCTCTGATTGCACTGTGGAAATTAAAATTTATATGAGGCACACTTACAAAATTAAGGATTCAACTGATACTTAGTTCATGGTTTTTTTCTCCCAAGTTGAATACTACTTTTAGTAAGGGCAGTATCTGTAAAGTTACCGTGCAAATGTAGCTGTGCTTTAGTTATGTGGATATCTCAGCGGTCTGTCCATGCCCGCTGGATAAAAATACATTGTTGCTTTTCCCTTGTATAATTCAGGAAGGAATAGTGCTGCTTTTTTTTCTTTTTTTTTTTTCCTTTAATTTAAAATGTTTGAGATTAGATCAATTCACCCAAAAAGAGCTATATTCAATAAACAACAACTCGAGGAGGATGGATAATGGACAGCCTTTTGCAGCTCTGATCATCTAGTTAGCTGTGTAGCAAGTAGTCGTTGCTATCATATGCGATAGCGTGGCAGATGAGTAGATAGATAAGTTAGTAGCAGTTGGGCTTTTCCTTTCCTCCACAGACAGAAAGATGTTTCCACTCGCTACAGATACTGTAGTGCTGCAATTTTACTTTTCAGTCTGTGTGTGCATATAAGTGGAAGCGATAACGTTAGCTGTGCAATTAGGAGGTGTTTTCTGAGCCCAGGGCTTCGGAGCCACTGCTCGTGGTGGTTGAGGGATGGATCTCGTTGGGGTGTTGTGTAGGTGTTTGAGCCCTAAGAGGTGTGATGAGCCCATGCATGAAAATGAAAGGTTTAGTGCATACAAACGTGTTGGAGTGGAGACTCTCAAGTGCTTTTGTGCTGTGAGAGCACTTCAGTGCAGAAGTACAAGGTATAATGCATATGGTTGTGGGGGAAGAACGGGGAGCTTCTGTGTCAAAATGCTGGGTGCATCTGTCTCTGGATCTGTGCATCCACACTGTGTTATTGTCGAATACCTATTTTTAGAATGAGTATCTAATTGGTATTCATGCAGATGGGTGTCTCCCTGTCTCATCTGATCCACTCATCTGAGTGATGCACTTGGTGGGAGGTGTCTGCTGATGAATCTTTCCTAAGCAGAGTGTGTTCATGTCTGTCTCTTCTCCCTTACATGTATGCATGCGTTTAATTTGTTACATGAGTGTGTACATAAGTATGTGCACGTGTTTACATTTTGTATGCACTAGCACGTTCAAAGATAGCATCATCCAATCCTCTGAAAAGATTAATTTTGAAAAAGAAAGATTAAGAACTTGCAGCCCTTCAAGACATGATTCTTCTCTTTATGCAAAGAATAAGTGCAGAGCAGGGCAGGTTGTGGCCATAGAAACTTAGCTGCCTCAGTCCAGACTTCAAGGGATTGCTCCTGGTATAGTGATGAAGCCAATTATGAGTAAGAATGATGAGCTTTCTGCTTCCTTGAGTAGTACAAAAGACAGTATACAAGTTTGTGTGCTAAGTGTACAAGTTCATACAAGTTCATGCCACTGAATATTTTCTTCATATAAAATAATTGTTTAGTAGAAAACCCTGGGTACAAGTGCTAGCCATGTTGGACAGGTGTGTTTTATTTTTATGAGGGGAAGTATATAATAGTTATGAGAGGAAAGATCCTGAGTCTGTTTCCACCCTATAGCAAACTTGTTGTGTGACTTTGGACAAGTAAGTTTTTCTTATGTCTCAGATTTGGGGAAAATACTTGCCTGTTATATTGTGAATTAAGCAAGATTTAATTCAATAAAATGATATGTATATTTAGGAAAAATGGGTTATGGTAGGCAAAGCTTTAGCTATTATGAGCTTAATATAGTCTGTTCCACCTCGACATGGTAGATGTAATTATCTATATATAGTATTATGCGTGATCTTGGTGTTTTAAAATGAGATATGTAATCCTAGCTCTAAGGAATAGGATTCATTATAATGTCACCTGATGCAAAAAGAGAGGCTGGGCCTTGGAGAGAAATTAATTTCCCCCTAAATTAAGATAGTCACAGTCCTGATTTTTCCAGATGATCTAACTAAATTGTGGTTTGTATATGGCATGAAGGAGTATTCCCTTTTATCTATGATTTTCCTCTTACCTAACACAGTAAACCTACTGGATTTCAGGTAATCTTGGTGAAGGGACCCAAGGTTATATTGCTTATGTCGTAAAGGAGTGAATACGATACAGCTACTGAAAAGGTTCCACTTCTTTGAACAGATTTTAGTTCTTTACCTGGGAACCGTTGGGATGCTCTGGGTAAGACTATTCTAGCAATGTTACCATCAGCACTGTCCCAGCCACTATCAGCAAGGATGGTCCTCCCAGAGACACAGTCGTTGATTGGCCTTTTTGGATGATTCTGTCTGGCTGTGAATAAGGTATATGAAGTAGGATGATCTTTGCACAGGTATTTGTGGTAGGGGGAGAAGCAGAGGAGGGATGCCAATGGATGTTTCTGTTCTTAGGGTTCACCTTGTTTATATCTCAGGAGTTCCTGTTCTGCTTCTTTCTCCTCACAGATACTCCTGCTTCCAGCATCATGGCCTCTGACCTGGAAAGCAGCCTCACTTCCATAGACTGGCTCCCACAGCTTACTTTAAGGGCTACTATTGAAAAATTAGGGGGTTCCTCACAAGCAGGACCTCCAGGGGCTGCCCGAAAGTGTCCCCCAGGCTCACCGACAGATCCCAATGCCACCCTGAGTAAAGATGAGGCTGCAGTGCACCAAGATGGGAAGCCACGTTACAGCTATGCCACTTTGATCACATATGCCATCAACTCATCACCTGCCAAGAAGATGACGCTTAGTGAGATCTACCGTTGGATCTGTGACAACTTTCCCTACTACAAAAATGCTGGTATTGGTTGGAAGGTGAGGACTTGCATTGTTAAAGTACCCTTTTTGTCTAATAACAAGACTTATTTTCTTAATTCTGTGCAAAATATCCTTACTGAGCAAAATAAAAAGACAGATGTGAAACTAAGTTGACCAACTGGAAAAAATGCAGAGGCAGAAGTCCCATTTTCTCTGAGAATTTTATTTTATATATGTGGTGGGCCCTTAAGAGGGAGCATGCAAAAAGCCCAGCACCAACAACCAAGAAAAACAAAACAAAAAACCCCCACAAAACCCACATCACTACCAACCTCTGCATCATGCTGATTATTGTACCTTACATAAATGTATAGGTGGTTCAGCCCCATAATTATTCATCCTAATCCATCTGTCTCCTTTCCACAGCTTCTGTTCTGCTCCATTCTGGGTATATGTAGTGAGCTTTGGCTTTTGAGTATGCACCATCCTTCTATTTTCTCTACCCGCTCCTGGGCATACTCAAGAAGGCTGTATGTTTCTGCGGTAGCACTTACCTGTATCTCTTACTCTCTCATCAGAACTCTATTCGTCATAACCTCTCTCTGAATAAATGTTTTCGGAAGGTGCCTCGACCGAGAGATGATCCTGGGAAGGTAAGAAATCTGCATGCTCCTGGGCAAGCAATTTAAAACTGCAGGGAATAAGCCGGGGTTGCCCTTTCTAACTCATGGCTGGAATTTGAAACCTAAAGTGTAGGCAAAAATGGAAGCAGTAGTAAGATTTACTGCAGTGCTTTGGCTACAGAAGCATTTGCTTAAAGGGAACCTGTAAAGGGGCCTTAATGGTTTTAGCAACTATTTTTCTTATCTGTGATCTTCAGTTGACTTTAAAGATACTGGAAGAAGGAAAGAATGGGGTTGAATGTACTTTTTTAGTTTCGTTTCTTTTTCTACTTGATCTTTATGTGTAAAATGTGGGTGTAGTCCAACCTGTTCTGTTATGAAAGATGGTAGTGGCTGCTGGTGAATGGCAGGACTATGATGTGACGTCATGGGTTTCATGGAGGCAAGATCCATGGAAGTGAGAGCAGAACTTCTACATGTTTAGACTACAAAGCATTTGGTGTTGGGGGGAAAAAAGATGTCACCATCAGATAGTGCAAATCTGTAGAAATCATTTACAAGTAAAACTCAAGAATTTAGGAATTTATTGGCTAAGTAAGGGCTAATAAAGCTCTGTTAGTGTATATAGATTGTAAAGGGGAATTGCTAGCAAAACCAAGACTTGGCATCTTGGCATGCAGATATTATGACCCCAAACAAACAAGCAGAACGAGATGGTGGGGACAAGAAGCTATGTATTTAGACGGAAGGATTGTCTCCTCCTCCTATCCTAAAGTTACCAGAAAGGGCCACTTGCTCAGGCCTTTTATTTCAGGTTATATTTAAAGGACTAAGCAGTGCTCAGTTGGTGTCTATAAATGGAAGTAGTATACCTTTGAAGATCACTGCTCAAAAATACCATTGATTATATGGCTTATTCCAGGAAATCCTAACTGACTTCAGTGTGTATGTGTGCAGGTGTTCATTGGCATGTTGGGCTGGGTTTTTAATGAAAACCTGTTGTGTGCTTGTCACTGATTATTCAGATTTCAATTGGAGGTTAAAATGAGCTAAATCGCATTCTAGAGTTGTCTTTATACTTATTCAGAAAACAACAGACGTAATTATAGACTATTGTATGTTGAAAGGGACCTCTGGAGGTCAACACACGCTCCCACCCCTTCCCAGAGAGGGGCAATTAGATTGGGTTGTCGAGGTCTTCCTTGAGTTTTGAATATCTCCAAGGATGGAGATACACAACTGGGCACTTGTTCCAGTGCTGCACCACCATCATTGTGAAGAAATTTTTCTTTATATCTGATTTTAATTTCCCTTGCTGTAACTTGTCGTTGTTGCCTCTTATTCTTATGCTGTGCATTTTTGAGACTAATTTCATTCAGTCTTCTTTATAATCTCCTTACGCAGTTGAAGACAGTGGTTAAATCCCCTTAGCCTTCTCTCGTCCAGGCTAAACAGATATCTCTGTGTGAACTGTTTGTACATAATGTATTTTAGCTCTTAACCATCGTGGTGGCCCCTCTTTGGATGCATTCTAGCACGTGAGTGTCTGTCTTGCACTGAGAACCCCCCAATTGGGCACAGTACTCAAAGTGGAGTCTCACAGCATGGAAAACGACCAGTCCTTCTAGCTGTCTCTGCCCAGTCTGAACATTGAGTTGGTTCTCATCAGTCAATAACAAATGCATATTGTGAGGAAGGTGCTGAAGGGGGTGTGCATGCCCAAAAGAGTTGGCCTAGCTTGATTCAAAACATCCTTTGCTCTTCTTGGTGCCCTGTCTCAGAGTGATGGAAACAGAGCATTCTGCCTTCCACCAGTAGCTTCATACCTCATTGTTCAATACAACCCAACACAAGAGAGGAATCTCTTTCCAACACCCAAGTCTTGGTTGTCTGATATTCTGGAGGGTGGTCCTTGTGGTCCTAATGTTTAGTTGGTGCTGCATTCTTTGAGTCAGTAACCTCCTGCTTCAAGAAGCTCTCTGATTTAATCGTGCATTCACCAATGGGTCTTCTTTCCAGGGCTCTTATTGGACAATAGATACGTGTCCAGACATATCTCGCAAGAGGCGGCATCCTCCAGATGATGACGTGAGTGTTGTTCTTTCCAGACAGCATGGAGCAGGAGGGGGAATTCCCTTCTTGTTCAAGGAGTCCTTCCAGCACCAGACCATAGTACCATTTTTGGGGGCAGGGTATACAGGTGGGGAGACAAAGGCTAGGACCGAATGAAATAGCAGGTACGTCCTGCTGATTGCCTGTTGTTGCTGCTCTTCAGTAGCAAAGTTAATCTGGTTTAAAGTCCTTTAGACTGACTCTTCAGTGACTAAGGCCCAGTCCTCCTTTTTTCTAAGCCACGAACTTCTACAGCGGGGGAGCTGGCTTCCCATCTGCAGTTTCACTTCTCCATCTGTTTTTGATTTCTGCTCCTTTCCTTTTCTCTTTCTTCCGCATCCACAGATACCACAAGACTCCCCAGAGCAAGAGGCAAGTAAAAGTCCCCGAGGGGCTGTTCCAGTCAGCACAGAAGCCTCTTTGCCACCTGAGGCCACCCCTCAGCTGTCGCTCCAGAGCACCACCCCTATTGCCAACTACAGCCAGGTGAGCAGCAGGGAAAAGGATGTAGATGCCTTATGGCAGGGGAAGAGGAGAGGGGAAGGAGTGCATGAATGGAAAAGTGAAGTGGTAAGAAGAGAGGGAATCGTGAGAGTGGTGATACGGAGGCAAAAATAAAAAGAAGGGAAGAAGCTGAAACTGCAGAGACAGAAAGTAAGGAGGAAGTGAATTTTGACAAAGGGCTGGATGGGGATAAGGAGAAAGGCATAATGGTATTAGATAGCCGAAGAAAAGTCTGGAGCCAGTGTGCTGCAGAGGGAGGGTGGTGGTTGATTTTCCTCAAGGAAAATGGCATTTGGGAAGATTTGTTGGGAGATGAGCTAAGTGATAGGGGATATCTGTGCATGTTCTACCTGTATCTGATCTCTGGATCCCTGTCTAAAGGTACAAAACCTAGTACAAGCTAAAGGCCTTACTTCTACCTTCCTTAGCAGGGTGCGGGGCCTGTGGATGTTGCCTCTACTGTAGCAGGGGGGCAGGGCCGTGAAGGGGCCGATGTGCCAACCCCACTGTACAGTGCCAACCATGACTTCAAGTTCTCCTACTCTGAGATCAACTTCCAGGATCTTAGCTGGTCCTTCCGAAATCTCTACAAATCCATGCTGGAGAAATCATCTTCCTCTCAGCACGGTGAGTAACTATATGCGTCATGTGGGGTGGGCAGGTATCTGCCCACACAGTCTTGTCCACTGATCTATCCTTGGTATCTCTCAGATTTTTCCTCGTTTAGGAGCTTGTGCAAACAGACTTTCCTTCTTTGGCATGCTGTAATTAGTTCTGCCAGGAGCAGATAAGAAATCTGCATGTCCTTTATGTATTGCTCCCCCTAGTTCTCTGAGAATAAAGAGGATAATGATTTAAAAATACCTTGTGTTGATACAAAAGCAAATACTAAAATGGCAGAAGCTTAGAGAAATGAAGTCCTGAAGAAAAGCGCGTCGGAGAAGTATTCACTATCTGTCAGGCTAGAAACCATAAGAGGGAGGGGATTGTTGCATGTGGAGTTTCTCCAAAAGGAGAGTGGAAAGTCGTCATTGCTCAGATCTGTTAAAACTAGGATTGTACAGGGCCTTGGAGAATTGAGCTTTGTGGACTGAGAGCGCGGAAAAGCAAGCCTGCAGCTGCATTCATGGCTTGCGGTTCTGGGGCCGAGGAAGCAGCCACCAGAGGGCAGAATCGCTGATGGGATGGGGTGTCCACGGAAAACACTTCAGAAAAATCTACTGTTGTTCCTGCCTTTAAACACTCTTCTAAGTGTTAGGCTGGTGTAAAAAGGAATATGTTATTAGATGAGCCTCTCACCTCTGCTGTCAGCCGTCGTACAGTGCAGGCAAAGTTTGCTACTCTGGGAGGAGCCTCCTGAACTTTCAGCTTCAGTGAAATAAAAAATTACTACTTTTATTGCTTTCATCATGCTGGCACTTGAGATTTCTAGTGAGGAGCCTGTTGTGTGAGGTGGTGTAGAATGAGCAAGCTACAAAATGTAGAGAAGAACCTTGACTCACTGTGTGCCTCTGTAAAAGCTTAGCAGCAGTCTGGTTTGGTTTCCCCCCCCCCCCAAGTCTTCAGCTGTAAGGTAGTCTAGGAAAACTTGCAGTTTTCAAGGAAATTTTGTGGGCAACTTTTGAGTCAGGATGGCAGTATTCATCCTTTTGCCTCATCGCAGTAGTAGGGTGCTCTAAGAGTTGAGTTTGGATCTAGTGAAAAACTGAGGCTTGCTTGCGGATGGTCAAGTAAGGGCACTCAAAGTAAGAAATGGGTAGCTCAGGTTAGTGGCATGTAATGCCCTTCACTGTGATTTTTCCTGGAGGTTCCACAACATAAAGGGAGAATGAACGAGGGAAGCAGATGTAAGAGATATGCCGAGTTCCTGGTGTGGGGAAGAATGGAGAACACCTGATGCTCTTGCATGTAGGGGATGCCTGAAATATGAGAGGATAGAAATGACACACCCAATGAGTCAGGAGGAATGAAAGTAATAAAGGAGCCCTGATGTGTGCAATGTGCTCTCTGTATAAAAGCAGTAGAATGTGTGACCTCTAATGATCTGTGTGAGAAAAATTGGGAAGGTTCCCAACCAAGCTGCTTGGAAGATGGGAACTGAAGGGAGCTTTTTGGAAACAGCAAGTCAGATTTATCAAGTTACCCATTTTCTAAATGTTCTGTTCTTTAAGTTTGTTTAATGGTCATTTCTAGGAAAGCAACACATGCATGACATTTCAGGAGAACATGGGTTATTTTGGTAAATATAGGAAAAATCCAGGGGGGAACGTAAGTGCCTAACTCTGTACTAGAAGTTTATGTCCTGCTGGGGCTTTGTTATAGAGCCTTTTGTTTTGAACAGAATCTGGAGCACAGGGAGGGCATAACTGTGCAGGTGATAGTTGTTGGCAGCCTGTAGAGGGCACTCCAAAAGCTTCATAAATAGCAGGATGAGCAGTGTGAAATGAGAGATGGATGATTTAAGCAGAGGTCTGATCCAGGCAGCTCTTAAAGCTCCCTCCTCTTCCTTTTACTCGGCAGGTTTCTCTTCTCTCCTTGGTGACATGCAGCCCTCCAACCACAACTACTACATGTACCAGCAGCAGCAGCAGCAGCAAGGCCCCTCATCAGTGGGTGCTGCTCCCCCACTCCACACTCCAACCCCAGAGGGTTGCCCATCCCAAGGGGGAAAGCAGCAGGGTGGTGAAGGTTATGGCCCTCCACCAGTGATGTCCATGCACCCACCCCCAATGCAGCATGGAGGCTACCACCAGCATCAACAACATCACCCACACTCCCACCCACAGCAGCAGCCACATCAGCACCAGCAGCAGCAGCAGTCACAGGCTTCAATCAACAATGCTGGCTTTGGTGAGTCAGGGGGATGGAAAGAGCAGCTGGGGAAAAGGGAGCGGTGAGGAGCCTCCAGAAGAAATTCCACAAACGAGCTTTCCTCAAGTAGTGCCTACTTTGTGTGTGGGAGAAGGGCGAAAGCCAGTTATGATTGAAATCTGAGAGGGAGATTGCTTCCTTACTGAAGGAAAGGAGGGTACATCCACACTGGGTTTGGAATTCCGTTTAGGGATGCAGGAAAAAAGTCAGGGGCTAATCTCCAGTCTCCCAAGGGGGGAAGGATTTCTAGCTACTGTAGCATCAGGCTCCTTGGTGAAGAGAGGCCAATCATTTTATATTAAGGGGGTGGAGGGAAGGGGTGGTCTGTATTGGAATAATCTTGTCCCCATTTCATTCCAGCATTTCCCCCTGATTGGTGCTCCAACATTGATTCCTTGAAGGAAAGCTTCAAGATGGTAAACCGGCTGAACTGGTCTAGCATTGAGCACTCCCAATTCTCAGGTCAGTGTTGGCCTAGTGACTAGGTCTGGTGACTCAGTGGCTAGGGCTGTAGTCTAGAATATGTGAGTGCTGTGCCCAGAGCTTTTTTTCAATGTAACCGTGTCAAGTCCATGGATTTCTCAGTGACTCAACTCTTCTACTTGTAAAATAAGGTGTGCTCCTTCATAGCTTCTGTTAAAGACCCTGAAGCACTTGAACAGTGCAGGAGGTTGGGGCAGGGGCAATTAATTCATAAAAGTATGTCAGATAGCTGACTTGAGATTTTTCCCTCCTACTTTTCCCTCCCCTACCTGAGTCAGTGAGACAGTGTCCTAGATATGGAGCTCTCCAGGAGTTTGGTGACAGATTTGAAGCGATGAAGTTGGGTTTGTGGGGAGACAGTAGGATTTAGGGGTAGAAGATAAACTCTTTGCAGGGAAGACCACAGTGCGAGTGCTGTCTTTGACATTGTCCTTTGTCCCCTGCAGAGCTGATGGAGAGTCTGCGCCAGGCTGAGCGGAAGAACTGGACGCTGGATCAACACCATATTGCCAACCTCTGTGACTCCCTTAATCACTTTCTTACCCAGACTGGTCAGCTCCCTCATCTGCTTGGTCCACAGCAGCCCCCCCGAATCTCTGATTCTTGTGCCCTGAACAGTGGCAAACAGGAGCAATCCATGAACCAAGGTAATTAGGAGGGAGACTAAAATCACACGTAAATGAAGGCCCAATTCTGTGAATAACCTAAACTACTTGCAGCCTTGCCAGGCAATGTAGCACTGAGCAACACAGGGCTGGGCTGTCAGAGCTGTTCGTAGCAACTCAGCTTCCTCTGGCTTTAAAGAATTAGGATGTCCTATGTCTGTGGCGTAGACAGACCATTATTATGTGATGCATACCATTGACAGGCAACCTCTCCAGGCAGAAATACATTTAAAAGGTAAACCCATAAAAGGAGAAGGGGGTGGTGTTTTTTGTAGGTGACCAACAGAAGGGAATGGCAAGGTAGAGAGGCTGCTATTCCAGATGGCAGGAACTGTAAAGAAAAAAGCTCTTGCGTCCATGTTGGAGAAATACTGACTGGACAAAGAGTAGGAGGATGCACTCCGTGGAAAGCGCAGAGGATATCATGGTCTTGATAGAACTGTGATGGTGTGTGTCATCTAGTGCTGAACTAAATGGATAATATTGAGCCAGCTTGTGGCGTTTCTGGATGAAAATTTTCTTCTTTTACAATAATAGAGAAACTCCTGCTGGTTCCAAGAACAAGATCCCTGACCAAGCTATAGCTTGCAGTTAGGACCCAACAGCTGAACATCTCCTCAGTATCCCGTGGGTCTGAGTGAGTTGCTCTGTGGCTGAGCTGCCACCCAGTCAGGGCCAAGACAGCTGAGCAGAACGTTAACAGGTTTCTTTTTTTATTCCTTTCCTTTCCCAGTGAACTCCTATGGTCAGCCCCAGCCTCCCCATCTCTTCTCCGGGCCATCTCCCATGTACCAGATCTCCACCCAGGACTCTCCAGGATATAATCGCCCAGGTAAGGGGTGACATTAAGGCATATTATACCAATGAACATTAAAGAACTGGTTCCCAAGCCCTTTGTGCGTTTTTCCCAAAGCACTTACTAATCAAATGGAGCAATGAGGGTAGAGAGGGAGCCTGGACTGCAAGGCACCCTCCATTTAGAGCTCTGCCGTAGCTCTGGCAAGGTTTAGGATTTCAGTGGCCTGATTTCTTTCACTTCACATGAATAGTCTTCTAGCTCAGCCTCACCCTCAGATGGTTGCTTGAAGGCAACTTTACCTGAGAAGTTTCTGTTGAAGTCCTGTGTGCTCTGTCAGCAGTCAGCTGGAAGGAAAGTTAAGGAGGCTGAAACTGAACCTCTGTAGAAGCTGCTGTGGAAAATTTCACAGCAGGCCACTTGCAGACGTTGGTAGGTGCTCTCTGGTAGAGAAATTCATGCCAGTAGTGTTCTTGCTCGCTAGGCTGTTGGAAGGGAGAAGGCCCAAATCCCTTATGCTTTCTTTTGCCCAAGAGACCAGGGTGAAAAAGCATGACATTTTTTATTCTAACTGTTCTCTTTCCTTTTTCTTGTTTTTGGCTCAGCTCACCATCTGGTCCCTCGGCCTCCAGGGCCACCTCCAGGCGCCAATGAGGAAATCCCCGATGATTTCGACTGGGACTTGATCACCTAGCGAGTTACAGACTTGATAGCCCGTCCTTTGTGAAGGACGCGGGAGGGGAGGGGGACATGGGGTCAATGGTGCCAGCACCACCCTCCCCAGCCTCCCTGCCTTGCCTGTATATAGATATATATTCTCTATCTCCGCCAGAGAAGCCACCGCAAGATGCTGCCGAAGATAATCCTTCCTTGCGTCCTGTTTTATCTTCTTTTTCTTCTTTTGTTTATTATTATTATTGTTATTATTATTATTATTATTACCAATAATTGAGCACAGCCCTCCCCCTCCTCTGGTGGCCTCGGACGCATCAGATCAGCTCTTTCATGTTGCGTGGTGCCCTGTGGAGGGCAGAAAGATGGGTCCTTGGTGCCATGAAAAGACCTCGGAAGGCTGAATCCTCGAGTGCATCTTTCTCTGCCTCCATCATTTTGCGTTTAACAATCCCTCTTTCCCTTCAAGGTGGCCGGTGAATCTGTTGTATTGGCTACTGGAGTGAGAGAGCCTAGTGAACCCTGGGAGCCTGTAGTTATGTTGTTTCGTAAATGTTGTAAAGGTCAGGGGGCTAAAGGGACACTGGAGGGGTGATCTTAGCTCTGTGAACTTTCTCGCACCAGCAGGAAAAGCAAGAGAAGAAGCAGAGTTCCCAAGTACAAAGAGAGGGTAATCCCTGAGGTAGGGAGAGCTGAGCTGGGCTGGGAGGGTAGCCCTGAGTTCGGAGAAAGGAGAATGTAGCAGAGATGGTATTTCAGCAGAGAAGTTGGGTTTCAGAATGCAGTGCCATCTGTGAGGGCTGAGAGAGATTTTTTGAGGGAATCCAGACCTATTTTCTACACTGCCTTTTGCAGTCTCCAGGTGAAGCCTACGTACCCACCAGGTAAAAGAAGCAGTTGGGGTGTCACATGTGATTGAGCAAATTGTGTTCCCCAGAGCTTTTAATTTCTCCCCCCACCCCTTCAAGCCCTTCTTTAAAATATGTAGTGAGGCTCTTACTTGCATATGCAAATTTGGAAGTTTTCTCCCATCAGTTTAGTTATTTGGCCCTACGCCCCTCCTGTTTCTTTGGAGACGGTCCTTGCCTGTGGTTTGAGAGTGCCAGCAGCAGGAGCTGTGGTGCGTAGGTGCAAAGTCAGTCAGTGGTTCCCACTTTGTGAATGGGCTAGTGGTGGGAAGAGAAAGCTGCTGCTCAGAGTGGAGGTGAACTGGGGGGCTTCTGGTCAAGGGGCTGGACCCTCTGGTCAAGGAACTGGGAGGCCCTCACAAGTGGTTTTTGTAAGAGTTGCATTAGGAGAGAGAGGTGAAGCGGGGCAGATTTTTAAAGCGAACAGCCAAAGAGTGTAGTGTAAAAGGGAGGAGGGTGGGTCAGACCCCTTGCAGTTCAGCTGGGGAGGTGGTGGAAGCCAGCGTAAATCCAAAGGGTGAGTTTTGTCAGCACTTGCAAATCAGGAAGGTGGAAAGGGTGCAGGAGCAGGAGTGAGTGTTGAGATGCCTCCTCCCCAAAGCTGTGTCCTGTGTTCCCCTTTTTCCTGGTATGGCTCTGTTCTGTCAAACCTCTTGTTTCCTCTTAATATTTTGTAAAGCCTCCCCCCAACCCTTATTCCCCGTTTACCAGTGAAGGGAACCAAGGTGGAAATAGAACATCGTGGCTGCGTGACAGACCTGGGGCAGGGGAGTAATAACCTCTACTCTTGACGGCAGGAAGGTGGGGAACTAGCATTGCTTTTTAAATTTGCTGTAGGGATAAACCAGTTGGATCTTTGTCAGGGAAGTGGACAGAGTCTCATTGTATTGGGGAGGGGGGGACGTTTTTGTTTCTTTTTTTTTTTTCTTTTCTTTTCTTTCTGGTGGAGCGGTTGAAATGAAGGCAGCGGGAGCTCTGCTGTAGTCCCTGCAGGCAGCTGAGGAAGGGGCTGCAGCGGTGGGTGCCTGATCCCAGCTCTCTGCAAGCCCAGGGCAGCACTGGGCTCCCAAGCATCCCCCGGTCCCTGGGTGGCTGTACCCATCCGCAGAGACATGAACGACCGACCCACCCAAGGAACCAACAAAAACCACAGGTTTTTTTGCCCCGTTGTTGCTTGGTGCCGGAGAAGGGGGTATGAAACGAGCTGCCAGCTGCACCGCGTGGCAGTGGGGATGGGGTTGGTTTTAATTCTTTGCAGCCCTGTCACGGGCCACCGGCTGAGGTTGGTGAGGACCACCAGCGGGCTATTGGCTTGGTAACGCTGGGCAATATCACCCTTTTTCCCATTGTGTAAAGGAATCTCTAGAAGAAATGGCATCCTGGTGGCTGGCAGATCCCTGTTCCTGCCAAGGGTCCCATCTCTGCCGGGTGGCGTGGGGTATCCTGGCCTCGCCTGGTGGGATTTGGTGCTGCAGAACCCTTAGTGACAGCTTGGAGAGGACGGGGACGTGAATTGAACAAGGCAGCAACGCTGCTCCAAAAATCAAAGCGCGTTCCCCCTTTTTTTCTCGGCAGAGATCCTGTATTCATTGATTGTTGACATGACATATGCGGGTTGGAGAAAGGCAGCGGTGGCTTCTGGCAGGGGAGGAAGGGGCTGGGGGGGTCGGGGGGGTGGCTCTGCAAGCCGAGATGCTGATTACCAGGGGCAGCAAATAGCTTGCAGCTGCCTCCGCTCAACATGCTCTTTGTGGCGCTTGCAGCCACTCTTTGGACGCAGCTATTTTTAATTTCCCCAAGCGCCCGCACAAAGCAAAGGGGGTGGGTGATGCCGCCGGCGTCCCCCCTTCCTGCTCCCACCCCCTTCCCGGTCAGCCCTGCACTTCCCGGTCTCCTCCCGGCCTCTGGGGAATGGGGGGACCTGCCCCCCCACCCCCCATTTCTTTTTGGGTCCGCCTTGGGAGCCAGCCTTGGCTTCCCCCCACCCTGCGCCAGTGTGTGCGGGGAGCTGGGAAAATGCAGAAATAAATAAATACGCAATTAGGCAGGCGTCCAGCCATGGAAGGAGGTGGGGGGGGGTGTGCTGCAAAAAGAGGCTCAGCCCAAATTTTGGAATGCCTGAGAAAGCGGCTGGAGCCGCAGGCGAGTGCAGGGTTGTGGGCTTCCCACCGCTGCTCTCCTCCTGGCGGAGAAGGGGCGGCTGCGGCCCCCGAGGAGGAGGAGGAGGAGGAAGGAAGGTGGCAGCTCCCAGCCTTGCTCTCGGCAGGGGTTTCCCCCCGTCGGCATCTCACAGAGTCCAGGACAAGACGTGTTTGTGCTGGAGGTGTGATGAGAGCGGGGGGGTCTCAGCCAGCCCTCGGCATGCTCTTGCCACGGCTAAAGAGCAAACTTTCCGCCGGTGTTTTTGGGGCCGAAAGCCGAGGTGTGCACTCTGTTCAAGCAGCAACACGGTTTGGGGTTAATAAATTACTTATTTGCAGTCCTTGTTTCTCTGTTACGGTAAGCCTTAGTGAATATTATATTTCTGCTTTATCCCAGACATGCATTATTCATCAGGTTTGGAGTCTGTAGAAGGGACATTGTCAGGTTAAAACTTGTGTGGAGAGAAGCTGAGGTCTTCAGTGAGGTTTTGTAAACGGCTTTTCTCAGGGTTTCTGAATGTAGGGTTTTCGCAGAAGTCTTCCACCTTTTGTCTATGCTGTTTTGAGGCATTTCTGGTGAAAAATGAGAATTCCCAGGCAGGCTTTATTATAGGTCTTGCTCATTGAGTTATCATGGGCTGCAAGATACATAAGGTAGAAAAAAAATGCCAGCAAAATACCGCTTGTCCCTCATGCTGGACCAGGTAACAGCGTGTGAACGTGCTTTTGGTAACACGTATTTTATAAGACCTTTTTATTTTGCCCCATCCCTTCAAAGCTGCGGAAGAGACTTCCCTGCAGTCACCGAAGTCTGGCTGCAAGTAGGCAACAAGATAAAACAGCCAGTCAGTCTTGCTGAAAGTTAAAATTACCATAGGTAAATCACGTGTGCAGCAACTTAACGTTACCCTTCACCTCCTTCCCGCGGGATCCGGGAGCTGATTTGTCTGCGTATGTTAACATGGCTTTGCACCCTGGAACCCGCCGCGGGCAGCACGGCTCCTCTGCGACCTCTTCTGCTTTTAAAGCAGAGCAGGTCCCTGGGGCAGAGCTGCTGCCTGGGGGGGCTGCTCTGGGGGCTGGGGACAGCTGGGGAAGGCTCCCACCTACCAGGAAGGGTTTTTTTTTTCCCCATGTTTTCCTGGCATGCACCCCAGGGCCGTGCCTCATCTGCGCTGCCGTTGCACCCCTCGCCGTGGGGATGCAATCCCGGGAGTCCCCCAACTCTTGCATGCCCCGTGCCGTGGGTGCTGTGGCTTCAGGTGCTGTAGCTGTGGCTCTCCCTGATTTTAGGGCCAAAGAGTGCCCTGGGGACCCCCAGCGAGGCTGTGGGCTGCTCTCCTGCTGCAGCCCACGGTTGTCACCGCTCTTGGTCTCCTTCCAGCGATGCTTGCAGTGTTTCCTTTGCCGTGGGTGACGGGGTCCCTGGGGAGAGGAGGCGGAGGGGACAGGAGCACAGGTTGGTTTTAGACGTGTCCCGGCAGCACCCTGAGCTTGCACGGGATTTCCACCCGTTGTTATGCTGCGGCTGGGGAGAAAGGGTGGGTTTTTGGAGCACGCCCAGCCTTGGCCCTTTTCCTCCTTGTTTCATCAGCCCTGCTGCAACCGCATCGATAAAGTCACAGCAGATCACCGGGGCACTGGGGAGCTACTGGGATATAATTAGGGTTTTGGTTTGCTTTTCTGGCTGGTTTCCCATTAGGAGAGGGACAATGAGGATTATGGACAGAACAGATGTGTGGAGGAAGGGGGTGTTTGGTTTGCCTGGGCAGTTAATGCCATGCACAGGCTGATGCTGGGGGGTGAAGTCTGTCGTCCCAGGCATGGGGGATGGAGAAACCTCCTCTGGCTCATCCCCCTTGGGTGCGCCAGCCCCAAATTGCTCCTTCTCTCCAACGGGGCTGAACGGCTGCTCCCGAAGGAGAGGTTGCGGGGAGTGCTCCTGGGAGCAGCGCACGGCCACGAACTTGCTCCTCTCCCTGAACTCTACTGCAAGTGCAGGAGCCAGATGGGAGCAGCAGCTTTAAGGAGAAAACGCTGCTCCCCTGGGACACGGGGGTGGTTCCGGCAGCCTGGTTTGTTATTCCCAGCCTTTGTCCCTGGCTGTTGCAGGTGGCCAAAGCGCTTTTCCCCCTGGGTACCATTTGCCTTTGAACCTGGCAGTGCCTGCCCAGCTAAGACGGCTCTGCTGTCTGCGTCAGTGCCTCCACCACACCTTACGTATGGCAGCAAAGCCCAGCTTGAATTGTTGCCGGGTGGTCTCTTTGCCCTGCAACAGCCGTGTGCGCCTGTTGGGAGCTTTTCTCTTTGGAACTGCTTTTCTTGGCCAAAAAGCCTCCCATTTTATGCCGTTCGGTGGGATGGCTAACGGTCAAAGGTTGGAAAATGCTCTCCAGCTGCTGCCTTGGCTTTTGGGAAAGTCTGCAGAGTCCGAGCTTTTCTGGAAGCTGCTGGGAGCAGCATAGAGCAGGTATGGGTTTTTTTTGTAGGGGTGAGGCATGGGGCGCGGGATGCGGGTGCTGTTTGGTTGACCAACCCAACCCAACACAACCTCTTCTGCTTGGGTTGGCGCTCGCACCTCCAGCTGCAGAACCCCGAGCGCCCTGGGAGCCCGGCTGTGTGGTATTCCCAGCCCGGCAGGAAACTCTGCAAAGCTCATAAGAGCAGTGCTGGGGAATAATGAGATTTCCAGGCTAATTTGGCCGGATTCAAGAACTTCCACTGAAGCATCTGCACCCGTGGGAGTTGCCTGAGCCTCCGGCGGATCTGGTGCTGCCGATCCGCTGCGGGGTTGTCCTCACCTCGCTTGCAGCCAGTGAGCGGTGGTGCAAGATGCTGTATTGAAAGTCCTTGGGGGTGAAGGTGGGGGCTTTGGGGGTACCCCACCGTGGTATCGATGCCGTAGTGCTTGGTTCCTGCGGGAGATATGCAGCGTGGGACGTAACTGGTGTCCACTTTGCTACAGCCAGACTGGAGCCCGCTATTTCCCTGCAGAAGGGAGAGCTGGCGGGCATGGGGTGACCTGTGTCGTGCACGGTGGGGTGGGAAGTGTTGACCACGAATTAATTGCTTTTATCCGCTGTAAAGCAAAATCTGCTGAGCAAATTTTCAGTTCAGCTGAGCCCAAAAGAAGCCAAACCGGGGAGAAACTGCAGCCATGGCCTTGCAGAACAGCATTGGGTCAACTGGTCGGATGGAGTTGGCTTGAGTGGGTCTAACCCTATGTCCTGTAAGAGTGTTCAGCAGAGCTTTGCTGAGAGGCTTCTGCTGACTTTGTCCATTGCGAGGTAGTGCTTTCCTTCTTTTATTTCTGTGTTTTAGTGAAAAAAAAAGAAAATTGGTAGTTAATATGAAACTGAAAGCTTTTCTTTTCTCCTATTGAGACACTAGGAAATGTCTTGCCATTTTATTTGCTCTTACATTGGTGCTGTAAATAACATTGAAGCCCACATCAACTGCAGTTATTTTCCCACTTTGCAGGAAGACTGGCTTCAAAATCAAGCAGCAAGGGAGCTTTGCCCTGGGTTCATTTCCTAAGGTTTTCCCCAAGGTGCGAAGCTCTTTTCACTTAAATGTCTTTCACACATTTTCATAGCTGCCGTAAGGATCCTGAGCGAGGGCATTGCCCCTCTCACCAGTTTTTCTACCCAACTCTAGGCTCAAAAGCAAAAGGTCTCTGGAGAGTCGATGCAGCAGCCTCAGCCCTGGTGTGACGGGTTAACGGAGCCAGCCTGGGCTGTTGGGCAGAGCCCGTCCCAGTTCGGCCTCAGCTCTCCAGCACAGCCGATGCTGGGGCAGATGCTCAGGCCATTTCCCTCACCCCCATGAAGCAGAAATCCAGTTCTAGCTGAGGTTGAAGAGGGCTTGGGTGGCTGGTCAACACAGGTGGAGATCACCCTGCCTCCGTCCAAGCCTTCCACCTCCTGGGCTGTCTCCAAAATTGGCATCACTGTGTCTGTGACCCTCAGCGTGCAGGTGACCTTACGAGACCTGCTGTGGGGATGCGGGTTCTGATGTTTTGGTGAAACCCTTTGCTGCTGGGGAGGGAGGAGCGAGCCGGCGCGCAGGAAGGCGGCGGTGAGCCCCTGCACGTGTGCGCCTGGCAGTGTGCGGTGCAGGGACCGCCTGGGACTTGTCTCCTACACGAGGGGGTGGAGAATAAAGTCGACAAGGCCAATTTGGAACAGTGCAATTTAAAATTCAAATATCGAGATGCAAATGAAGCCCTCCTTTCCTTCCCACCCCCAGACAACTGTGTTTCCCCCTCTATGCGACTCGCCCGCCTTGGTTCCTGCACCAAGCTCTGGTTCCTCACCGCGTGTACCGTCCAGGCACATGGTCTTGACGGGCTTTTGCGATCGGGCTGATTACCATGAAAAGTTGCTTGAATGCTGCAGATATTTGCTTCCCCTTTGGCTGGGTAGCGGTTGTGCTTGTGCGTCGGGGAGCGGGGAAGATGCCACGCTGGCAGCTGCGAGCAGATGGGGTCGGATCTGTTATCATGTATTCCTCCCACCCCCTCCTAGGAGGGGAGGAGGACATTTTGCATTTTAAGTGCATTTAAATCCTGGAGAGGGAAGAATAACTCTTGGGTTTGCAGGGCTGCAAGATGATGCCTTCAGCATGGCCGGGCTGGCATGTGCCCGTGCAATGCTGGTCTTTTGTTTTGGTCTCCAAAGTGCTGAGATATGGGTTAAGCAGCCGCTCCAAGCTCTTTGTGCAATGCTGGGCTTTTGCTTGGGTCCCCAAAGAGCTGGGATGGCAGCTCGGAGTGGCTCCTTGACCCCCGTTCCGCTGGGACCTTGCTCTTGTTCCCATCACAGTACCAATGTTCTCTGCATCTTCTGTCCCTCATCCCCTCCAGCAGCGTTGGACATGGAGCATGTGTGTGCATGGGTGCGAGCTCCCCTGAAGGGCTCCCTGGATTTGGGAATGCTGCCGAGGACCCAGAGGGTCAGACCCCAGCCCCGAGGAAGGTTGCACCCACTCGGTGACCACCATCGGGTTTGCTGACCCTCCCTGCCCGCTGCGGGCGGTTGTGTCGGGACAGAATACGACCATCCCCATCGTGCACGGACCCCTTGGAGGCCGTTCAGCAGGAAAGAGGTTAACAGGAAAGAACAGGCTAGGCTCTGGCTGTCGGCTCCCGACCCCGCTTTGGGGTGGGGAGCAGCTGGGAGCTGCAAGAGCGGCGCGAAAATCGCCATATAAGGCCAAGATAAGCCAGCTTCAGCCTCCCGCGCAGCCCCGGTCGGGCTTGCTCTGCTCCAGCTTGTGCTCCCTGGATGGGCTTCCGTGGGGACGGGGCTGCGGGTGGGAAGCATGGCCCCAGATTTGCTGCTTTGGAACCCCCCCCCCTCCCCGGGATGGGTGCTCCTCAGGCTTCACTGAGGTGGTGCTGGGTGGGAGAGGAGCCCGAGGGTGCTCGCGGCCAGTTCGCAGGCAGCTCGCGGCCAGCTCGCAGCCTTGCTCAGTGTTTAGACTCGCTGTCTGTGGACGTAAACACCGACTCTGCTTAAAAGTGGCCCCTGGCTGAACTCTCCTGCCCAGCCCCTGCGCTTCGCCCCCTCCCCAAATTGCTCCCAGGGAAGAAAATTCCTTCCCCTGGGCAAAAGTGGAGCCGATGTTGTTTTATCTCTTGGTAGAGGCTTGGGAGGGCTCTATAGGGGCCCGGCGTGCAGGACCAGGCATGCATGGAGCTTGCTAACCCATCCTCCAAGGCCACCTCCCCGAGCTGGTTCCTTGGGGTGGGTGACCTGGGGCCGGGGGGAGCTTCTCCGGCAAAACAAATTTCAGGAGCCGGCTGTCAGCGCCTGTGATGAACAAGCGGGGGCCAACAGTGGGCAAATGCGCGATGGGGCCGGGGTAAGTGTTATGACATTTATCCAACCGGGAGGGTGTTTCTGCATCACTGGCTGCACACTGGGGCGGGTGTCCTGTCCCCTCCTCGCACTGGCACAGGGTGGCTGCTGGTGGCACCATGAGCCAGGTTTGCTGCTGGTGCGGAGCCACGCCGGCACGTGCCAAAGCCACATCTGCAGAGCACCGCTTGTGCCTCCATCTGTGAAAGGGGCTGGTGGCTTCTGGCTGGCTGGAGAGTCCAGGCAGCAGTGAGGTTTGGGGACAGCTTCCCCTGTTTCTTGCACAGGGGCACGAGGTGTGCGTGCAGAGGGACGCGCGTGGCTCGATACCGCTGTTGCGTTCCCTTGCCAATAGTAAAAATCTGCTTTTCTGTTGCCTGGTGCACAGCCCGAGCAAGCTGGAGGTTTCTCGGTGGCTTCACTGAGCTGTAGTTGCTGATACGGGAAGGCTGCAGGTGGGAAAGGTGCGCTTAACGTGGCCAAGAAAAGATACCTGCCTCCTGCTTGGATGGCACAGGGAGAGCAGAGAGCTGCCGTGGGGACGGCGGGGATGGGGCAGCGCTCCTGCTTGCAGGGATGCGTGGGATGGAAGAGCTCAGCCTTCTGCTCCCTTTTGATGGGCGATTGCTCCAGTCCATCCTTCTGCAGAGGTCATTTTCACGAGCCTTCGTCTAATTTAATAAACCCAGGATGCTCAGCCTGTTAGACGATCTATAAGTGTAATAAAACCTGCCCGCCGCAGAGCTCCAGTGGCCATATCCATGGCCTCGTGCCTGGTGGCAGGAAGCCTAAAACACTCATTAAAGCCCTGCTGCTGTGCCAGCCCCGCTTGCCCGGCGCCTGGGCAGCTCGGGGCACATCGCGGCCGCCCTGCCGGCACCGGCAGGCTGGGTGCCCCAGCAGCAGCACCCGGCAGCCCCGGTGCGTGCACGGTGCATCCCCAGCTGGGATTTAGGGAGGCCGTGCGTAGCCAAGCACAGCTGAAAAGGGAGCTCCCTGGGACTTTTCAAGGAGTTGGTGCTTTCTTTGGTGATGGCCTCCGGGTGGGAATGGTGGAGGCGGCTGCGGCGTGGGCTCCCCGTGCTGGTGCCGGGAGCTGCCTGTCCAAGCTGCGTTGCTGCCCTCGCCCAAGGCACGGTTGTCTCCATGTTGCTCCGATGCGCCCGTAGCAATGCGGCAGCCGAGTCTTGCTCCCTCCCACGGCGCTGCCCAGCCAAGATCCCGCTTGCATCCCGCCTGGAGCGCTGTGATCAGCAGAGCCCGGGCACTGGGGATGGGTGAAGCTTTTAGCAAACACAGCAGCTGCCTTCGCAGAGTACTCGGGAGTGCTGTGAATGAGCAGCGCGCTCGTCGGCAGCCGCCCTCATGAATATTTTAGCTCGGAGAATTAACATTTGTCAAGAAGCGTTTATGGAGGCAGCGTGGATGTCTCTTCCCCAGGCGCCGGAGGTTCGCTGCTGCTCCGGGGCGGTGCTGGGAGCCAGGGCAGAGCCAGCCGGAGCCCGAGCCCTTCCCGGGCAACGTCTCGGTGGAGCGGGATGGCAGAGCTGCGATCTCCCCCCCGGGATGGCCGGGTCCCGGTGCCAAGGCAACCAGCCCGCCATGCGAGATAGACAAATGGTTGTGATGGTTGGGTTTTTTTTTTCCCTTCCCCTCCTGGTTCTTGGCAGAAAGTAAAATGTCCCTTTTGTTTGGTTTCCTCCTCCCCCTGCCCCATCGCCTTTCTTTAAAGGTTGTGTTCCAGATTTCATCAACCCACATTGTGTAATAGCTCTGGAGAACGGCGTGGGCACTGGCTGTGTCCCACCGAGGCCGTGGCAGAGCCGCTCCTCGGGAGCTTGACCGCAGGGTTACCTGTTCAGAAGACTTCTTGTGTACAGTTGCTGAGCGAAACTCTGTTGTATTTTGGATTGAGGTCCTACAATGCACATGTGTTAGAAATGGTGGGGAAGGTACTTGGAGAAAATTTGGAATTTTTTGAATCTAAATAATCCTGTATTTCTACCTCAGCCCTGCAAAACGGTATGGAAATAAGGGACTCTTGCAGGTAAACCCCGTTGACGTACAGCATCAGCCCCTGCGCCTGGGAGTTCATTCCCCACGGAGCATCCAGCACTGTGCATCTTCCTGCCACAGCACACGGGTCTCCCCAGTAATGCCCCGCTTGGGATGTCTTCCTTTGGGCTCGTAAGAGGTCCCCGTTGTTTCTTTTCCTCCTTTCCACTCTCCAAGGTGGGGGCTGCTGCAGTCGCTGGGCTCTGCATCCTAAGAGCACCCATCCAAAGGTCCCTGCATCTCGTCCGGAGGCTGCTGAGCTTGTGGATGTGGAGGGCAGTGTGACTTGTGTCCTGGACACCCAGGAAGGGAGAGGAGGAGGAGGAGGAGGAGGAGAGCGTACTATAGGCGTTGTGTAGTACAGAAGGGGACGCTGCGAGCACGTGTGCGTGTAAATATGGATCTGTCATACCAGAGGGAAACGGCAAGGCAATTGTTTCTTGGCTCCGGTTCTTCTGCTGATACTGGCAGTGTGGAGAGCTGTAGCTGCTCATATGGTGTGGGTGCTGCCTTCCCCGTGCTGGCGAGCGGTGGGGGGCTCCTCTGGCCGGTGGCACCGAGGAGAGCTGGTGTTGGTGATGGTGCCTGTAATGGTGTCATCTGCTGGTACACCCTGCTGTGCTTCCACTCCTCCCCCCAGTTAAAAGACACACCCAGGCACCAGGTCCAGTCCCAGGGTAGCTGTGTGCTCCATCCCATTGACAACAGCATGGGAAATGACAAAGGCAGGGCCAGCGTCTGGGGACGGGGCTGTCCCCGAGGTGGGGACCAGCAAAAGCCAGAAGCTGGAGGCGAAGCCTCCCCGGGGTCCGATGCTGGGTTCGACCTTGTATCAAAGCATCTGCTCTTCAAAGGGCTGGTTGAAGTCCCAGCCTTGTTGTTGTTTTGGTGTCTCTGCTGTATAATACCTCCCTGCTTTTGCATTTATTTATTCCCTTCTAGTTGCTGGAGCCACGCAGTCCTCACCTGGCCTGGGACCAGCCCAGGGAGCAGCTCAGTTTGTCTTTCCTTGGGGATCCCCCGCCCTGAGAAACCCCCCCCAGCACAGAAATGGGTGCTCAGAGGCCGGGAAGGGGTCCATGTGTCCTCATCCCCTGCTGCAGAGCTTCTCCCATCTCCCCTGCTCCCACGCCACCACCCCACAGCTTCGGCACGTGAGGGCTGTCCCCGTTCTCCTGGTTCCTCGGGGAGAGCAGCCTTACGCCATCAACAGCAACTCTTCCAGGGATCCCCGGCTGTTTTCGAGGTGCTCTCGGGGTGCAGTGCTGCCCGAGCCTCGTCCTTTTCCTCGGTGGAGCTTGCGTGCGCGCGCGCGTTTCCACCTGGTGCCATTTGCATTGCGCTTTGCTTCAAAGTGCCTGCGCTGCCTCCAAGGAAGGAAATAAATAGTGTAAAGGAATTTACATCCCGAGCGAGCGAGGCTGCTGGTCCGTCAGGTTTCATCTGCTGCTGAGAGGTGGCGGGGGGGGGGGGCTGCCATGGAATGGCGGGTTCGTCCCTGGTGCCTGTCTTGTCCCCGGCCACAGATGCAAAGTGGGGGGCAGCCCCAGCTTTGCTTGCAGCCCCTCTCTTGGCATCCCGGCTCGGAGACACGGTGGTGGACGGGGACCCATGCGTCAGGCTGCGTGAGATGCCAGTGTTCACCCTTGCGAGGAGGGGTGTGTGGCAAAACCACTTCACAGGGCCAGCCCAGCGGTGTGGGGGCCCCAAACCGGCTCCTCCGCTCTGGGCACGCTTGGGTCAGGGCTGGGTGTGAGCGGTGGGGGAAGCCGCCCTGAACGCTGCCGTGGGGTTAAAGAGGGAGGAGAGCAGGCGGGTTTTGCAGGGAGTCATCTCCTCCTGTGCCGGCTCCCTGCCACATCCCTGCGGGGCCTCCCAGGGAGTTGAGGGGTGCCTGTGGCAAGAGGGACCGGGTGTTCTGGGGTCCCCATGAGGGACTGGGGCTCCCTCCTGGAGCTGCCCTCATCCCCTTTTTTCCCCCCGTCCTGGTTTTGTTC
This sequence comes from Aviceda cuculoides, assembly GCA_035590195.1. Lineage (NCBI taxonomy): Eukaryota > Metazoa > Chordata > Aves > Accipitriformes > Accipitridae > Aviceda > Aviceda cuculoides. Next base: position 16,700,061 of record JAVJGG010000061.1, read on the forward strand.
CCTGGTGCAAAAACGTTCTGGGTGGGGAAGGGGGTCGGACCAAGGCCTTGCAGTCCTGGAGGCCTTGGCTGTGCCAAAGGCCAGCGAGACAAAAACGTTTCTAAGGCTCCACTTGGAATAGGAGAAAGTTTTTCCGTTGGGTTTTTGTAGCTCCCGGAAAACAGGGTTTTATTTTTGCTGTCTAAGACAAAAAATCCTCTTAGGAGCCGATTATCCGCGGCAGTACAGGGCAGGCAGCTGTGCGTGCATCATGCCAGGGCTCTGGGCTTGGCTTTGCTTTCCCTCCCTCCCTTCATCCCGTGGAGTCTGTGGATGCTGGTTTCCACGAAGGAAAAGAGGTTTTGGTGTCCCTGATGTATGACTGGTCCCGTTTGTGTGCCTGTGCTGGGCACTGATGCTGTAGCACCCACGATGGCTCCATCTCACCCCTGGACTGTTGTAGGATGTTCTCACCCAGGGACACTGATGCAGGGAAAGACCATTTCCTGGGGAAGGGAGCTATTTCCCATGGCCCACAGATGGGTAAATCGGAGGCCTTGGGGGGCTGATCTGAATTTACTGGGGTTGTAGGCTGGGGCCATTGAGCTTTCCCCAGTCACCCCTTCTTTGGGTGGTGCAGGCTGCAGACCTTTGGAGAGGTTTTACTGGCAGGGGAGCTTGTTTCCATGGTAAAAACCTTAACAGTGTCTGCCAAAAATCTGTCTCCCCGTTGGCCTGGCCATCTGGAGGGTGCAAGGAAGCTTTGGAGGGGCGAAGAGGTGGCTGCGGGCTGCTTTGGATACTCCTTCAGCACTGTTGGCAGCTTGGAGGGTTCCCTCCACTCCATCATTTGTGCCCCAGGTTCACACTGGGATGCAGGGGGGACCCCAGTGTCGCCGAACCTGGTGGGGCACAGGCAGGCTGGGATGGGGGAGACATGGCATTGCTGCTCAGGGAGGGAGGGCTACGGGCACCGTGCGCTGGGAGCGGGTGGCCGCACCGTAATCGGATGATCCGCCGCTGCTCCAGATGGACCTGTCAGTTCTCGTCAGGGCTGACACCTCTCTGGGTCCCTCTGCATCCCCTCGGGCCAGGGGGGGCCACTGTCTGTCCCACTCTGCTGTGTCTGCTGGGAGCAAGGGGGCCGGGAGGTGACGCTGTGTTTGCAAAGCCCGTCAGACAAACAAGGTCTCTTCCACGCTGCGGTCCTTCCCTGGCGAACTCCGTTTATTGTTAACTTTAATGGGAAAAACCTGGCACGTGTGTCTGTCGGTAGTGCCTGGGCCGTTCTGCGCTGAGGGCAGTGGGGCATTGCTCGTTTGCCACCCGCTGTCCCCTGGTGCCACCCCACCACGCCAGATGGTAAAATGGCAGCCGCAAACCCAAAGCTGGCCACTCGGTGCCTTGCCTTGGTGTCCCCGTACTGCAGCAGGGCAGCCATCCTTCCCTGGGCGTTTGGCATAGGAGAAGTGTCTTGGTGGCAGCAGTAGACTGGGCTGGGCTGGGCTGGGCTGGCAGGAGTCGTGCCTGCTGGTCTCTGTCCCCCAAAGTGCAGCACAGGGCTTTGCTGCGTGCCAGCGCGGTGCACAGAAGGGTCTGGGTACTCGTGGGCAGAGCGTCTTGGTGTGTAGGGCCCCACTGTCCACCAGGAGAGGTTTTAGGGTTCCACTCGGCACTCGTCTGTTCACTCCTTAAACGTTATTCCTTTCTCCTTTCCCTCGCAGCCGACAACCCTCCCGCAGGGCACCATCAACATGAACCAGTGCACGGATGTGGTGGATGGGGAGAGCCGGACAGGGCAGAAATTCTCCTTGTGCATCCTGACGCCAGAGAAGGAGCACTTCATCCGGGCCGAGAACAAGGAGATCATCAGTGGGTGAGTGCAAGCCTGGGGCTGAGCTGCCACGTTGCTCTTCCCTTAGCTGGGAGGAAGAGGAGGGCGGGCAGGACCTTGCTTAAGGCCGGGTGCTGTGGCAGTTCATGCCCAGGCTGATGCCCGAGCGACGATCACAGCCTGCTGCAGAGCCTTGCAGTCGGCTCCAGTCTCCTCCATCGTTTTGGCAAGGACAGGGTTTCTTTCCCCTTCCCTGCTCCCCTGCCTGACAAACCCCTGACATTGCCTGGTGCTCTGCAGCAGAGGGGGGGCCTGAGCCCCCCCTCCAAGCCACCAGATTTATGGTGTGAGCATGAGCACTGACTTCAGCAGAGACCTGTACGGCGGCAGATGATTTAAGTCCTTCCTCCACGCCTAGTGTGCGTGTTCGGCTGTGCTGGGCTGAAGTCTGAGGCTTCCCAACGTGCCGGACACCTTTCAGAGCCAGTGCTCAAGGAAATTCAGCCTCTGCCAGGAGTCTTGGCAAGGCCCCACAGCTGAGGTGCTCCTGAGTCAGTCGCTGATTTATGAAGGCCACCGTTTTCAGGTCAGTTTTGTTGTCTGCCGTTGGGCAATACCCTGCTCCCCGCTGCAGAACAACACTCCCAGCGACGTTTAACCCCGGGAGCGAGCTGAGCTATGCTGGAGCATCTGTGGGATGCTCAGAGGGTGCATCTGATGCCGAGGTGCTCCTGTGCTGCCCGTGGCAGCTTCAGCCCCAGCAGAAAGCAGCTATTTACTGGCCGGGGGAAGACTTTTGGGTGAACACCAGGACGGGGTTGGAGCCGATGGGTGCTGGCGTGACCCCGTGGTTCTTTTAGGACAGCATCCGACCAGGCATCCATCCCTGGGCAGATGGGGCCTCCTGGGGCTGCCAGCTCTGCATTTACCCCATCCCCATTCAGACTCACCTTCACAGCACCCACCTCACCCCGCTCACTCCCTGCGGGCAGGCTGGCAGGGGGGGTGGGTGCAGCCCACCCCACCCCGGTCCCAGTGGAGCATCTGACCTCCGAGAACGATTAAAATATCATCACTCACAGGAGCGCCTGCCACTGGGATTCAGTTGCTCAGCAACGCTGAAGATTAGGCCACTAAAATGAGCAAATTGCGGTAGATTTCCCGACTCCAGGTGTTGGATGGTGACCTAGAAACACCCTCGTCCATCGCTCCCATGCCGGCTTGGGTTGAAGCCAGCGCTGGTGAGGGTGCAGAGCTGCGGGAGAGCCGAGCCGCTGGCACTCGGCGACGGACTGCAACAGTGCTGCTGCTCATCTGTGAGCATTTCCCACGTGGGATGTCTGGAGCTTGGTGCCTCCCTCCCACATTTGATTGACGTTTGAAACTAGAGCAGAAAGTCGAAGGGATGAAGCGCTCGCTCTTTCCCGCTCTTCCCAAGGCATCTCCTGCTTGCCTGAGCCCCGGCAGCAGCAGAGTCAGTGCTTTCTGTTGAGATGATTTCTATTTCCAAGCGTTTTCTTTGCTTGTGGCTCCCCCCGTTTTGGTAAATACCGGTCGAAATAGGTATTTTTCTACCAAGAGCTTGGGATTTTGATCAGATATATGTTTTCATGCGTTGAAACTTCCCTGCTCCACTGAGACACGTGAGCGTGGGTGATTCCCCCTCCACACACGGCTGCCCCCCGGCCCCATTTGCAGCAGTGGGGTCGCAGTGGCTGTGGAGCCAGGGTGCAGGGGCACAGGGGGGAGCATGGCATGGGGGAGCTGGTTCCTCTCCCCTGGCCAAGGTGGGAGCGATGCCTGTGCCCCAAAACATGACCAACCCCCATGCCCTGCTCTGTTCTCCCTCTCCCCACGCTCCAGTTCGCAGCTCAGCCTTTTGTTGCTGGTCCTGCCAGCCGCGCGGGAGCGAGAGGCATTGCAGAGCAAGGTGGGGCTGATTTATTGTTCATTGGCCCAGCGCTGGATTTTGAAGGAGCGCGTTTGCTCCTGACTGCAAGCATTAATCATCCCAAAACAGTCCCGCTCTGGGCCCAAGCCAGGCGGGTTTCATTTGCAGTTGCAGCACGACAGGAAGATTTCCCCAGCCGAGGGAGAATTTGTTTTACGTTTGTTGCATGCTTCTGGCATTTATTGCTTAACCAAAACCCACTTGATGTGGTCATCTCAAAACGCTTTACAGCAGCAGCGTGCGAAGTGGGGGGAACAGGAGAGGGAAGCAGGGACATCTGAAGCAGGAATGTTTCCCAGCAGTCCATGGATCCCCGTGGAGTTCGCAGAGATGCAGGGGCAGGTCGTCAGGCCGCAGCGGGAGGGGACAGGAGGGTCCCCCCCAAACAAGCGACTTGTGCAGGGGATGGACTTTTCAATGCCAAGTTCACACTGCTTTTTCTTGGACAAAAGCGCTTTGTGCAGGCATTGGCATCGCTGAAGGGGGAAGGTCTTGCTGGAGGCTCTGTCCCTCTCGGCTGTCTTTCAGGATCCTTGAATCCCTGTCCCATGTCAGCCTTGGCCGTGGCCTCACTCTTGCAGCGAGTGGGGTTTGAGCCAAAGCACCCTGGCATCATCCCTCCTCCCTTCCTGTCCTGCCTCAATTTTTCCCCCAGGAGCTGACTGGGATGATTTCTGGGTACTATTTACCACGTTGACCCTGACCAGGTTGGAGAAGCTCATCTCCTCTGTGTGCCCAGCTCCAGCTTGGGCTTGTGCTTATGGCCAAGTTAGAAACCTCGGAAGGCTGGGGTTAGGGGTAAAACGTGGATGCTCCATCTCTGGAGCTTGCAGGCAGCTTGCCCCAGAGGCGGGATGGAACAGTGTTTCCCCGGACAGTGTGGTCAGAGCCACCCATGGTGGGGGAACAGCTTTGGGGTCCTCAGCCTGTGGGGAGCTGTGTTACACTCCGTGGTGGAGTGCGAGCATCGCTCCCGTCCCTGCGTGCTGCCCTTCGGCACAGACCTCACCTTTTCCTTTCTCTGCCTGCAGGTGGCTGGAGATGCTGATAGTCTATCCGAGGACGAACAAGCAGAATCAGAAGAAGAAGAGGAAGGTAGAGCCCCCAACTCCCCAGGTAACCCCAGGGGGACGCATGCTGTTGCCCGGTCCCTTGCCTCTTTCCCAGGGCCACGGCATTGCTCTGCTCCCAGGGAAGACCCCCCCAAACCAGCCAAACCAGCGGGCTGCCAGCCCTCTGATGCTGCCTGCACAGAGGGCGAGAGCTGGGGTGAGCCAGGGCAGCAGGACGGTGTGAATTAATTCCTGGTCATCGCTTCCCAGGGTCACACACTGCTGCTGCTTTCCTGGCTGCTTTGGGGCCACGTTTTACCCCCCCTGGGTGCTGTCTTGTGGCACCAGCCCTGCACATGCTGTCCTGGGAGCAGCCGCAAAGCCGCGTGGTCCCCGTGGGGGACCAGGAAGAGGTGCTGGCTGTTCACGGGCCATTTCGGCAGAAACAGGATGAAATTCCATCGGGCTCCAGTTACCCCCTTTGAGATGACCCCAGAGATAATGGGAATGAAAGGAAAATACTAAAGGCCAGGGCCAGGCTGGGAGCTCCGGGGGCTGGAGCCAGGCTCTCCAGGGACCCGGTGGTGGCTTCGTGCTCACTTTGACTATAAATGGTAAAAAGCGGGGCCGGCCATGACTCACTCGTTCCTGCTGGGCTCCCACGTGGCCAGAGTGGGGGAGAATCCCACAGATGGGGAACGTGACCCCAAGGCCACCCTCGTCCCTTGCCGGGGCTGAGAACAGCCGCATCCCTGAGGCTGCCTGACCTCCGGGCATGCGTCCCGCCGCCGCGGGGGACCGGCTGGGAGGGCTCCTCTGGCCAAACTGGGCTGCGGCACTGGGGGACCGAAAACGGCATCGGGGCTCCCCTGAGCCCCAGTTTTCACATCTCCTTCGACGAAGTCCCCAGGATGGTCCTGGTGCAAACCTGGCCATGGGTGGGCGTTTGTTTGAGTCAAGTTTCTACCACTGCACCAGATAAAGAGGTTCTGGGGAATGGGAAAAAAAAACTGGGGTGAAGATGATGCTTTTCTGCACACCAAGCTGGATGTCCGAGCCACCCCCTGCCAAGGGCTGGGGTCATCACAGCCCCTCAAGTGCTGGCTCTGGTGATGCTCCAGGGAAGATGCCTCCTTCCATGGCCAAGAGCTGATGTCTTACGAGTTGCCCATCCTCAAGCCCCAGGGAGGGGGCTGCCATAGTCGGGGCACCCCAGCGAGCTGATGCAGCAGGGCAGGGATGCTCACCCCATCCCTGGCGCAACACTAAACCCAGGCTGCATTCAGGAAGGGGACGGGGCGGAGAGGAGAAGGGGCGCAGAGCCAGAAAAACATCATTCTGGGTTACATTGCATTGCCATGGCAACTTCTTGGAAACCGTACAGGATCCGAGCTCCTGAGCACCAAATAAGGGAAGCGGCTGCGGGAAGGATGCTGGCTCCCCGCGGGCAGACGGGCTCCCCAGGTGCTTGGGGATGGGGTGAGCGTGGAGCCTGGTGGCACTTTTGCCCCCCTTGGCTTGGGGCAGACCACCCCGCCCCAAGCCCCATCTTGCTTGCTACCCTCCTTCTGCTCTCTCCATCCCATTGTTCACAGAAAAAGGCTCAAAGTCACTTTTGCAAAACCAGCCTCCGTGTGGGACCTGCTGCCGGGTGGATGCAGAGCTGTGTCAGGCACTCACGGACAACCTGCGGAGGCAGAAGCATCCTTCTTCTGTCTCCCAATTGTGCCGATGCAGGTGGCTGGTCCAGGGAAGGAGAGGGGATGCTGGGGACAAAATCAGCACCAAATCCCCCTCTGTGAAATGGCTTCTCCTGAAGTTGGCTGATGTTCAGCTCACTCTCTGTGTGCCGGCAGAGAAAGTCTAATTTCTTTCTAAAGACGGCTGCACACTAATCTGGCAGCAGATTGTGTCTGAGAGCTGCCCAGGGAGGGATGGATACCTTTGTGATTTAAAAAAACCACCTTAGAACAATGGATATTTCTGCTTTTTCTCACTCCCATGATGTTTTTCCTTGTCTGTGCTACAGCAGAGCCTGGCTGCAGCTGAGTGCTCCTGGAGCATCAGGGCCATTTTCAGCTCCCCCCCATCATTTTGCATCTTCTCCCTGCAAAATCACTGGGGTGGGAGCAACGCAGGCGAAGCTGGGAATATCGCTCCAGCTGCAGATTTTTGGACAGGAGTTGTTAGCTGCAATCCTAGAGGTGTTTTCACCTTTGCTTTGCAAGCAGGTTGCAGTCTTAGGAGAAAAAGAGCAGGTTTCTCTTGCAGCTTTTGCTGTGTTTTGGCAGAGCGATGCAGGCAGTGGGAGAGACTGGGCTTGCTGCCTTTGCCTGCCTGCTGTCCCTGGGAAATCAAGGCAGGATTTGGGGCTGAAATCTGGGTTTTGAGGCGCTGCCCTCTGTTGCAGGACAGGTTTGCACAGGGGTGCGGCAGGCTCAGGTAAGCAGAGCATGCCCAGACATACTTAAAGTAACTGGAGGCCGGTTTTGCTGTTTTTGGTGCATGCTCCTTTTTGGAGCTGTTCATACTGCTGAGCAGCAAAGAGTTAATTTCTCTGCTTGCTTATAGGCTGCTTTTTGGCCCTCATATCCCTGTCTAATTAAGTACATATCTACAAATAATTATATGGGGGCGTGTGTAAGGGATGTATAAAAATACATATCCTGAGCTGGCGATTAGCTCTGGGCTTTGGGATCAATGAATGAGAGAGTGGTTGAGGTTGGAGGGGACCTTGGCGATCGTCTGGTCTGACCCGCTGCTCAAGCAGGGTCCTCTCAAGTGGGATGCCTGCAAACTCCGGATCGTTTACCTCCAACACAACATTCCTTTAGACTGACATTTCCCAGGGGCTTTTTTTTTTTTTTTTAAATTGGGGTCATTTGCTGCTTGTTTGTGGCTGTGCCTGGAGCCAGGACCGGCTCCCTGGGAGATCCCTCGGTGGCTCGGGTGCAGCGCTGCAAACACCGATTTAGAGGTGCGGGGCTAAAACCCACTGGTGGCTCTGCTGTCATGGGAGGGGGGACAGAGGGGATGCTCTTTGCAGCCCGTGTCCCCAGCCCATGCCTGCTGGCTTGAGCACTCCTGGATTCCCCCTGCTCTGAAAGGGAACAAGCAGCTGGGAAACTTCCCACAATCCAGGGAGTTTGGAGCGGGTTAATTGTCATTGATTTGTTGATGGCTTTAAGGCAAATAACCTGCTAATGCAGAAGCTTAATACAACAACAGCAAAACATCTGCTAACGAAGAAAGCCAAACCCTAAATGAGTTGTGAAAGCTGCTGCCACTTCTGGGGCATGCATTGAACCTGGGCTGCCCCGGGCTGCAGCCACCAAAATGGCATCATTATCCGATGGACTCCAGAGCCCCTGGTTAGCTAGAGAAGCATTTAAGATGATGGGTATTGTTTCAAAATAGCATTAAGCTCAATGCAATGTTGTATTTCCTTTTTAAAACAAGCAGCCTGTTAGGTAACCGAAGCGCCCGGGAGGAGTACAGCGCTGGTTGGGTTTTGTTCTTTTTATCAGTGGCCCGTAGCAAACCAGCTGTGACAAACAAACAACATAGCCCCTGGTGGCAGAGAATTAATTTTCTCCTCCATCCCGTGTCCTTTAGCCTGATTTCTTTTGGTTTTTTGATGTTTGTTATAACACTGAGAAAATTCAGTCCTGGCAAATGGGACCCAGGAGAGAAGCCTGGTGTTGGTCTGTCTCTGTGAAAGGCAGCGGCTGCCCATGAGACAGCCCGCAGAGGGACTGGGGACACGCAGAAGGACTGGGGACACGCAGAGGGAAATGGGGGATGCTGTGTTTATCAATTACAGAGGGTGCACTGTCACCCCAGACTGGGTTTTGGCGGAGGTGAGGGGAGCATTTCCAGGTTCCCCGTGAGTCAGGACCTGACAGACCCGTTTCTCCGCGAGTCTGTGGTGTTGCACGTGAATTCAGATGCAGAGCCCCAAGTGTGCACTGGGCTGCTTTTGGGAAGAGCTGCTGTGCTGGGGAGTAAGCGGAGCCGTCTGGGACCCTGCGTGCCAGGGAAGAGCAGGGCTTTGCTTGGGGCCAGGCTGATTGAGCACGAGATGAGCTTTTCCCAAGGAGTTACGTGTTGGTAGCTGCAGCATCGGCCAGAAGTCTCCTTCGTTTGTCAGCTTGCCTTTGCTCTGGATCTTTTCCCAGCTGGATGCGTGGGGAGGTGCGGCCAGTTTCGGGAGCCCTACCCAGGGAGGGACAGTGAGGGACGTTTCCTCTCTCGCTGTGAGGGCAGCAATGGTCCCTTTGGCCAAGGAAGTCCTGACCCATCACCCCACCGCGCTGCCCTTGGGCAGGGTTTCCACCTGCGAGCTCATCCCCTTGGGAATGTGGCAGTGGCACATGGCTGAGCAGCCCTGCCCCGTCCCTGTCCCCATCCTGTCGTGGCAGCACCCAAGCCATGCGGGACCCACGCCTCTGGGGACCCTGGGTGCAGAGCTGGGGTAAACCCCTCTAACCCTGCTCTCTCCCCCATTCTCTTCAGGAGCCCGGTCCTGCTAAGATGGCCGTGACCAGCAGCAACATCCCCAGTGCGGAGAAGGTCCCTGCCACCAAGTCCACACTTTGGCAGGAAGAAATGAGGGGCAAAGACCAAGCGGATGGGGGCAGCGGCATCAGCCCAGCACAGAGCCCAGTTCAAGGCCAGGCTGGGGCTACCAGCTCCCTGAAGGATCCCATGCTGGACAGCAAGGAAGGTGAGGGACAGAGGTGCCAGCACCGGTGTGACGCTGCAATGACCCAGTTCGGGCAGCTGAGCTGGCAGAAAACCCCCGTAGAGGGAAACTTTTCCAGTGGGTTTGGTTCCTGGAGCATCCCAGCAAGGATTGGGGAGGCAGACCTCGTCCCTGCTGTGGAGGGACCAGAGTGAGGCATTACGGGCTGGAGTTCGGGAAGGAAAAAAATTGGCATCACATGCTGGAAAATCACAGCGTGGGGCTTAATCCTGCCCCGGCAGGGAGACGGGGCTGCCTGCCCTCGCAGGCCATGTTGCCCTGGTCCTGGGGGCAAAACGAGGGGGAAAATGCCTTTTCTAGCCCCTCCGCATCTGCGGCGGGGCGCGGGGCCGTGCCGCGCTCAGCCCGGCTGTCTGTCGGTGCTGCCAAGCCCTGAGTGCCGCTTCCTCCTCCCGGCCCTGCGTCGGGGCCCTGTTTACATTTGGTCTCCCCAATGAGTCCCTGGAAGGCGCCGGGGCTGTGGCATTGTTCTCCCTGGAACAATAAGGGCTGGGGACTCTTCCTGCTGGGGCCAGGGACAGGTCCCACGCGCTGCGGCTGTTTCCTTTATCTGCCTGCTTGGATGGGGGATGCTTTCCGACCGCTCCTGGCTGCCAGCAGCAAGGTGTCCATTGCCTCGCGCCCACGGAGCTGTGGTCAGTGCCGGACTGGGAAGAACGGGGATGGAAATGGGTGCAGAGCGGTGACTGCAGCTGTCCATTTCTTGATTTGAAGGTTTAGGTCTTTCATCTGTGCAAGCCCAATCCAAGGGCTGGACCAGCATCCCCAGTTCCCTGCAGACCATCCTGCCATCTCCATGGGCGTGAAGGGTGGTCAGGGTGGAAAAGCCAAGGGTGCAAGAGCTGGCACGGTGTGAGGCTGGGGCCCACACCATCTCTGCTCTCGCTTCCTGTCCTGGGTGGAATCGGGGTGTTTTTTGTTAAAAGCAGAACTTGGACTTGAAACCAAGCGTGGTGACTTCTCTGTCCCTTAGACGAGAGCTCCATGAACGGAGACCGGATAGACTGTGGGCGGAAGACGCGTGTCGAGAGCGGGTACTTTTCCTTGGAGAAGACCAAGCAAGACTCGAAGCTGGAAGAGCAGCAGCTGCCGCCCCCTCCGAGCCCGCCCAGTCCCAGCACCCCAAACAACAGGTACAGTTATCCCAAATCACCCTCGCAGGAGCATGCCCAGCCCTTTCCTTCCCCAGGTACCCGATCAGGCGACCGAATGATTCACAGCTTCTCTCTGAACTCCTTGGACTCGAAGAGCAGTTGCCCCATGCACAAGGACTCCAGCAACAGAGATGTAGGAAAGGGAGCTGAAAAATCGGGGCGTCCCCTTTCTTTTAAAGCCAGCCGGCAGTACACCACCCTGGCCGACGTTCCCAAGGCCATTAGGATCAGTAATCGTGAGGCCTTCCAGGTGGAGAGGAAGCGGCTAGAGCGGAGAACCCGGGCCCGTAGCCCTGGGAGAGAAGAAGTGGCCCGGCTCTTTGGCAATGAGCGAAGGTAAGGGATGAGCGGCTAATCTCCTTGCATGCTCGCAACGGCAGCGACGCTGCGTCCCGCCACGGCCCCGGACAGAGCAGGCGGTATTTGCCGGGTGAAGCCCCTTTGCATTACAGTGCTCCCGGGTTTAAGGATGCCCATCCACACCGACCAGGCGGTGGGATGTCCGTAGTAGGGCCAGCAGGCAGGTAGCACCCTGCTTGGCTGCTTTGGGGACAGCTGACTGTGGTGGGTGACGTTCGGTGGCCGTATTTGCAAGCGAGCCCACCCTCCCCATCCCCTCCCTGGCGCGGCACACGCTGGCAGCTGGCACCATTAATTAGTTAGCTCTCTAAATGGTGTTAGTGCCGGGCGCGTTACGCAACTGCTTAATGAGCTGAGAGAGGTTTCAAAATGTCACAGCATTAATCTGGGAGAGGAGAGGCGGGTGCAGCGCCGAGGCAGGGCTGCAAAACAGCTCAGCGCGGAGGAGGACGGGGAGGGCATCCGCGCGCGCGCCTGCGCTGCGCGCCGGCATGCTCGGAGCTCTCCGGGCAAGGTGAAGGACGGGCTCGACTTGCCCTGGGAGAGACGCATTTGTGCGGTGAGGGCAGCAGAGCAAACCAGGAGACGGGCCCCGGGCGAGAGGGCTGCCTGCCAGTCTGATTTTCTTGCCCTGGTTTTCCTCCGGGCATGTTCTCTCTTGCACAGTTTCAGCAGGCGCTTCTCCTCCATTTCTTCCCAGCCCCTAAAGGACTGTTTTCCAGCCTGGCTTCTGAGAGCTGGGAGCGGGTCTGGGAAGCACGACGCAACTTTGTGCCCGTGCTGCCGGTCGGCAGGAGGATCCCAAACCCAGCCCAGCCCCGGCAGCATGCTCAGCGAGTGCTGGACTGGGAATAAAGGAGAAGAGCGTGGGTTTGGCTTTCTCTGCCTTGGGAAGTGGGTATTCCCTGGGATGGAGAAGGATGCCACATGGGTCCCTTGGCTACCCGGGCTGGGGACGGGGCTGAGGAAAGGCTGGTGGCTGCTGGTTTGCAGGCTGAACTGGTGCAGCATGTTGGCTCAGGTGGTGGGTGAGATTGTGTCCCTGCTGGGTTTGCTTGCACAGGACGCCGTGGCCAGCGCCTGTCCCCAGCGTGAGAGGACAGGGGGTTCCTCCGGTGCCGACAGTCCCTCGCTCCAGCCCCGAGGGTATCGTGCAGCACGGGGATCCAGGGGATCCAGCACGGAGCTGGGATGTGCCAGCCGAGGACAGGGAGGAGCAGATTTACAGGCAGATAACGGGGCCTGGGAGAGGACGCTGCTGCCAGAGACTGTCCTTTTTAATGTCAGCCCCGCTCATTGCCTGCTGACGAGTGCCTTTTCCCAGGGAAAGTCTGTTTTTTTCCCAGCCCAGCTGGGCTCCTGGGGCTGTTAACAGGTTTTTATTGCTTTATCAGTATTGGCAAAAATTCCACTATGTCAGCCCAGGGCCTTTATCAGAGCGGGACGGGTGTAGGGAGACGAGCACGAGCTGCGCCAGGCACAGAGGTGTTGCTGCCCGTGGGGCTGAGCCCGGTCCAGCATTTGGGAGGGGGGCGATGGCAGAGAGCAGGGCAAGGGGTCCCCACCTGCCGGAGGGTTTGGCCGGGGATCGCAGCCCGTGGCGCTGGAGGAGCGTGCCATGAGCAGGGACGGCTCAGCAGGCAGTGTTTGGGGACGGGCATGTTTGCTTTCTCCTCTGGTAAACTGGGAATTGGCCTGTGTGGGTGGAGAGACCGTGTGTCCCGGAGCTCGGCTGGACTCGGCGTGGCACGGAGAGGCAGTCCAGCGTCGCACCAGAGAATTAACATTCACCAGCACCCTGCTCAGCTTGGCTTGGCTGCTTTTTAAATTTGAGTTTACGTAGTCCACATATCCCCCTCATTTTTCTCTTCCAAGCTCAGGCTGTGCCGTTTGAGGTTGAGCAAGTACAATAACTCACTTCCATGCTGTGGGGTCAGCTTTTTCCCCTGGGTTTAACACCATTTCTAATAATCCTTCTCAGTAACCCACTAACACGTCTGGGAACGCTTGCCTGAAATCACTTGCCCACGTGCCAACCCCGTAGGCGCCAGCCGGGCATCGTTCAGATCTGCCTTTCATCTCTCAGTGCAGCCAAATGAACTCGCTCTGATTCTGTTGGTATTTTCGGCTCTTCCTCCAATTTTTTTTTTTGTTTACCCACTGTAAATCAGTGCAAGTGTCAGAGCTATGGATGGAAAAAAATTATTTTAGGTACCCAGTGCTGCATCCTGGGTGACACACCTGTGGGCTTTGCTCCCGATAAAGCTGTTTTTCAAGGCTTCTTGCCCTGTTACAGTTAGAGATATTATGTGACTTAAGTCCAGGACCACGCTAGAGATTTTCTGTGTTGACCGTTTATACCTGACGCTGACTCCACGCCCCATGCAGACGCCTGAGCTCGCAGCCACTCAGAAACGTGAATCAGAAACCAGGAGATAATCTCCATGATTTTGGTGGAGCGGCAGAGTGCGAGTTCCCTCTGCTGGCACGCAGCAGGACGGGGCTGCCGGCATCGCGCAGGGGTGCCCGACCAGCCTGGGGGACAGAGTCTGTGTCCAGAGGTTGAGCCCTGCCTCCGGTCTCCCATCTCGGACCCATCCCTAGGGCAAAAGAGCAGGAGCAGCTCTTGGGAAACCCCATGGATGAATCTCGGAAGCCTGTTTTGCACACAGTATCCCAGCCGAAGAGGGCTGCAGGGATGTCCTTGGACATCGGTCCCCGTATCCCAGCGGGGCTCTGCAGCTGCAGGGATAAAGCCTGGCCCATCTCAGAAGGGTGCCAACAGCTTTGGGAAGGAGACCACCCTTGGGTGGGGAGTCCTTGGGGTGCATAGACCCGCAGCCCCTTCCTCTGGGTGTGCGGCTGCGGGCTCACCCGCCTCCTGCAGCTCCCCGGGGAGCATCAGGATTCCTGGTTGGCAAACTTGGCTTTTCTTGCACACTTCCAGGGATGCAGCCTCTAAAACCGCGGCTTTCCCGGTTGACCCCACGTTCTGCTCGTGCTGGCAAGAGTCCGCTGTGGCGTCTGCCAGACCTGCTGTAGGAGCGTGGTCAGGGGGCTGAGGTGTATTTCTAGCCTCGATAAATAGCAGAGCTGCCTGAAATCACTTAAAAGACTTTTCTTTCTCAAATTCCTTCTCTGGAGCTTCCTGAGACATAAGGTTCTGCTCTGAATGCTGCTTCTACCCGTAGAGAGGAGCGCCTGTTCTCCCAAGTATAGTTTTTCTTTTCTTGTAAAACTATCCTCTTCATTTTTGTGGACCTCTTGGGGAAATTCCTTTTCCTTTTCCTGACATTTGCTGTCTTTCTCGCTGCTAAATAATGAATGAATCCAATAAAAACAAGCCCTTTCTTCCAATCAAAGAAAATCACTTTAACGATAGCTTGGGCTGGTCTTTATAGCTTTCCTTCCCACTGCACACACCCCTCCACCTAACAACCAAGATCTGCAGCTTGGGTTTAGTGGCCTGGAAAAGATAAACAGCCTGCATGGCCAAAGAACTCCTTGGGATGAGCTTTGTAGTTGAGAAAGCACTAAATGGCACCGCAGCTTTTAAAACACTTCTTCGTAGCTGTCTGCAGCCTTGTTTTGTCAACATGGAGCTGCTGTTCCGAGGGAGCAGCTTTCTCCTCAGCGCGGTGAGGAGGAGAGGAGAGCCCTTCCCCTCCCCGTCCCCCTAGGATCTCTAGCAGTAACCTCTCTGAAACGTTGAGCTAATGGGAAAAAAATGATTCTTTCCTGTGATCCGGATGATATTAACCCTTGGGGCTGTGATTTGGTTGCAGTGATTTATTTTTCTCCTCCCTTTTTCAATGACGAATTACTGGAATGATTTTGATTTTGTTTTGTATGTAGATGCAGATATATAATTTCCTCTTCTGTTCATTCATTTTCCAGCCTTGTTTTCTTCCAGGTCTTGTTGCTCTCCACCTTCTCCTGCTGTGTTGCTGTGTGACGTGTCCGCCTTTACTTCGCCTGCTTCGCTACCATCTCATCTCAATCTCAAGCCGTAGAACAACCTGGTGGTGCAGCCCCTTTCATGAGAAATCAACCTGCTTTTGATTTTGTTTTATGTTTTTTGGTTGGGTTTTTTTTTTTACTCCCGATTTGTTTTTCTTCAGGCCTTCACCTAGTAGGGTACAGACAATGTTAATTCATGGACCTCTTACTCCCTCCTAAACTGACACTCAGAGAAGGCTGGGCCAGTGTAAAAAGGGTTAAAAAACGGTGACTCCAAAACAGTTCCCTGTCTATCAGTGAACAGAGGACGTGGATTTATGCTCCGCAGGCTGGCTTAGTTGAATGGACATCTCGTGAGCAGAACATCCCAGGGGGATGGGGAGCTCTGTGCGAGCCCGGGATCTGCCCGCTCCCAGTCTGCAAACTGGGAGGCAGCAGGGGCTGAAGAGATGTCCCGTAAAAACATCAGAGACGTTTGAATTTCCAAAGCAAAGTCTTCCCCACTGATTTTGTCCCTTCCTCTTTGGTTGTGGGCTTCAGCGCCCAGTCCTGGCAGCCTGGCTCTGAGCAGCAGTGGGGGGCCTCCAGCCCGCGGGGGGACGTGCTGTACTCAAACTATTCGTCTCGTTTATGGAATTTGGTGCAAATGTTGGTTGAAAACTGAATATCTCATGGGTTTTGAGTCCTTAACCTGCTGTTGCTTTTTGTGGGAAGGGTTAAAAATGCTTTTTTTTGATAATGTGTTTTCCCTCATGTGATTGCCGTTGTGATTTTCATGCACATTAGAGGTTCACATAGAGCAAGCAGCCCTGAGTTTAGATGCACCGTGCGTGGGTCCAAATTTTGTGTCAAGAACCCACCCAGATTGAGCATTTTGGGGAGATTCGAAATTGAGCTTTAAACCTCACAGCTTGGAGCTCAGCTGGTGCGTGTGGTGGGTTATTGCTTCACGTTCCCAGGTTGTGATTAAAGACCTGAGGTTGGTACTTGCCCGAACCCCTGGGCACACAAACTTAGACACCAGCAGGCCCTTCGAAAATTCGAGTATTTCCTCTCCTGTGGGTCAGCGAGCAGCTTTTCGTGCTGAAATGGCGCTTTTAATTCCACCTGCAAAGGCCTGTTGTTTGCTCGTTCTTAGCAGCATCCCATTGGGGTTTGGTCTAGGGTTAGCTCCTGCTCCATCCACATTTCTTCATAGTTCTCCTCCGTCCTCGGAGACGTGTGTGCCACGGTGTGAAGGGCCGCCGAGGCGGTGTCTAAGAGCCCAGGTTGTGCTCCCTGCTGTCCATACTGGATTTGCAGACCGGTTTGGGAGGAGGGTAGAGCCCCGGGGTTTTGCAGGGGATGTCCTGCTGTGCCCGCACAGGGTGCTCCTCGTCTCCTCATGCCTCTTCAGCTGGCACACCTTGCGAGCCCGACCCACTGCCTGGAGGCACCTACGGACACTCCTCACGCAGTGCAATCCTGTGGAAGTTACCTGTGTGGGACTGAGTTTTTAGAGGGTATCTAACGGGCTACAGGGTGACCCGTAGCCACCCCGTTACTGACGTGTCTCTGCTCTGTGGTCTGGGGGGCCGTCGGTAGCTGCAGTGCTAGAGAGTAAAGGCAAAGCTTAAGCCAAAGCTGCTCAATAATCCCTGCTTCTCAAAGGGCTGTAAAATTTACAAGTAAAAAAGTTATTTCTGGTTTTGCAAGGGTTTTCTAGATATTTAAGACAATACTGTTTGTGGAGCTGAGTAGTGTGAGGTTTTTCCCCACTTTGGCTGCAGGTAAAATGGTGCATGTCAGATTGGGGCATTTTGCCCTGGATTTGTGCACGCTAGAGCTTGCAGAGAAACGGAGACCGAAAGCCAGGTGTGCATGAACACTGGGTCGAGCAATTCTGCAGCCTTAAATTTGTGGGATTGTACAGCTCAGCGCAGTTGCTGTTCTTGTGTTTAAACTGGCTCTGGTTTCCCCTTTCTCTCTGTTTTCCAGGCGATCCCAGGTAATTGAAAAATTTGAGGCATTAGATATTGAGAACGCAGAGCACATGGAAACGAATGTGTCGGCCGGTGCCGCCCTTTCCAGTGAGACGCGGCAGGGCAGGAGTGAGAAGAGGGTTTTCCCACGGAAACGGGTAAGCTGCTCAGCCGAGGTCTTGTGGTGGGGTTTGGAAGATGGCATCTGGGATCCTGCAGCCCAGGACAGAGGGTTTAGCTATAAGATTTAGTTATAGGGTTTGACCCTGGGCAGAGAAGGGCATCTGGAGTCGCAGGCAGGCTCATGCAAACCGCTGTGTGTGCTCAGTCTGTGCAGGTTTGCTGCTTTCTGCTCTGCTCCCTTGGCCCAGCTGCAGGTCAGAGTGGAAAATCAGGCTGTCTTTTCTCCTTCTTCCAAAATAGAAAGAGAGAAACTTCAGATCTGTCACGGCAGGACACATCAGGATGGGGTAGAGTAACAAAAGAAACAGGCAGTCTTGAAAGTCCCAGTTACGCTTAGATATATTGGGAACAAATTAATGCCTGAGAGGACAAAAAAAAATGTATTGCCAATGAGATGACACTTGTTCTGAGCCAGAGATGCCCCTTAAATACGTGGATTTTTATGCCGTGAGCCAAGAGAGTGGGACTCGCTGTCCTAGTTCCTGCGCTGATCTGGGCTAACGCTGTTTACACAGGACTTCACTAGCGAAGGTGCCGCTGTGGGCTCCATCCTGGACGTGTCTGCGTCTCCTCTGTCCCCGCATCGCCGGGCAAAGTCGCTGGACAGAAGGTCCACAGAGTCCTCTATGACGGTGAGCCGCGGGGGCCGTGTCCTCTGCCTTGGGGGAGGACGTGAGAGGCCCTTCCTGGGCAGGTCCGGTGAAAACTGTCTGCTGCTTTCCCCGTAGCCAGCACGTAGGACATAGGATACGCTCGGATTCGGAGCAGGTTTCAGTGACTTAGCTTCACGCTTCACACTTGCCATGTTAAGGAGAGCTAACGCGTGGCCTGGTTTTCTAATGCCGCTTCCTTGATGTTTATGCGGTTGCAAGTGGGTGTGAGTGGGACGAAGGCTGCGAGGAAGGGCTGAACCTGCCCTCCTCAGCTTTCCTCCCTTTGCATATTTCAAATGCTCACCAGACCTGGAGGCAAACAGTACAGAACAAACACAAAATGCTTTCCTCTCACTTGCCACCATTCTGTAGGAACAAAATAAATACACTTGCTAATCTCTCAAAAAGATTACACAGCCATTGTAAATACGAGCTGCATTTTTCGTGGATGGACGGCTTCTGTTGAAGTACTTCTCAGAAAAATGCAGTAGCTTAGCATTTCTGTAGTAGCTTTTCATGTAGACTTGTACAGCCACAAGACCGATTTTTAAATTCTTGGTGGTAATAAAAAGGTGCAAGAAGCGCACATTAAGTGGCAACGCACATCGTCTAGTGAAGGTAAGAAAATCATGCAGTCAGTGGGAAGAAAACCTTTTCCTTGCATTAAATACGTTTTTATTGTGCCACTCCTGCTATAAAAGGAGCAACGTAAGAAAAACCTGCATGTCTGCTGGCTTGCAACCGTGATTGCAAGACTCCCCTGCCCGTCGGGTTCGCTGTGTCAGATCAGATCAGATCGGTTATTCGTCAGGGTAAAAGCCGAGGGAGAGTTCATCCCTTGTTAGGCTCAGTGGGTTACAGCAGAGCTGTGGCTTGCACTGCGTGGGTATCTCTTCCATCAAGTGCTTCATCTGGTTTTGGTTTCTAATGTCTACACCCTTCAGTGGCAGCTGGTCGCAAACTTTTTGTGCTCCAGCAGCTTTGCAGCTTCGGGCAAAGCCTGGGCTCTCTTGCCTGCCCAAGCACTCAGAGGAAAGCAACGAGGTTTCCGTGGAGGAGTGGGACCTGCAGGAGAAACCTTCCCGCTCCAGGTGCTTCTGTAGTGTCTTGCTGCAGCCTAGTCTGAAATGTATGCATATACTGTTTAGCACCCTCTTTCCTCTCTGGCTGCTTCTATGCCTTTGCTTAAATTTTAAGGAAGGTGAGAAGTTGAGTAGGAATGCTGCTAAGGAGGGGTTTACCTGCTTTTGCAGAAGATTCTTGCCCTGTGATTCTTCTCAGTTGATAAATAACAAGCCCATGAACAACTGTAACTCTTGCAGGCCTTCTGTTTTCCTTCTCTGCAAAGTGCACGGTTGGGAGCTGGTTATTTTTGATCCAAAATGTATATCTTTTGCTTGATGCTTTCCTGTTGTACAAGAAGGAGCTTAAACAGGACCCAGATCCTGGAAGCATGATCCCACCCGCACTTCAGCAGAGGAGAAGCAGGCAGGTGGTGGTATTGCTCTCTCAGGGTAAATTAGGGCTGAGATTAGGACGCCCAGCTCTCATAGCCTACTTAAGAGATGGATGTAGTCGTTGCAAATGCAATTTTCTCTACAGTTTGTTCGTGGCTTATCGCTGCCTCGTCAGCAGGTCCTGGTGGGGCTCGGCAGGTTTATTGCCTGCAGCCACATCACAGCCAGAGCTGCTCAGGCTGGTGTCTCTCCGCTCCTTCCTCCAGTTCGCTAGGGATTCGGGAAGGGCAAGGTGGCATTTGCTTTCCCCTGTGTTTTTGTGGAGCAGGGCTGGGTTCCCGCCACTGTGGGAGCACTCAGACTTGGGATGTGGTGCCCCAGAGCATAGGTTTGACAGAATAGGCTTCCAGACTCCAGTTTTCCATTGCTCCCCTTGCTATAGCCCATTTCAGATGCTGCAGCTGCGTTTCACACACTGCTGTCCTTTCCTCCTCCGCTCTGCAGCACACGGAGCAGCTGGAGGAGCTCAGCCTCGAGGGAGCGAAAGCATTTCCACCACATCCTTCCCTGCGTGCGGGCAGGGCTGGGAGGAAGGGCTGGCAGGATTTATCCCACGCTGCCTTGGTTGCTTTTCTCAGAGCTTCAACATCCTGATGCACCCACTTTGGAGGAAAGAGCAGGTGTCGTTTGGGTGGTGCAGTGCTGGGATTCTCTGTATTTCCAGCCTTTGGAACTCAGTCTTGTTTTGAACCCTGCAGCCTTGCATCGATAGCACGTAGTTTGTCCTTCGTAATATATAATAGAGGGACAAAACTGCCTGCAGTCTTGCTAATTCCTTGCTTCTCCTTCCTCTGTAATGCTGCTGTAGCAATAGGAAATTACAAGAGAAGTGCTAGGAAGGGGACAGCCTGAATAAACCGTACGGCAGGTCTCTGTTCCTCTTGGGAGCGAACGTTTAGCCACCACGCAGTATAACGATCCAATTTGGATCCAAGGTCCCTTCCAACCCAAACAGTTCTATGAATTTAACTGTTGCTGGTCTCTTTTATTGCCGTGCTGTGTTTTATGAAGCCGTTGCTGATAAGACATTTCTTCCCTCCCCTCTGATGGCTTCTCTCCTTTCTTGTAGCCCGACCTGCTGAACTTCAAGAAGGGCTGGTTGACAAAGCAGTATGAGGACGGGCAGGTGAGTCCGGGGAGCGCGTTGGTCTTTGGAGCTGCGGTTGATCCCCGTTTCTGGCAGCTGACACTCACTCCGACATCCCGGCTGTTCAGGCCGTGCGTGGGGCTGTGCTCGGCACTGACGAAACCCCGATGTCCTTGCGCCGTAGATCAGCACTGGGCTGGGCCATCCTCCCGATGGGGAAACCAGACGTAGGTGCTTGGGCAGAGCAGCGAGAGGGAATTTGTGCGACTCCGGGGCCACGCAGCAGCGGTTGTGCGCGAGCCCTGCGCAAACAGTGTTTGTCATGGCGTGGGACTAGCTGGTGCTCTGTCCCGGGGAGGTTTCAAAGCCCCACAGCTGGATATCGTGTCATGGGTTCCTAGGAAGCTGGGGCAGCTTGGAGAGCGGCACTGGTTTCGCGTTCCCGTTCTCTTGTTAGTCTCATCTCCCTTGCGACCCAGCAACCTCTTTGGCGTCAGTAATGAGGCTCAGATAAGGTCCCCTGAGTGCTGGGGAAATGGCAAGGCCAAGAAATAAAGAAATGCCTCTTGAGCTGGCACTGAGGGAAGCAGCCGCCGCCATTTCCCTCCTGTCCATTCCCGGAGAGATGGAGGATGTGCTGCTCTCTTGGAGCCTTAGAGATGGGCACTGATGCCGAGGCGGCGTGGGTGCCCTGGCTGCTTGCAGACCCCCTCTTTCCTGGATTTCCTTCCCTCCTGCTCAGCCCCTTGAGGGAAAACGAAGGCGACTCGCCCACGGCTGTGAGCGCCGTGGCCCGGGCTCCACTGTGGGCACCCACTGGTGTGTTGGGCCTTGGGGCCGAGGGCACGGCTGTAGGCAGCCCGAGGGGGAATCGGCTGCTGGAGCAAGTGCTTTATGAACTGAAAGCTGCCTTGGGTAAGACTGTGCCTTGCTGGGGGCGTGCAGAAGGCCTATTTATATAGAGCGAGTGCCAGGAATAGGCTCCAACTCGGGTACTGCAGATAAAACATGAATGCTTTACTGCTTTTTAATTTTTTTTTTAAAAAAAGGTCTCTTGAAGGCTTTAAGTGCAGCCACTAAAAGCATTGTCTTGCCAGTGGAGCTAATGGGAAGGCTCCGACTGCCCCTGTGGCTCTTGCAGTGTTTCACCATCACACGCAGGGTTGGTGCTGCTGAGGGTCCAGCACTCTGCCGGTGCGGCAGCGCTGGGGAAGTCAGTGTCCTGGCAGTGCAAACCATCACGGTGTCCCTTGCATTGCTGCCTGTTCGGGTCTCCCCTTCCCACCGGGAAGGCCTCTCGGTGAAGCCGGGCGCGGAGCTGGGAGGGGGGAGGCTGCGAGCTGCCTCCCTGCGGGGCATCTCTGCTGGGTGGCCTGTGACGAGCTGCCTGGGTGGCACTGATGGGGAAGAAGCAGGATTATAACTGCCCCATTTTGGTTGTTTCCTAGTGGAAGAAGCACTGGTTTGTGCTGACCGACCAGAGCCTGAGATACTACCGGGATTCGGTGGCAGAGGAGGTAAGTGTCTTCCCCCACTGGTGTTCAACCCATCGCTCTGCACCCGTGGGAGTCCCAGGTGCTCCCAAATGGACCCCGGGCAGGTTGTCTTCCCAGATGCCAAGGTCCTGGAGCACCGCTCTTCAGGGCTTTGTGCTTCTCAAGGACCTGCTGCGTGCCTCCCTGCGAGCCCACCACACTTTGCGGTTGCAAAGCATTACGGCTTATTTTACCTCTTCCCTCTCCAGGCAGCTGACCTGGATGGAGAAATTGATTTATCCACGTGCTACGATGTTACTGAGTACCCGGTTCAGCGAAACTACGGCTTCCAGATCCATGTAAGGAAAATGTGGGGAGGAGGAAGAGTCCAGCTGCAGGACAGCAGACAGGGCTGCTCACGTTGTGCCGCTGCTTGGGGATGCTCGTCTGTGGCAAGGGAAACATCTCCCCAAACACCTGAGAGAGGCCACTGGGCATCCCCCACAACGCTCCAGAGAGCTATGGCCTTGGGTTTGAGAGCCAGTTTTTTGGTTCACAAAAAACAGGGAGGGGGAAAGGGGAGGAAAGGGGGAAGGGAAAGGAAAACCTTCGGCCTTAGGGTCTCAGCTATGGCAAAACTAGCCTGGTTGCTGAGAAATGGTAATTCCCACTGTGAGTGTGCTGGAG
The DNA here is from genome assembly GCA_035590195.1 of Aviceda cuculoides. Classification (NCBI taxonomy): domain Eukaryota; kingdom Metazoa; phylum Chordata; class Aves; order Accipitriformes; family Accipitridae; genus Aviceda; species Aviceda cuculoides. Next base: position 16,722,679 of record JAVJGG010000061.1, read on the forward strand.
GATGGAGGGGCTGGGTGCGACCTCCACGTGGCTGGTGAGAAATGCCCCAGTGCTGGGTGCTCTGGGTTGGGTGCAGGGTGGTACTGGGGCGGTGGGAAGGTGCCAGTCAGCTGCTCTGAGCCGGTCCTCCTCTCTCGCTAGACCAAGGAAGGGGAGTTCACCCTGTCTGCCATGACATCGGGCATTCGCCGCAACTGGATCCAGACCATCATGAAGCATGTTCGTCCTACCACTGCTCCCGATGTAACAAGGTAAAGGGGGGAGTTTAGCAGCCCCGGCAGTTGTCTGGTTTGCTGTGCAGGAATAACTCTTCCCTTATCCCCTTTCTTTCCTCTTCCTGAGCCTGTCTGTTCCTGGAAGCCGCGGCTCTTTCTCACATCCCATTCTGGGCTTAATTTGGATACGCTTTGTGGGGATGCTGATATGCTGAGTTACTTTTACGCGTGCAGATTTCAAAGCGGGTTGAAAACGTGGCTTTAATTTGTGCATAGGAATATGAAATACTGTTCCTATATCAAGGCTCCTCTGGATTCCCACCAGGTATTGTGAAACCACTTGGATTCAGTTGTGCTGGGTTCCCCCTTTCCTCTGGCTACTGTTCAGCATGAGCTGCCCATCCCCTCCACGGGTCACGGCAGCACGAGCCCAGGGTTCAATTTAGAAGCTGTTTGGCTCTGATATATTTTAAACTCCAGCCAGCAAATCGCCTTCCCTCCTCTTTTGATCTTCCAGATAGCTGCCGCAGCTCGTTCCCCTTACGCGTTAGTAATGCTCGCGTCTCCTCCTGCCGTCAGTGCCAGAGGAAGGGACCCCCCCGCTTCACAGAGTACCTTCTGTGAGCGCTTGCAGCTGCGGGTAAAGGGTGTTTGACCTCCTCACAGCTAACCGCGCCAGCCGCACTCGTACGGGCCACCTCTTACAGGCTTCGTGGACACGGCCGCACCATTAACTCCGTCTCCTGTCCTTACCGTAGCTGCAACGAGCAGGTTTTTGCCAGGTTTGTCCCCGCGTTGATGGAATGGCTCTTCTCACCCGGTGCTGTTGACCTGGAGATGCTCCAGCCTCTCCTCTCCCATCCCGCTTGGCACTCGGCCACCGTTTCCCAGCCCTGCCCGAGCTCTGGTGGATCTCGCGGGGGTCTCGGGGAAGCCGCCTCTTTCCTCACTCCTGTGTATGTTTGATTTCCATGCAATCCCAGGAAAAACTTCTCTTTGAAACTATCCGTGCTGAAGCCCAGGTTGGAAAACTGTGTTCTCTCCTGTATTAACGTTTTGTGGTTTGTATATCTCGTGATTCACTGCATGCTTCTCCTTTTCTGCACCTCGGATGGGAAGTCCTGCAGTTTATTTTTCTTTTCTTCCCCCCCCGCCCCCCTTTTTTTTTTTTTTTTTTCTTTAAATAAATGCCAGAGGGAAGGGAAGAAGCAGCCTGGTCTTGACACTTGATTTCCCCACACTGGTATCTTCCGATGTGACTAGATATGAAGATGAAGACCAAGGAAATTCGAGGGGACTTGTCTGCCTTTAAAGAGCCAGATATATTTAGAGCCTGGCAGGTTACTGCAGCACAGTAGTCCCGTGCTCACTGTCTTTGCATCTGCTCCAAGCCCACGCGAAGTGGTTTGACTTGGCTTACCCTTGTGAGAGGGTCCAAGCGCAGGTACCAGTTGGGCAGTAACTTGTTATGCTGCATAAATAGACTGTAAATCTCAATCCTGAGCTGGGGAAAAGGGAATTATAGATGCACTTCTGTCGTTTTCCACCGAGCTGGTTTTGGATGGGGTAGGGTCTGACGTGGGTTAGTCACTTTGCCGAGAAGTGGTATACCGTGCTATACTCCACACACTCCTGCAGCCCTCTGCCGTGTCTCGTTAACCTGCTGCCATGTCTCCACCAAGCCAAACACAATTTTTCTCGGTTAGTCAAGTCCTAATTACTGTTTATATTGCTGCGTGTGTCAGCACCCGGTGTGGGGGGGGCAGATACAGCACTGCTCCCTGCCCTCAGCAGTGCCCTGCAGTCTGCAGAGACGCTAATTACACTCTGCTAACGATGACCGTGCAGATACAAAATACCCACAAGAAAGAAGGTGGCTGCTTCAGCGCTGGGTCCTTGTTCAGCCTGTGGCCCCAGTGAGGCTGAGCTCCCCAGCGCTCCCCCAGTTCCCTGCAGCCTTTGTGTGCTTCTCGCACACTGCCGCAGCGTGCCTGCCTCGCAGCTTGCACCACTCCCACAGCCACCCATATTAAAAAAACCAACTTTTTGTTTTGACCTATAAATACCATTGCGAGGCAAAGCCCCCCCCACTCCCATGTGACGTGAATTAATTTGTCTGGGGTGGAGGAGATGTGAAATGCTTGAGCAGAATTACTAGCCATGGGGTATTTGCAGGAGATGAAATGAGAAACTTTGGGTCAGTCTTCTGAGTCTCTTAACTCAGTTCCCAGCGGCCGTCCCTCTGCTCCCTGACACACATCCCATGCCCTTTGGAAAGCAACAGAGGAGAAATGAGCTCGCGAGAGTTGTCACCTCTAGAAATGCCGAGATTCTTCCATGTGGTATTTAGAGCAGCGTAATTTCTGTCTCTCAACAATGTCCGAGGGGCCCCAGGACCCCTTTTTTTCCTAGCGCTTTTCTCCATTTTAAGACTCCATCTCATCCCCGCTTTACTTATTTAAAATGCAGCTGTAATCACTAACTGACTCCAGATTGAGTGCCTGGCTGTGGAGTCATGCAATATCTTCTAATGGTTGAGGAGTGAGGAGGTTTCATCGTGGTGCCTTTTGGGTTTATTTTATTAGCTGCAAGCGACAGAGCTGAAGAAGGAATTATCTCTGAGCTGGTTTTAGCCTGTAACTGCCAGAGTTTCTTGAAACCCAGCTCTGCTGAGCCCGCGGTTGGACCGTGGATGAAAGTGCATCGGAAGATACTAGCCCCGGACCCATGCAGAGTCATCTCTTCTGCTCCATTCTTTGTTTTGGGCATATGCCCATACACGAGGTTGTTGGCTGCGGGAGCCGGGGTGTGTTACCGAGGCGGGAGGAGAAGCCGCGTTGCTGCTGCTCCCCCCGGGTCACAGCAGGCCCGGCGCATGCGGTCCCGTGGGTCAGAGCCCCGATAGCGGCGACCTGCCTGCAGCGAAGGGCCCGCGGACCTGCTTTCCAGCTCTTCCCACTGCGCCCTTCTAGAAAGCTTGTGGAGGCTGCGCTGGCGGCTGGAGCCCGGGGGGATGCTGTGGGTGTACTGGAAGGGGGGAGAGGCAGGAGGCAGCCTGAGCAGCAGGGCTGTGCCTCGGGAGGCACCTCGGGGGCTTCTGAGAGCAAAGAGGGTTCAGCAAATGCCTGCCACTCTCTCAGGCTGGGCTTCCTCTGCAAAGTTGGCATACTGCTATTTTCCTTTTTTTAATTTCGATCTGCATGTTACAAGGCTGGCATGTCTACGTTTAATAAGCTAATACTGCATTATGGATTATCCGTAGGTTGGAAACGGTATTGCCTTCCCCTGTTAACTTTCCCTGCTTGATGAGTGTGTTTCCCCTCTCAACCTACCACCTTCTAACTCGGCACTAAAAATCATTCCTTGCTTGAGAAATGGGCATTTTCGGTGACTTCCATGGTGTGCTGAATAACTCTTGCTCTCCTTGCTGCACCGACAACTGCACATACGGCGTGCAGCCCCCGTGCCGGGGTGGCTGCCCGCGAGGCTGGTTTCCCCGGGGGAGATCTGTGCCTTCAGTGCAGATAGTGGCACGGAGAAGTTTTCGACCCGTTAATACCCCAACTTTGCCAAGCTGGAGGAAAAAACTTCCCCCTGTTACCCAAGACCTCTGGGAGCTGCCGTGTGCTTCTCCGCCCCGCAGCTCTGAAGCCAGACTTGACTTTGGTGGGACTGGTGGCATCTTCCCCGCAAGCGCACGTGACTGTGGCCGCATCGACCGGCGTGTGTGCACGGAGCCCCGCGGCCGGGGAGGCGGGCGGCGAGCCCGCCGGTGGGCCCCGGAGGAGCTTTCGAAGCCTCTTCCCCACCCGGCACGACGGTTCGGGGTCGCTGCCTCGGCCACGGGCTGCTGCTGGGTCGCGGTCGCCGGCCCTGGGGTGGCTGCCGAGGAGATGCGAGGTCGGGATCGGCTGCTCTCCGGGGGGCCGGGGGGGGGTGCCCGGGAGCAGCCGGGGCCGCTTGCACCGTGGCTTTGCACACCAGCGTGATCCCGGGGAAGGGCAGCGGCGGCTCCTCTGCGCCCGAGAGGTGATGGGAGACGGAGGGGCAGGGGGGCACCCACGTGGCATTGGCTTGGGCTTCCAGCAGCCCCTTTCCACCCAGCTCTTCAAGGCATGCGTGGGAGCGCCTGGCCGTCTGGAGCACCCACTGACGCTTTCCTTCACCCTCTCTCTGTCCTCGCAGCTCCCTGCCGGAAGAGAAAAGCAAAACAAGCTCTTCCTTCGAGACTGGTCCAAAGCCGAGCGAGAAGCCCGATGCGGAGCAAGCTGAGCTGGACCCGGAGCAGAAACGGAGCCGTGCCCGGGAGCGCCGGCGAGAAGGACGATCCAAGACCTTTGACTGGGCCGAATTTCGCCCCATCCAGCAAGCCCTGGCGCAGGAGCGTGCAAACGCTGCAGACTCCTCCAAGAGCGGCTTGGCCGCCTTTCCCAGGGATACCAGTGGCACCGATGCCGACCCAGGAGAGCTGGAGCGGGAGCGGGCCCGGCGGCGGGAAGAACGGCGCAAGCGCTTCGAGATGATCGATGCCGTGGACGGGGCAGGGTCGGAAGAAGCGCTAAGAATGGAGGTGGACCGGATCCTGCCTGTCCCGGCGGACATCAAACCGCAGAACGTCCATGTGGAGATCGAGCAGCGCTGGCACCAGGTGGAGACCACCCCATTGCGGGAGGAGAAGCAGATCCCCATCGCGCCCCTGCACCTCGCCCACACCGAGGACCGGGACGAGGGGCTGACAAAGCAGCACTTGACCACACTGCTGGAGAAGGAGGTAAAGTCGGGTGCGTGGGGTGCAGGCTGCCTGCCGAAACGGCCTTCAGGCCACTGCGGGAACCGTAGGAAGCCTGAGGAAGGCTTAAAAATATGCATTTATTCCTGCTTCGTAACAGCAACGAGTGGGGATGCTGTAGGTTCCCCTGGGGAGCTGGCAGGGCACAGATCCCTGGCCGTTCCCGTTCAGCCCCGCTGGCAGCTTTCATGTTCCCACGGCTGCAGAAAGGGCTGTTCTTGCAAGAGTGGTACTTCATTCCCCCCTCCCAGCCAACGCAGCCTACGCTTCTGTTGGTCGTTAGCCAGCCTGCCTCTGATGAGATGGATACAATTGATGTGTATCGACCAGACTCTAAATTCAAATTCATAATTCTGCGTGCCTCTGCAGCTGTAGAGATTTGTGTCCACAGTTATGCCTGCAAGACTATAAACTGGCTTCAGTTGTAGCACACACCACAAAAGTTCCCTTTTTGTGGAGCCTACATTAAACAATCTTACGATTTTAGGAAAAGAAAGGAGGAGACTCAGCTCGCTTGGAAGAGGTCCATGCCTGGGATAACAAAGGCTGTTGTTTATTGGGATTAAGGTGTATTAGCAGGAATGAAAAGGGTGCAGGCGTGGAGTAAGTAGGAGTATCACCAATCTGAACCGGGCTGGGATTTGCTGGGGTCATGCCTGGCACGAGCTGGTGCCGATCATCCTTTGCGGCAGTGAGCTTTAGGAATTAAACTAACGCGTAACTTAGTTCTTTCAGAGGGGAGGGATTTTGCCTGGCAAAATGAAATCCAGATCCCAGAGCAGAGCAAAGCGGCGGTGCCATCAAAAGCCCGGTTCATTCGGCTCTACGTCCCCTCCAAGCCGCTTTGCTCCTTATGGCTGACCCCCTGCCCACTCCCTGGACGCTGTCTTTGTTCGTGTCCTTCCAGCTGGAGCAGAAGCAGAAGGAGGCCCTAGAGCTCCTGGAGCAGAACCGGCACCTGCAGGACCAGCTGAAAGTGGCACTGGGCCGGGAGCAGAGCGCCCGGGAGGGCTACGTGTTGCAGGTAGGAGAGCGGGGAGAAGAGAGAAATCCGTCTTCCTCTGTGCCCGAGGGGAACCCTGGTGGGCTTCAGTCCAGCGGGTTTGTGGGGGCATACTGGTTGACGCAGAGACGTGTACCACTGAGTGGGCTCCAAGATATTTGACCTTCTTGCAAATATTGCTAATTCTGTAGCCTTACCAGGATCACCTGCTTAACAAAACCTCTGATCTGGGATGCAGTAGACAGAAAATAGCATTACCTGCTAGTGTCCCCAAGGGAAAACAAAACACAGCCACGGCAGACAGATGGGACCTCAGCAAAGTCCACCTCTGATCCGTCCTATACTGTGTTTGCTTGTGCAACAGCTGTTTCCCCCTTTCTGTGCCCCAGATGCTCCCCTCGGGCAGTGGGGTGCACGTAAGGCTTTGTAAGCATCTAGTAGCCCCGCAGTCGCTGCTGGCTGGGGAGTTTGTGTGGCGGTTACATGGGCAAGCACAGCACACGCAGGCCTATCTCCCAGGCTCGTTCCCCACAGCCAGAGTGGGATTTGCACGGGGACGACCTGTTGTCTTGGATCACTTCGGTGGTTTCTTCCGTTACAAGATGCTTTCCCTCAGCAACGCCTAGAAGCGTGTTTTGGAGGTTCTGGCAAAAGAGGCGAGAGAGTCTCTTGGGAAGCCTTTCCTCCCCTCCTCCAAACAAAACAGACTTTCTCCAGCCCTTTCTCTGGGAGCATCCGTGCCTGGAGGAGCCGTGATGCCTGCAGGGCAGCTTCTGGCTGCTCTCATGGGTCCATGGTCCTGTTTTGTGCAGAGGCAGCATTTTGACCTGCTCAAATCTCGTTTTTGGCCAAAACTTGGCCAAACTGGCTCTGGATCGAAGTGGCCGTGCGTGGCCACACGCTGCGCTCCCATAGCAGCAAACCCGGTGTGGATGCTGAACCTTGCCTCCTTATTTCTCATGGGAGAAATTGCCCCTGAAGAAGTTACACAGGCAGTGGAGCCAGCCCAGGTAGGGGGGCATCTTGCCTTCCTTGCTGGTGATCTCCTTGGAGGAGTTATTAATGAATTTATTTCTGGAGTCCCTGAGCTGACAGTGCTTGCTTGATTGGAGGAGTTCCATTTTCATTTGGCAGTGTTGGAAGAGTAACTAGCTCCCACTTCCCTGGGGCAAAGGCATCCGACCTCCCTTTGCCTGGAGCCTGAAAAAATCGGGGAATGGGGCTAAAAGCTGGATACCAAATCCACTGTCAGATTGGCCATGTTGAAGTTGGCTGTAGTGCCTCAATAAGAGGAGGGGGGGCAAGAGGGGAAGTCTGCAGAAGGGCTGAGCAAATCATTACTCCAGTGAGAAGTGACCCAAACTTTGACCTAGAAGTTGGAGAGGGTTTTTGGAAGGGTTGGAAGCTTTTGCTTGCTCCAGTCTAATTGTTCTGGGGATTTCCCTTCTGTTTCCCCGGGAACAGAGGGATTAAAATCCTGAAGCAGAAGGGAGTAACCCCACCAAACCCTGCTGAGGCGGAGGGATTGGAATCCCTGAGGGAGTTTCTGCAGCCCCAAACTGCGAGCAAACATCACAGCATTTTTTTGGACGGACCCTCTGAATTTTATGTGCCCCCCACCTCCATCATGCCTAATTTCAGAGAGCTTCCTACGTTGTCCATGGAGAGGGATGATGAAGGAGCCTGACTGCTGCCAGCCCATCCCTCTGGAGCTGCCCGGGGGGGGCACCGACCCCTCCTTGGCAGCATGAACAGCCCCGTACGGAGCCCCCAGCCACTGCCCCGACATAAAAGAGCTGCACGTTTCATAAGGCAGCCGCTGAGATACCCACCCCCGTGCATGTGCCGTGCACCAAAGCCTCTCCGGCCTCGTGTAACCCCTCTCTCGCTCTGAGCTTCCTCGGGATGGGGTACCCCAATTTCGGAGCGGAGAAACGGCGGAGGCTCCTGCTCCTTGCAAAGGGACCGGAGACATCCCCTGGCTCCGGTCACGGCGGGAGGGAGGGGTCACGTACTAACACGTCCCGGGCGGATGTTCTTGCATGTTTTTGGTGTAAAGCATGAAATTTAACTTAACGTAACTGAGTGTCACATCTGTGGGCTTTCCTTATCAGCAACCAGAGTACAGCAAGGCAGGCCAAATTCCTAGGCTTAACGCTGTGCTTCTCTCGCCTCTTCCTGTCTGTGTATTTTTTTTAAAGATACATAATTTCTGTCGCCTTTTGCATGACTCTCTCTGTGAGTTTTCTCTTTGCATGCTACATTGCTTTGGTTTGAATCTCACAAAGGTTGGTTTCTTTTATTTTACATTCTCATCACACCTTTTCCCTCCCTTCACTTGTCGGGCTTTTTATTTTGTCCTTTGTTGGTTTTTTTTTTGCAGGTAGAGAAATTAGATCCTCCCTAGTCTTAAACTTTAGCATAACAACATCTCTTTAATGCGATGAGCAGCCACTAAGTCCTGTCTGGCAGTCACAGAAATGACATCGCCACGCCGGCTGTCCTGTCTCCCTGCGTTTGGGTGGGATATGATGTCATTTGCTGTCACCTCACTTCCTGTTGCTTTTGGTCGGTAGGACTGTGTTACCTCAACTGTGCACTTTTTGTTTCACAACAAAACGAACAAACACACTAAAAAAGCAGTTCCTTCCTTCACGACCTGTTCCCATCCCCTCCTCCTTCTCACCCTTCCCATTTTTCTCTTGTCCGTCTGTCTCCGTTTTACTGCTGGTGTTTCTTTTTCATTGTTTTTTTGGTTCTATTTGATTTTGGTTTTTTTTTTTCCTTTTAGCCTGTTACTGTACAGCTGTTTTGATGTTGTGGTCCATGTTTTCTGTTACTGGAAAGCAGTTGTCGCTCATTTAAAAAAAAAAAAAAAAAAAAGTTGTTTAAAACAAACAAAAAAAATTGTGCCAAGAACAAATCATCCCAATTGGAGCATGTGGGTAGCCAAATCGCTGCGAGGAGCTTTTCCGTGGCCTGCCTGGCCAGAGGTGTGACACTCAGAAGGGAGAGCCAAGAGTGTTACTAATCTAGTATTTAATCAATTTTTTTAAGACCGAGGTGGCCGCCTCGCCATCAGGTGCCTGGCAGAGGCTCCACAAAGTCAACCAAGACCTCCAAAGTGAGCTGGAAGCCCAATGCCAGCGTCAAGAGCTGATCAATCAGCAGATTCAGTCGCTGAAGCGCAGCTACGCCGAGGCCAAGGACGTGATCCGGCACCACGAAGCCGAGATTCAGAGCCTGCAGGCGAGGCTCAGTAACGCGGCGGCCGAGCTCTCCATCAAGGAGCAGACCCTGGCCAAGCTCAAGAGCGACCTGAGGAGCGAAAAAGAGAAAGCCAAGGAGCAGCTGGAGGAGTGGCAGCACGGCGAGGCCACGCTCAGCTCCCAGCTGAAGGCCAGCGAGCAGAAGCTGAAGAGCGCGGAGGCTCTGCTGCTGGAGAAGACCCAGGAGCTGCGGGACCTGGAGATGCAGCAGGCTTTGCAGAGGGACCATCAGAAAGAGGTGCAGCGGCTCCAAGACAGGATCGCCGACCTGAGCAGGCAGCTGAATGCTAGCGAGCAAACGCGGATCCTCATGGAGGAGAAGCTGCAGAAGAATTACGAGGCTTTGCTGGAGAGCTGCGAGAGGGAAAAGCAGGTTTTGATACGGAGTCTGAAGGAGGTGGAGGATAAGGCCAACGAGTACGAGAACCAGCTGCAAAATAGCGAGCAGCAAATGGAGATCCTACAGAAGGAGAAACTGAGTGCAAAGTTTGAAGGCAGCGAGCTTGTCCACCAGCTGGAGGAGCAGCTGGTGATGAAGGAGGCCAGCATCCAGAAACTCGCAGAGCACATCAAGGAGCTCGAAAGAGAGAGAGATCAGATCAAGTGTCGGTTCCACGAGCTCATGAATCAGGTGGCCGAGTCAGATAACGAAGTTGCAAAGCTGCAAGCAAAGTTGAAAATGGAAGAGACCAACTATCACAATCTGGAGCAATCATTCGAGGAGGTGTCGGATCAGTTCCAGGGCGTGCAGAAGGTGCTGAAAGAAAAAGAAGAAGAGCTGAGACATGTTAAGGAAATGCACTTGAGAATTGTGGAGAAGAAAGATCAAGATCTCAGTGAGGCTTTGGTTAAAATGGTTGCTTTAGATAGCAGTTTAGAGGAGACTAAAATAAAGCTAAAGGCCAAGGAGGAGGCTTTAAAGAAATTAGCCAGTGTCAGCACAGGTCCCTGTACTGAGGAGGCAGAAGACCTTGGCCCCAGTCTGGAGGCTGACGAAAGTCATCCGTCCCAGCTGGGGCAGCCTCTGCAAACTCAGGATGTCCTCCCAGCTCTGACTTACGCACTGAAGGAGGAGGAGGAGGAGGAGGTTCTTGAGACCAGCCAGAGGCAGGCGGAGGACTTCGGCTCCCCATCCAAAGCTGTAGAGCTCCAGGACCAAGAGCTGGTTCAGAAAGCCTTAGCAAAGCCTGATGTAGGAGTCATGGGGGCCAAGAGGCAAAGAATCCGTTTCTCGAGCATCCAGTGCCAAAAATACATCCATCCAGATGGATCAGAGAAAAACTGGACAAGCAGTACCTCTTCAGACACGAGCCAAGACAGGTCGCTGTCTGAAGAAAGCATGTCGTCAGAGACAGCTCTTGGTTACCCATCGTCAGGGACAAGCGACTCTGAGACCTATCTCTCAATCATCCATTCCCTGGAAACCAAACTTTATATTACAGAGGAAAAACTCAAAGATGTGACGATGAAGCTTGAAAGCCAGCATGGCCATAATCAGGAGACGCTCATCGCCCTCCACCATCAATGGGCCAGCACAGAGTCTCAGCTGCGGGAACAACTTCAGACCAGCTTATCCCAAGTCAGTGCTTTGATCTCACAGCTGGAGAGTGAGAGGCAGGAAAAGTTCAAGCTGATAGAAAATCATGTTAGCGAGCTGGGAGGTTTCCAAATGAAAAATGATCAAGCGCTAACTTGCTTAGAGAAGTGCAGGGAGCAACTAAGATCTTTGCCCAAATCAGACAAAGAAAAAGAGGGTGATTTGTTCCTCGTTACTCTGTCCAGCATGGAAACAACCTTATCGGACGCAATCCAAGCCTTGAGAGGGGCGCCGGTCCCCTCGGAGTATCAGCAGAGTGAAAGCCTTATCGCGGAAAGCCCCGCTCCAGAAGGAGTTTTTTTGGGAGAAGAGGAGCACGTCTCCAAGGAGCAGCGAGTGGAAATGTTTGACACCGGCCAGCTGAGATGGCTTTCTGAGAGAGTGGCATTTGAGGCCTCTCTCATCAACCAAATAGCGGAGTCTTTGAAAAATGCAAGCTCTGAGATATCTCGGCTTCTGAGAGAGATCCAGGGAACGGCTGAGGTGGTTTTGTTGGAGCCGGCAAATGTTTCTCATACAGCCATCGATTTGGCCGGCGTCCTATCTAAGAAGCTGCTGCTGGAAGGGGAGTTCTGGAGCCAGGTGGAGGAGCTGAGAGTGCACTTGAGCACCAGAGAAGGAGAAGCCGAGGGCAAAACAGAAACAACAGGTTTGGGCTTTTCTCCCTGTTTTCTCAGTGCGGTAGCAGACGCTACATTGATCAAGGCAGAACTTGGGTTTGTCGCACAGAAAATGAGAGAATCTTTTCATCGGAGATTAAAAACAATCGAAGAAGACCTCCATAATACCAAAACAGCTCTCCAGCAGCATAAATGCATGTTGGAGGAGATCATCAAAGCGTACAGGACTCCTGATTTTGACAGAGTTATGCACCAGATTTCTGAAGCACTTGAAATTCAGAAAGATGCTTCAGAAAGAACCCAAACCTCCTGGGATGGGAGCTGTCTCCAAATGGTGCCGTGTCAGGAATTAGCCAAGGTGGAGGAGATGGGCAGCCTGCCAGACCATAGTAGTGAAGCCCTTGTTTCCATTCAGGAAGATCTTGCCCAACAGCTAAAGGACAAATCAAATGTTCTGAAGGAGATATCTGTTGCCTTACTCTCTCTGCCTCCTGAGGAGGCAATGAGAGACTGTCAGAAGCTCCTGAAGATATCTCAGAGTCTTTCATATCATTCGTGCATGGGAGACCTTGAACGGTATTCTTCTTTGTTAGTCCACGATGCAATCGTTCAGGCTCAGGTTTGTTACGCCGCTTGCAAAGTCCGACTGGAGTACGAGAGGGAGATGAAGTCCTACAAGGAGTCCTTACAGAGCATGGACGCCCTTTGCCAAGAGCGCGTGAAGACGGTCTCTCTCCTTCGGGACGAGTACGAAGACTTGCTTAGAAAGCAGCAGGGCGAGTACGGCGAGGTGATCGCCATGCTCGAAAGGGAGAACGCCGATCTCAAAGCAAAGGTGTCCCAGCTTGACAGTCAGCGAAGGCTCTTGGAGGAAGAAGAGCATAAACACAGCAAGAGCTTGAGTGAGTTACAGGGACGGTATGAGGAGGAGATTCGAAACGTGATAGAGCAGCTAAACAGGACGGAGGATGCTCTGAAGGCCGAGAGGACGGAGGGCCTCAACCAGCTGGATGCCATTGTCCGTGACAAGCAGAACATGGAGCGGTATCACCTGGAGCAGATGCAAATGCTGGAGGACAAGTTCCAAGCCAAGATCAAGGAGCTGCAGGTCATCCATGGCGAGGAGCTGCAGGCGCTGCAGGAGCACTACAGCCAGAACCTGCAGCGTCTGCAGGAGACCCTCGACGAGTACCAGAGGCAGCACCCGGAGGCGTCCCCCGCGGTGGGCCCGGGCGGTGGGGACGCCTGGGCGGACGGTGAGGGGGGTGGCACCGGGCAGGGCCCTGGCGACGACCCGGATTCCATGCACGGCCTGAGGGAACGCATCCAGGAGCTGGAGGCCCAGATGAACGTCATGAGGGACGAGCTGGAGAACAAGCACCTGGAGGGGAACGCGTCCACCTTGAGGGAAAAGTACCAGAAAGACTTTGAAAACTTAAAGGTCTTGACACGTTTTAACGCTTTACGCTTTCCACAGCTGAGTGCAAGGGAGGGTCCGTTCGGTCCCCTCGGGTTTGCTTGCCAAACCAAGGGGCACCCCCCGAAAGAGCCAGCATGCCAAAGCGAGGCCCAGAGTGTTAGAAAGGCCTCTGTAAAGCATGGCGTTTTCCTTTTCTCCATGCTGGGGTATTCTAAATGCATTGCTGAGGGCTTGGTCTCGGGGTGGGGGGGTGGTGGATTATCGGAGGCGATCTCTGCACGTAGAGGGAGGGAGAGTTTCAAAGTAGTTTGATAATGTCGTGCTCTCTTTTGATAAGAAGAACGTAGTGTTTCTCCTCATACCTGAGGCGTACATTTCATTCGTGACTTCCCTTTAAAAGCATTCCTCGACTCTCGTCCTCCCCAGTCTGATCAAATCTCCAGTTTGTCTCTGCTGCCCTCAAAAGTGCAGGATGAAATGGAAACTTAACGCTTTCAAAATGTATGTTCCTGGGGGAAGTAGCTGCAAACGGATGCCAAATTCTGTAGCAAAGCAAAGCTCCTCTGCACGAGGCTGCGAGGAGAACGACCCTGGTGGTGTACACCAGTGATTCTTTACCCAACAAACAGTGCACAGTTATGGGAAACCCAGGCTAGGTGCGGGAAAACCCAGTGGCAATTGAAATGCCATCATTCGGATTGCTCCACCAGCCAGCCTGGCTGTAAAACTAGCCTGAGATGGTACAGCGTCTAAAAAAACCTCTTGGGTTTGGTGTTTTGCTTTTGATCGGAGAGCATTTCCAGTTAGGAAGTGGGTTTAGGGCAGCAGAGGACTCTCGGAAGCCCCGAGGGAGCCTTCCAGGTTGAACAGGCAGCCCAAAGGGCAGCGGTGCGGCCTGCGCGCGGAGGCCATGCTGGCGAGGCTTTCACGGAGCAGTCGTCCTTCAGAGCCAGCAAAAGCGTGGGAGAGCTTGATTCCAGCCACGAGATCCTCAGCGTGCGTTTGGGCTGGGGGTAGAGCGTGGCTCAGCTCCAGCCAGAAGCTGGTTTTAGCCTGGGGAGAGCAGTAGTTCTGCTGCATCCCGTCGGGGGCGAATCGGGTGCGCGGGGCAGGGAGAACTGCTGGGGAGATCGGAGCGAAGTGGTGGCGTTCGCTGAATGCTGGCTCCTCCATTCTTAACCCTTAGGAAGGAAAAGCCCCTCTTAAACCCCCCGCTCAGGTCAGCGGGACACGCAGGCAACACCTTGTCCTGCGAACCAGGCACCAAACAGGGTCGCTTCCACCGGGGGATGTTCTTGCTTTGCAAGAAGCAAAAAAAACCAGAACCAAAATAGAGGCTGAAAAATAACAGCAGGGAACGAACCTGACCTCCCACCTGTGTTTTCAACTTTGCTCTGCCAAAACTTGCGGTTTGCCTGGTGGGAAGGCAAGCGGCATCTTCTGGGCAGAGGGGTCTGGGAGGAGAACAGGACGGACCGGCCTGTTTGTGCATCTTTGTAGGAAGCAGAGGGACAGACAGCAAAAAAGAAACTTCCCTTGGTTAGAAGCTAACCAGCTGGTTGCAAACCTGTCCAATTTATAGGTTTAAATGTGCTTGATTCTTCTCTTCTGAACCTGATGGAGAATGTAACATCAGTAACATGAGATACTGGTTTCTACATGTTCAAATGTCCTGGATTTATAGCAATGCATTTACAATACATTAAATACTGACTCTACAGCCAGACCTATGGAGGAGCATTCACCATTTTCCTCCAATGTTAGAGGTGTAGTGAAGAATCCTGCAAGGCTGCTTCGTGTCACTCCATAATCAGCCAAGTCCAGACAGGTTCTGGCACTGAGTTATGAGGTTCAAAAAAAAACAAGGCTGAGAAAGTGAAGAATGCCTCAGGATTAAAACTTAAAGGGGAGGAGAAAAAGCACCAGAGCTGAAAATTGGGAATGAGGATGGCCTAGGTTACAGAGCATCAGACAAGGCGGTGATGGTGAGGAGCGTATGTTAGTGTAGGTCAGCGGTGTTAGACTGTCCTGAGCAGTTGTGTCACTGGGGGAGTGAATCTGCTCCCCTTAAATTTCCCATGGAGTCCCAGTGGTCCCTAAGTGACAGTTCTCACTTCCCCTGGAAAACATGACTGTGAATCAAGAAGAAATCCACTGAGCCCAGGAAATAAAGCCAGCCTGTGACGTTAAGAGCCCGGTGCAGTGCTTGGCGTCAGGGTTGCCCCCAGACATCTGACGGGGCTCGTGCACTGCGTCCCTGGTGCGTGCCCCTTCCCGGCTTGTGGCTCGAGCCTGCCTGTGGCTTTGCTGTCCTGCCTCTGTCCTGCAGCCGTTTGTCTGTCCAGGATCCCGATGCGCTTGGCGGGGCTGCCAGGCTAGCAGCTGAACTGGTAACAGGCTTTTGCATTTGTCCCACTGCAGAGGCAGGAGTGGGGTCTGTACCTGGGGCAGGACCAGGCTGGAATTCACAGCTGGAGAGTTCTGAATCCCCAGAGCGCTGCTCCCATATCCTGGCCTAAGTTCAGTCCTAGTAATTCAATTAGCAAATAATTGCCTGTGCAGCATTTGAAGCAATACTCAGTTGGGAATTAAGGTCCCGTTGCTGTCACGAGTCTTTTGTTTTCCACCCCAGAGGTGGCCGCATAAAATCAGGCGTTGTAAAAGAGAGCAGAAGGGGCACGGTAGGCTTTTTCTTGTTTTTAACATAAATTTGCATTCCCCATTCGGGTCTGACCCCAGACCTACCCTGTCCTTCCCTTTCACCGGAGCTGTCAGGGGTCGAGCTGGAGCTGACAGGACAAACTCCGACATCACGAGCTCCATCCTCGGGCAGCTCCTCCGTGGCTGGGGAGGGAGAAGACCCCCACGATGGAACTTGGGTGCCGACCGACCCGCTGGTGTGCGGCTCCTGGCGGGCTCACCGCCGCCGTGATGCCGACCCCACGTTCCCGGGCCAACAGCTTGCCCTCGTCCCTTTTGCAGGCAACATGTGAAAGGGGCTTTGCAGCCATGGAGGAGACACACCAGAAGAAGATCGAGGACCTGCAGCGGCAGCACCAGCGGGAGCTGGAGAAGCTGCGGGAGGAGAAAGACCGCCTGCTGGCAGAAGAAACGGCTGCCACCATTTCAGGTATGGGGACACGCCAGAGGGTCCCCCACGGTGGGGGATATTGATGGGGACGTGGGGAGGGCGTTTGATCTGGTGGGGAAGAGCAGAGTGTGGGATGGGATGAGGGCGGGGTGGGGAACACAGGGAGATGGGAAGGGGTTGGTGGGAGAGACATTTTGGATGGAGGTCCGTCTCCTGGCCTTTCTCCAGGCTTGGTACCCATATCCTTGGCTGTAACGGGGTCTGATCCATTTTCCGTTCCATCTCAGAAAGGCATTAGTCATTCCTGTGGTTAAATTATTGCCGATTCCACACTGAATTGATTCTTCAGTGCCCCAGGGAGTTTTAAAGCACTGGAGTCCAGGGTCTCTGCATTACGAGTCCCACAGTTCAGGAAACGACATGTGAATTGGACAATCTTTTCAGTTTTATTAAAAAGTGAGCTTTGCAGAAGCCCCTTTGCCACTTTGCAGCCAGGGTCACAGATGGAAGGGGCTGCAAAGCAGTGGGGGGCTTGCTGGGATGACTCGGTTCTTGTTCCTTTAAAAAAACAAACAAACAAACAAAAAAACACCTCCAAAAAAACCCCCATCCTTGGGCGACATGGTGCTGGGTGCTAACGCTGTGCGGTCCCGTACAGCCATCGAAGCCATGAAGAACGCACACCGGGAAGAGTTGGAGCGAGAGCTGGAGAAGTCCCAGCGCTCCCAGATCAGCAGCGTCAATGCCGACATCGAGGCGCTCCGAAGGCAATACCTGTAAGACTGCTGTTGTCCTCTGTCTGTTGCTGTGTCTTGCAGGGAGATGACGTGTGCGGGAGACCCCTTTCTCCTTTTTAATTTTGGCAATGAGTTAGGGGCAGACCTGTCATCGCAGGGACCTCTTCCCTTGGTCCCGACATGACTGTGCCCGTCAGAGGCTCCTGGTTGCCTGTAATCTTTCAGGCTCCAGGTGAATGTCCCCCCCCAAATTCAGCTGCTTTATGGTCACCAGAAGTAGCAGATGTGCAGATACAGTGCTGCTTTTCTCGCAGCTGCAGTGGGAGGGTTGCTTAACCAAATCTAACCGGGTGAGGAGAAAGCACTTGGCTTTTTGTGGCAAGGCTGTCCTCCCATGGGAGCCGAGCAAAACGGCCAGGCAGCTTTATGAACCTTGATGCATCTACGTAGAGATGTGTAGGTGTGCAAATACACCCAGTCCCAATTGCCCAGAGCAAACTTGATAGATCTCAGCTCAATTTTTGGAAACCTGAGGACGTCCTGCCATTTAACCTCCTCGAGAAAGACCTCCCGTCCCCTTCGGTGCCCAAGCACTGCTGTGCCAGGAGAGGGAAGGGCTGGCTTGCTCTGGGCTTGAGGTTTTCCCCAAAATGAGTATGCAAGTCCTCCTCCTCCGTGCTTTAGCTCCCTGTTGGGTTGTCCTGGGGCGCTTGGAGGAAGAGTGGGCACGGGTGGGTGTCTGCGGAGAGGGCGCTACCCGGCGTGTGTTTTGCCAGGGAGGAGCTGCAGTCGGTGCAGCGGGAGCTGGAGGTGCTTTCGGAGCAGTATTCGCAGAAGTGTTTGGAGAACGCCCACCTGGCGCAGGCGCTGGAGGCTGAGAGGCAGGCCCTCCGCCAGTGCCAGCGGGAGAACCAGGAGCTCAACGCCCACAACCAGGTGAGGGTCCCCGCCGTAGCCGGTCACGGGCCGACGGCCCGACGGGCAGCACGGTGGGCTCTGCGCCCAGCCGTGGCCGTGCTTCCCCCGTCCCACAGCGGCTCTCCTCCTCTTCCCAGGAGCTGAATAACCGCCTGGCTGCGGAGATCACGCGATTGCGGACCCTGCTGACCGGGGAGGGTGGGGGAGAGGCTGCTGGATCGCCTCTCACGCAGGGCAAGGACGCCTACGAGCTGGAGGTGAGCTCTGCCGCTGCTATGCCGAAGGGGCGGCGTTGGCAGGCACGAGTGCCTGCGGACCCCCGGGAGCGTGCCACAGCCATCCGCCCCTCCACGCGTCGGGTCGGCGTGGCTGCTCAGCGCTGCGCATCGTGGGGTGCGATGGGGCCAGGAGCTTTTGGAGTCCTAATCTTCCGTCCTCACCATGTCGAGCCAGACACCTGCTTCTCCTGCCCGTGCTTGTCCCCTGGGATCCAGTCCATGTAAAGCAGTGGGGACAGAAACCGAGGGGTGTGCAGGGAAGACATCAGCCGTGCAAGTTCCCACGAGACCCAGGCGTAATTTTCTTGTGTGAACCAGCGGCTTTGCAGTGCTGGCGTGGAGCTGGTGCGGGGCTGAGCCTCCGGCCCTGGCTTGGTCGTTACTGGGCACAGCGGGCGAGCATCTCGGGATCATGCTGCGTCTGCTCGGGGGCGAACACGCGCTGCTTTTGTTCCCACAGGTCCTGCTGCGGGTCAAAGAATCAGAAATCCAGTACCTGAAGCAGGAGATCAGCTCCCTCAAAGACGAGCTGCAGACAGCGCTGAGGGTAATGCCAGCGCCATTTCTGCAAATCCTCTTATGGGCTGTGCTCTGCTCCTCTATGTTTGTGCTTAGATTTCAGCTCACTTACACCTGGATTTGAAACAGTATTTAATTTTTCCTCTGAATGGAACTGAATACCCATTTTGGTGTCATTAGTAAAGCACTTCACGACTGTGTCAGCTTAGGACTTACCCAACAAGGGAGACCATGTGGGAAAACATCCCCTTCAGTGTTTTTTCCCCATTTCCTGTCACATCAGATTTAAGTGGCAAAAATAATCAGTGTTAGAGATCTGCCCAGCCTCCCAGCATCAGATCTGGTTTGCTCTGGATGGCCTCTTTGCCAAGGCCATTTCTGGGAATTCTGCTTGAATTCTGTGTCTTTGCTAAAATTAAAACCCACAAACAAGTAATCCTGTAATGAAGGGGCTGCATGCACGGGTAGCACTGTACGCTTGCTGCTGGGCTCACAGCTTTCCGCCCGTCTTAAGTCCCGTGCTGCCGTTAGACGCGGCTTCGAGAGCGTGTGTGAAATGCGTGCGTTGCCCTGGCCGAGCATTTCTACCCGCTGCCGGCTCTTCTTCCGTCAGCATTTGCCAAGCTCCTCTTCGGTGCATTCACAAACCCCTCGGCTCCAGCTGTCTGTCTGACGCCATTGGGTTCTTCTTGTTCCTTTGCCAGGATAAGAAATACGCCAGCGACAAGTACAAAGACATCTACACGGAGCTGAGCATCGTGAAGGCCAAGGCAGACTGTGATATCAGCAGGTTGAAAGAGCAGCTGAAAGCAGCCACAGAAGCTCAGGGAGAGAAATCCCCTGTGAACACCACTGTATCGGGATATGGTCAGTCCTCCTCCAGCAGCTCTAAGCAGTCTTGGGTTTCCCGAGCTAACGTGCATCCTGGCATACAAGCCCTGGTGCAATAACGGGTCCGAGTGCGGGACTTGGCGTGGTGCTCTTTTGCTCTTTCGTGCTGCTCACCTCCACTCCTTGCAGACGGGCTCACCGGAGCTTCCCTGCCGTGGCAGTTCCTCCTTCCAGCCCACAGATGGGATGCTGATGGGCTTTGAAAGCCTGCTGGCATTTTGCGTTGGGAAGACCTTGTGCTGCAGGTGGTGCAGGGGAGCGGAGACCCCCGAGAGTCCCCTCTGCCCTTACAGGCACTTTTCTGGGCTGGAAGGGCAGAATTGCCCCAACGCTGCTCCTTGCAAGAAGGCAGTGGGCACCACGCTAATGCCGTTTCTTTTTCTTCCTCCCAGATATTATGAAATCAAAAAGCAACCCGGATTTCTTGAAGAAAGACAGATCCAGTGTTAGCCGGCAACTAAGGAATATCAGGTCAAAGGTGAGCTCAGATCTCCTGCCCTGTGTGATGGGAATGCCCAGCGTTACTCTCCGGTGGGGGTCCCAGGTGGGAAGAAACGGGTAGGGGAAGAAAACCAAGAATTTCCCAGTCACTAGTGCTAGCCTGGATGGCACTGGGAAGAAAAGCGAGCTTTCGACTGCAAAACAGCTGGCTGTGCAGCCAGGCAGGGCCCGCTCCTGCCGCGATGCCCAGCAGGGCACACACACTCCTGACCCCGCTGAGATCGAGGTGTGAAGCTGCTCCCCGCTTGAAAAAAAGGATGAAGTTCACCCTGTTCTTTGGTCTTTCACAGGAGGACTCTCCCAGTATTTGCTCCCTGTTTTCAGTTGAAATTTAAGTGGTGTCAAGAGATGGCAAAGTGCACATCATTCTAGGTTTTAGTGTTCACCGCAGCAAGACTTTTGGTCTTTGTATGGAGCAACGATGCCTTGGTCCTGGGCATATTTAACACATGCTTTGCTTGTGTGTTAACACGGTGCAGATGGCCCTGCGTTTCCCTGGCCGTTCTGTGGTCGCTGTTGCTCCCAAAGCCCAGTGATGCTGTGCCAAGCTCGCCTGCTTGGCCTGCCGACAGCCAGAGTTAACGTCGTGTTACTCACTGGCTGTTGCTGTGGGACCTCAGGCATAAAAAGGGCGAATAAAGCCGCTCGGAAGTCATCGTCAAACATAGGCCAGTTGGAAGGAAGATCAGCATGGGCAAAACCTGCTTTTGCCTCTCACCACCGGATACTGGTGTCTCATGCTGGTGTTTGAAGTGGTTGGGAACTTGAGCAGAGCGAGAAGCCGGGCAGGCAAAAGGCTTCCAGCTCGATTGCCCCAGCAGCCGAGCTCTGCAGGTCATCAGCTCGGGGTGTCTGCGCTGCGCCCAGTAAATCCAGAGAGCATCTCTCTGCGTTTCGGGGGCAGCGCAGACCTGCTGGGCCAGGTCCGATGTCGAGTTTCCCTTCGCCACTTCAGCTCGGACCGCTCACCGGGCGGTCCCCCCGTGTGTGTTGCTCGGCGGGGGGAAGGAGGAGAGGAGAGCAAGCATGGGCTCTGCCTGGGCGCGCTGCCGGCTCGCATCGCTGCCGGGGCGGGGGGGCTGGGGCTGTGCGAACGCCAGTGCAATTAGGATTTATGAGCTTCTTGTTTTGTTTTGTTTTGTTTTTTTCTTTATTTTGCTTTTTTCCTCCAACAGTCCGTTATTGAGCAGGTCTCATGGGATAACTGAAATGAACCCGAGTCCAGGTTCCCTGCCACGTAGGTAAACAAACCGGCACCCACCAAGCGACGCAGCCGCCCGCTGGAGCGGCCTACTTTTGCATGCACTGCTCACACCTCCGTGGCAAACGAGAGCCCTTCCTCTCTTAATGACTGACTGGTTTATTTACGGCTAATTATTTCACCGGGGGAGGGGGAAGGGGAGGGAAGAAGTCAGCGTACCCAAGATCCGTATGAAATGCAGTCTTTCTGGCTCTTCCCTGGGGAATATGGCTTTCTCATCTTCCTGCTCCTCCCACCCTCGCCAACACAGCTAACCGTCACGGAGAGGATTTGGACACGGTGGGGCACATTTTCCTGTTTGCTGTGTTGGGAGTGCGGGACGCTGAGTGTGCATGCTTGAATGACTCTGCATGCCTCAGACTAAACTCCAGCAACATCCAGATCTTTTAGGAAAAATAGCCGTTTTGCTGGTAGCCAGGCGGAGGAGTGGGTCAGTGATGCCTATAAATTCCTTTCCCGCAAAGGCTTGTAGTGTGTAAAATGGTGGCCCCCGTCTCGGCTGCAGACGGGATGTCCTGGGCTGCCCTAAATTTCCCTTACCCATAATTGCTGCTGCTTTAGGTTGATCCGTGCCTGAGCAAAAGAGTCTTCCTTGCCCAGTAACCTCCTCCTCCCGCTCTCCAGGCTTCCTCCAGCTCCCCGGTGCCCACCCCGCTGCTCTCCATCCCTTGGCACTGCGCCTCCACCCCACACACTGGTCTGAGACTTCCGAGCTCATCCAGCAAAAAGAGGGACCTGATGAGAAATGGGGCCGATCCTAATGACCCAGATATCTCGAGTAACTGGAGCAATAGTTAATTTACTGGCCCATGGTAAAGACTGAGGATAGAGCACCTGCAGAGGGAGGTTAGAGAAAAGAGGGGAGCTCCCCAGCACAGTGGCAGAGGGGTAGCTGGGGAGCCCCAGGTAGTCTGATGGAGGATCCCTGTATCACAGATTTCATCCTGCATTAGTCTCCCTTCATCAGGCTCCCCTCATCAGCAACTCAAACAGGTTGTGAGACTGCCTAAGGGGTAAATTTGCTGGAATTTGTACCATCGGGCAGAATAGTCTAATGGTTTCTGTTGTCTCCTTCCATCTAATGAGAAATCAGATGTACAGACTGGAATGCACGGGTTGCTGCCCATTTTAAGAGGCCCAAAGTAAACTTCCTTTAGGAAGTGTGTGCTCAGAGACTCGCATCCCAAGAGACTCTGCTGCCTGTTGAAAAGAAAGCGTACAGCATTTGTAAACTCAAACCAATCCATTTTAGTGCTTTCGTTTCCGTGCTGCTTCCCAAAGCCGTTCTGTATTTGTGGGCCTGTGGGAGGAGAAACATTTAAAGAAATACAGTAACCATGGGAATCTGCACAGCCTCGGGACAAGTTTATCATGGAGTCCTGCCTTGATAAACAGACGTTAAACAAAACTCAGCCCAAAA
This sequence comes from Aviceda cuculoides, assembly GCA_035590195.1. Classification (NCBI taxonomy): domain Eukaryota; kingdom Metazoa; phylum Chordata; class Aves; order Accipitriformes; family Accipitridae; genus Aviceda; species Aviceda cuculoides. Next base: position 16,745,208 of record JAVJGG010000061.1, read on the forward strand.
GTCTACCCTGCTGCTCTGATCGTACGGTCCTCTGGCACCATGATCAGGGAAGTAAAAGCGAAAGGGGCAAATGGCTGCCTGTAAATAGAAGGGGCTTCGCGTTCAGGTCCGTGCCTTTGGAAGCCGCCACATCTCGGTCCGTAAAGCAAATAAGGTTCCAGCTGCAGAGTGAATTCCATGCAAGTTGCAAGGAATGGGCTTGCAGGCAGCAGGCTGCCCGTCCCCGAGCAGGCAGAGCCCGGCAGTGAAAGCCTTTGCAGCGCGTGGGGGCAGAGCCATTGCTCTGCGGCCCTGGCTGTTGGTTAGGGAGATGGCTGTGCCTCCTCCAAAGAAGCAAGCAGGGACAACTCGCTGTCTGGTGCTCTGCCCCCCTGAAGCTCTTACGCCACAGCTTTGAGGCTGCGGGAACTAGGGAAGGCCGGCTTTAGGCTGGTGCTTCTCCTCGGGCGAGTTTCAGGTTAAAGCTGTTGTACAGGGGGCAAGCAGTTTGCTTCTGGGCTTCTGCCCCTCGCAGTGCTCTTCTGCTGGGTCCCCACACGTAGGCGAGGGATTTCACAAATCCAGATGCCGAGGGCTAGTGGGGTGGGCTTTTCTGTCAGCTAGCTGAGTTGTCGTGCTTTGAAATCTGGATGCTGCATCTGAACTGGATCAGCCATCAGATCCTGCTAGACCTGAAGCGAGCACTTGGCAAGTCCTCTGTCTAACCCTGTGCAGTAGAGGCGGCTTTGGCTTGGGAGAGCCCCCAGGCTGGGGATAGAGAAAGGGTGGGATTGTGGCTGGCAACAAAAATGCAGTTTCCAGGGCTGCTTGAGCAAAGCCTGCGCGTTGACCGGAGCCAGCACCATCCCAGACGGACGCACGTTCGGTCAGTGCCACAGCGGCACACGGGGAGGACCGACATGCAGGTCCCGCTCAGCAACGTGGTGCTTTAGCGTAGCAGATCCGAGCTGACCTGCCCGGGGCTCCCGCAGCGCTGGAGCTCTGCTGAAATTGCTCCAGCCACCGCTGCACCGCAGGCTCTGGGGGTCATTTTCCAAGTCAAGCTAATCCCGCTTGCAGCATGGCGTGCCTCTCATTTGCTTCTGGTACGTCGCCTGGTTCGTTTGCAATCTCACCCTCTCTCTAGGCGCCATTCACCAGTAACCGCCCTCCATAACCGCGTGTTTTCTCTTAGCATGTCCCACTAATCTCCGTGCCAAGGAGGCCGTTCTCCCGCTGCCCATGTCTCCTTTGCCTGAGCATCGCACCCTTTCTGTATGCCAGACCCCCGCCGGCTCCCTCCCGCCCGTGTCCGACGCTGTCTGTCTTTTGTCTCTCCCAGAGTCTGAAGGAAGGCCTGACTGTGCAAGAACGCCTGAAGCTTTTCGAATCCAGGGACTTGAAGAAAGACTAGTTCTCCCCGCTCCGCTTGACCACGCGCACCTCCCAGCTTGAGGCAGCACAGCACCAGCACCGTTTGTCTCTCGTTCCTTACGACTGTCCTCGCTGTCGTTCGTCTTGACCCCCCCGACGGGCCCCGGCGCCGCGGTGGCGGTGCCCCCCGCCGCCCCCTCGCCTCCCCAGCTCCTTTCCCTGCTTGTGAGACGCTCCAGAGACTGAGAGGGATAGGAAGGGATCGGGGTGGGGGGTTTTTTTCCCCCCTCTCTTCAGCGCTTTGTAGGAGAATCCTTCCTTTCCTGTAAACCATTACACTAAGTGTCAGTATTAAGGCTCAGTAGCCTGTTAATAAGCTAGCTCTGTCGTACCAACCGTTTTGGTATGCAAGCAGGGCCTGGGTGGTATCTGCCATACCTAGCTCTCACTGCTGTCAAGAGACCCAGTGCTCAGAGCACACCAGGAGCCTCATCTAACCATTGATCTCGATTGCATTACTTGCACCTACAAGGGGGGAAAGCCTGGGGGAAGCTGTTGGGGAGCGCAAGTCCGTGCCGGCGTACGCAGCCTGGAGGTACAACACTGACATCTCGCTGGAGAAGGATGCAAGAAATGATTCTCCTGCCCCGTGACTGTGCCGTATCCTGAATGTAGGCGACACCGAAGCCCAGCGAGCTTTGGTGGCTGCCCGGGTGGTTATGGATAGGGAGCTGCAGATGCTCACGCGCACCGTCGAGTCCGCCCCGTCGGCGTGTCTTTGCCTCCCGTCTCGCTGGTGGTCAGAGTCGGTGTTTCGGGGGCCGAGCTGTAAGATCACTTTCTTGCCTCTGTTAGATCAAGCCCAGCACTCTCTTTTTTTTGCTGTTACTCCCTTCCTCTCATTGAGTCCCGTGTATCCCAGGGTCTGTGCGCATGTGAAACTCCCTTTTCCTAGTCAAAGGAAAGTAGAGTAGAAAGTAGAGCCGATATTGACTGAAAATGCACAGTGCTCAATGCATATAATGCTCCTTTTTTATCAGCTTCTTGAATTCAACTCTTCTTGTCAGCAGGGCAGCTCCTATTTTAATTCTTTAATCTTTTCCTGAAATAAAAATCTCAAAACCAGTATGTGCTTCAGACCTTCTCAGTCCTAATAGCTTTTGTATTCAAAGCATACAGTTCAGCAGCGTGAAGCCGATAAACAGATACAAACCAAAAGTGAGCTGAGGGAGCTGGTAGCACTAGATGCAGCACACGGCCAGCCGAGCGGAGGCTGTCTGCCTAGAAGCAGCCTACGCTGCTTTGCAGCGGGGCTGCCCAGGCATGGTGGCTTCATCCTGGGCTAAATTTCAAGTTGCCGCCTGTAAAGACCCCAGGTCCTGCCTCACCGATGGCCCTGGCCAGGAGCTGAAGCAGCGCTCTGCCCCGTTCCTTCCCAGCCCCGTTCTGGCCGAGCGACCCGCAGCGCATCGGGCCGGGCTGTTCGAGATACGCCCCAGCCTTCACGTGGAGCAAAATTTTCTCTTGTCTTTCGGGCCCTTAACGCGTGGTTGCAGCCGGCAGCTCTGCGTGCTTTCCTGGCTGATTTGGGGTCCGTCGGGCGGGCGGTACGAGTGCGGCCGTCGGAGCAAACTCCGGCTGCAGGTCTGAAGCGGTGAGCGCCGCGGAGCTGGTGACGGCCATCTCCAGTCCTGCCAGGTTGGACCGCGGCGGCCGCCGGAGAGTTCGCCCTCATCCTCCCGCTTGGAGCAGCAAGTCTCTTGTTTCAGCCACCAGACCCTCCGCAGGAGATGGAGTCATCTAACCGTGGCCTGAGTCGGGCTCTCGTCCAGCTTGTGTGGCCTCGCCGTGGCCAAGCGCTCGGCTCGACGCCTCCCGGGACACTCGTGGCAGCACGTGGCAGCGCTCCGGTCGTGCCCGTAGGAGCCCCGCTTGGCCCCAGCCACGATGCCGGTGCCGTGCGGCGGGCTGAGCACGTATGGGGATGCTGTCCCACTGCGATGCTCTGTAATCTGTGCCTGGGTGTACGTAGAAGTCCCGGAGCTAGGAGCAGGGTAGGAAAGATGCTCAGCCACTTGGATACGAAGGCTTTTCCCTCATCAGCAGGCACGTGCCCTCTGAGATGTTTTGATGCGCAGCCTCTTGCCCTAATCTGAGCTCACCGTAGCGCTTGCCATAATCCGAGCATTGGACGAGCCAGGAGCCTTCCCGGCCGTGATGCACCTGGACTGCCTCTCTGATCAGCCATTCCCGGGAGTCTCCGTGATGCTCCTTGCGTTGTGGTTGCTTTCACCCATCGGTCAGCAGCCGCCTTAGTCCTCCTCCCGTCCCACCGTGGAGGAATGTGGCCTGTGCACCCAAATCAGCTCGCCATCATCTTCTCGCCTGCGTGATGGGAGTCCAAACTGGGGAGCCCCGAAGTGGAAATGGGCACCTTAGGGCTGTTTTGGGGCTGTGGAAATAACTGCTGTCACCACGCTGAGCTAGCTGATGGCCATCTGAAGCAGACTGTTGATGATAAACCCATGTATGTTGGTAACATTTAGCAGTGGCTTTTTGGAGCCATGGCACGGGGTCCTGCTTCTCTTCCAGCTGAGGAGATCCAGCTGCAGCTTTCCCCGGTTGTAGCCCTTCCCAAATTCAGCCTTCTCCAGGTCAAGCGCGCATGTGGTGTTCTCTGGAAGAAGCGGGTCCTTTCTCCCTAGTTGGGTGCGGGGTTTCTCTCTCTCCCTGCCGGCATCTTGCAGTTGACTGACGTGAGAGGTCTGGGTCTGTGGTGTAACCTCACAGCTGGGTGCAGGGTGCGTGTTCAGGTCCCCGTGCTCACAGCGGCTGGGAACACGACACTTCAGTGGCATCCGCGAGCAGTTGAAGGCAATCTTTAAGTTAAAGCAGGGACACCAACGCCTGCCAAAGAGAAGAGATTGCAGGACCAGCAGAGATGTCAGTGCTGTGGCCCAGGTTCATTTAAATTCGGGCCGTTACTTGGGTGGGAAGGTGACTCCATCCGGCGTGTTTTGTATATTGTATACGCCTCTCTGACGGTGTCAGGAGACGGTCACCTGGCCCGGGTGCCTGGCTTGGTCCCATCCAAAGTCATCCGTCCAGCTCTCAGCAGGGATAACCTTTACGCTTCACCCCTGGCTGCTCCGGGTGCGTGCTGAGCTCTGCTCTCTGGCAGCGGTGATCTCCTGGCAGGGACCTTGGGACACAGCATTGGGACGACACGTAGGCCTTGTCACTGTCATTGCTCTTCCCTTACAAGACGTCACTGGTTCCAGGAGGACGCCCTCCTCCTCCTCCTCCTCTCAAGACATATGGTGGGACTTCGTCCTTTTTATTCAACTGAGCAGAACATGCGCTGGTCTCCTTCTCGCCATGTGGACCCTGACCTTTCTTACGTCCCTTAGCAAATCTTGCTTTTTCTTTGCATGCTTCATTTGCTCAGGAGCACTTATTTTAAGCGCGAGGACTAGAAGTTACGTACCTTGCTATTTGCATTGACACGTCAGTGGGGTAGAGGACCCAAGACGGACCCTTTCCGATACAGGATCAGGCCACTGAGCATCTTGAGGCTCCCTACAGAGGGATGTTTTCTGCTGTGCGCTTGCTCATACCAAGAAATCCTCTTTTGCAGCTTAGTGTCCTGCCTGGGACTAGGTATTGAGCCTAACGAGTAAGAGCCCTTGATTTCTTTGCCGGTGCTCCTGCTTTGAGCTTTGTTTCTTAACATAGAGAACAGCCGGGTAAGTGGAGGGCACACACGGAGCGCTCAGGCGGGGATCATCCCCAGCTTTCGACTCGGCATGTGTAAATACGTTAATAGGATTTTTTTTAAAAAAAGGAATGAGGATGGGCAGAAAGGCACTGCAGCGTGTTGGCAAAGTGGCAGCGCTTTGGGGGTGGGTAGTGCAGGAAGGCAGAAGAAGGTGCAATAAAAATGCAGCGGCACGGGGAGCCGTGCAAAGCACGCGGGTACTGAAGACGAGGAGGGTTCTGAGATGCGCTTTCCGCTTGTGCTCGGGCCCTAAATTGCCCTGTGAAGAGACGTTGGGGGGAGGACATTCTTATTTATACACATCTAAAAATATACTGATGTTTAGTGGTGGTGGGGAAGTCACCCAAGAACATTTGGACAGATCTTGCGCCTTTCCCGTAGACGTGGCCATACACTAAGCAAGAGATCATATATAACATCTGGGCCACTCATGTCAATTCTTCACCTGAGGCCACGCACACGGTGTTTTGCATCTTTCCGATGAGGCACTGCTGGGGATCCAGCACCAGCTGGAATGAAGCTGCATTTTCTTCTCTCTTTCCTCTAGTTTGCTTTTACCTTATTGTACAGAAAAGGTCAGTCCTCGCATCACCCCTCCTCCCCCTTTTAGGGACTCCCTGAAACAGCCGTAAAAGGATTTGAATTGAGGTTTGCTAGGACTTCTGTAGGAACAGGATCAGACCTGGGGCATCAGCTGCTCAGGGGTTTGCTGTTGGGGAACTTTTATTTAATACATATGGGCCAGCTTCTCTGGACCTTCAAATAGCTGAGAAAAGCAAACCAGGCAGGTTTGCTGGGAAAAAAACCCGGGCAACTAACTACAGGTATAGCTGAAATAAAACGTGTTAGATGGCAGGAGGACAGCCGCAGGGAAGGCAGCAATGCCTAACAAGCCACATCAGCGAATCTTACTGCTGAATTTCATGGGTTTAAACTATTTATCGCTAACCAAAGGGGTGTTTTATGAACACGGTGGTGGTCTCATATGCTGTAGCTTGTAGGAGCAGCCATCTTCCCCTGGGGAGTTAGGCTCCTTGGAAAATTAAAACAGAGAACCCGGCTCGGCTGTACAGAAGGTGCATCGGGGGCTGAGCCGCGACTTTCTTGGCATCGTCAGGATCAACCTCACCCTCTGAGGCAGCACTTCAGCAGGTGGGAGCGCGGTGTACGATGGCTTACGGCGGTAGCTCTGTGTTCTGGTGGTCAGGAGGAGGAGGAGGAGGAGGAGGAAGATGCTGTGGTATGCAGACAGCTGTTCGTAACTACTGCTGCAGGCTGTGCTGCAGGCTTCGGGCTCTGCTCCGCTTCTATCCGAGCGTCTCGCCAAAGCAAGAGGCAGTACATTACCTGCCTTTGCACTAAAGAAAGAGAGAGAACCTGCAGCACCACTAAACAGCCGAAAACTGAAATATCTTTGCAGAGAGCAGTACTTTAAGGGGGGCGGGGGAAGAAAGCCAGCTGAAAAGCCTTTTACTGATAGCAATCATCCTTAGTTACCCTATTGCTTCTTCCTGCTCCAGGCTTCGTCCATCTTTCAACATCAATCAGTGGCTATTTAAATTAGAAAGTGTGCGGAGAGGGAGGGGAAAAAAATATGAGGAGAGGGCAAGCTCCCTGCCTGCTCCGGAGGCTTTCGACGTGCGGCTGCATCGTCCTGCTGCCCAGCGCGGTAGCTCGGCGTGACCCTGGCCACGGGCTTCGAATTTTGGCGCGGTCCGGGTGCCCGCTGCGCACAGCGGAGAGGGACCGCAACGGTACCCTGCGCCAGGTGCTCGCCAGGGCACCGCACAGACCCGCGAAATGCAGGCTGCTGCGTTTTACGCAATTCGACGCTATCGATAGTACTGAAACGTGAGGTCTAGGAAAAGTCAGAAGTGCAACGAAGGTGCGGACACAGACGCCTTCTCGTTGGCTCCAAGTAATTTTATTTCTTTTTCCGGCGTAAAAATTTTCCTACCATTTGCACCGTCTCTCCCGAATCCTTCTTTAAATATGACCTTTTCTTTGCTCAAATATAAAAAAAGAAGCAAATTGTGTTCATTTGCTTCAAAACTAGAATTGTGCGCTGACTTGCAAACCAGAAGGTATTTTTTTTTTCCTGTAACAGAGGTGGACTGGACTGCATTAATAGTGCTGCTCCCAGCATTGTAAAATCTGTCAGTTTTTGATACCAACTCTATACGTGATTGCACTTCCACTAGACCTTTGCATTTTTTTCCTGGTTCGGATGCAGTACTTAGTTTGTTGTGAACACTTAAGCACATGCACGCTCAGTGTAGCTTGCCTTTCCTCTGTAATTTTTTTCCATTTTTGTAGAAAAAAAAGCTTTGTTATTCTTCTCTTTTAAAAAAAAGTAATTTAAAACCTGTATAGTATTCAAAGCACGCAATGTAAATATTTATTACTCAGAAATTAGTGGAGGGTTCTCTTTTGTGACTAAGTTGTGGTTTTAATTTTTAGATCTTGTTCTAACACAGACGTCCCGTGCGCGGGTTGGGAGAGGAGCGCCGAGTGTAATGTGTCCAACCCACCCCCTCTGCCCTGATAAACTGTTTTGTTTGGTTTTGATGACTGTTATAAATATCTTTTCAAACCTCTTATGCTGACCTGTACCTTTAGTTTTGAAGATACCTGTCCAAAGATTGCATACAGTCTGTTTGAGAACTGTAACCTTACTGCGCTATAAACTTGGGGTCGTTTTTTTCCATTCAGAGAACTCAGTAATCTTGTATTTGCGAGCGGCATTAACACCGTGCACATGCAAAGTGTCGTTATGCAGCGCAGCAGCAGCTACTCGGTGACAGAGCACACGCAGTTCTCCTTGCACAGTAGCTATGGGCTGTTGCAGTGGGCGCAGCGAGCCCCCGGGTCTGGGAGGCACTGGTGTAATGCTGTAACTCACACCACACAGTCAGGATGCTCTTGGACTTTACATGGGACCGAGAGACCCCGCTGTACAGACACACATCCCGCAGCAGCACGGACGTGCACCGTAACTTACAGTATGTAACTTTAAACATAACTTTCAGTACAACATAGTTACTACTGAGTTGTACTTACGTGATCCGGTGTCACAAACCATTTCTCACAAGAGGATGCCAAGGAACTGCTGCAGGAACAGGGAGCACCATGCTGGAAACAAGGCAGGCGTCAGCCCTGCCTCAGCTTGGGACTACTAAAAGGAACCTAGGGTGTGGGATTTACTAGCGGAAACCTGATGAGCCGGACAAGTTGGTACCAACTGAACTAAGCCAGCTGGCCATGAGCTCATAAATAATGAGTACAATTGCAATTATTTTCTTCATGCTTTCTTCACATACTACCTGTGCGCAGGACTGACAAGAACACTCACTCTTTGTTCTAAACTAGAAACAGCAAAGTACGTTGTAAAATACTCAAGGCTATGGTAAGTAGAAAGCAGATACGAGTGTGCAGTCTCTGCCCCGTGCCCACCCTCCTGGAGTTCTGGATGACTTGGAGATTTTAAAGAATCATTTATTTGAAAGGATGAAGTTCTGAGGAGAGAGAAGGGATGTCTGCAAGTCTGTGGGTGGTATCTGAAGTGGCACTGGCCGTTCAGGTGCTAACGGTCAGTCTTCCTCCCCTGCCCTAACAAGAACAGAAAGCTTGCCTTAGTTCTGGCTGAGCACACCTTTAACCGCCGACTGACCCGTAACCGAAGTTCGGCATTAAACCCACGCACGCGCCGCGCTCTTACCACGTGTACTCTGGAAACGACCCAAAGGAACTGTGAGTGCCGAGGATGCAAGAGTAACTTCCCGGTTTCTGCGACGACGCAAGGCAGCAGCCAGCCCTCCACCTCCGACCTGCCACGTGGCCGAGGGGCAAAGCGGCGGCGCAGCAGGGAGAGCGGGATGCTGCAGCCTCACGGCTACTGGAAATCCCTGCGGCTCAAACCCAGGAACGATCACGGAGGAGGAGGAAGCGCAGCTGTCCTCGAGCCCTGTCCATCCATAGGGCGGAACGGCCTCTTCTAAGAGGCATTTTTCACACAGATTAGTCCAGGAAATAACATCTCACGCGTGATATTTTCCCTCTGCAAAGGGGAATGGGTGTTGGAGGCTCCAGTTTCTCCGTATGTGTGAATTCCTCTCTCCTTCCCTTCTCCCTTCCACTCCAGTTTGTTTCAATGCTTTTTTAAGAGCCACTGTTCCCCATCAACTGCTCACTGTAATAGAAATGTCACTTTTTCTCACAGTATTTATTCCTTACAAAATGTCATGTGACATGCTAGGTTCCCATGGATGTAGCTGATCATTTTTATTTTGTAAATATAATTACCTAACTTTACATTAACTATATCGTAATAAACTATTTTTGCACCACCCTTTGCATGCTGTGTAGTGAGGCATTTCTTTCAAAAAGGACACTACTACGGAAAGAACAGAGCAGAGGCCAGAGCCTGAAAACAAGTGAGCTGTTTGCTTTTGTTGTCACGCTTGACAAAGAAAATGCAACAGGTAGCATTTTTAATAGCAACAATACGTTTAGAGTAGTGTAAATCTAGTGCTGCGGAATGGGATTTTACTTCCTCAGCTTCTTCCATAGTTGCTACACCACAGATAACAGTAATGCTTTTTCCCCCAGACCCATGCCAACTTCCTCAAACAGAACAGATCAAATCTGCAATCTGTTGGTTACTCCATGTATCCTAAATAATACCTAAGGCTCTACAGGAATTTTTAATGATTTGGCTCTTTGGAACAACCAGCCCACAAGGACTGTCTGGAGTGCAAAAACCAGAAGATGACGTTGAGCTTTTCTGTGAAAGTAGTTTATTTAATAGTGCCAGTCACAGCACTACTGTATCAAGCAAAACCGGTAACAAAATGCTAAGACCTTTTCTAATTTTGAGAGATTTTGAGGCACTTTATATTTGGTATAAAGTGATTCTTACACAGATGCTATTTAGAGTTTTGAAATTCTCTAGTTTACACCCATCAGTGTTCCACCCTGAACGTAGGGACAGAGATCTTACCTCCCTCCCTCTTCCTCTTCACTCACTGTTCCCCACCCTGCTGCTGCCAACACAGGTGGTCAAAGTCACCGAACCAGACCAGGCCACGGTGTCCCGCCACCTGAATGAATCGGGGTTTCCCTCCACCACTCCACTCTGAAGTCGGTGACCAAACTCCAGCCACGTCTTCTCTCAAGACAAGACCAACTGATCCCAAAGAACTGTTTCTCCCATTTCTTTCCACACTTCCTTACACTTCCTTGCTGGAAGATGAGCTGTCATTAGTATCTGTTCTCATGCTTTTATACTGGAGCTCTGCTAATCTTAACCAAAGGAAACGTGTACACAATCAAAACATACTTCTAATTTCTGCCTTTGTATTTCCCACAAATTTCCTTTTACAAACTTCCAACAGTAACTGACAACAAGAAACATAACTAAGGTGTTTAATGTCTTTACCCAAACTCTAGCTTTGCTGTAGCCCTCTTAACTCTTCTTTAGAGTTACTGACATAGAGGAACCAATGGGCTACAATTCCATTCTGCAGTATCCCAAGTAGGAAAACATCCATTTCACCACTGAAACACCTACCCAGCACCGTATGAACACACCTCGCCTGCACCAGGGCACAGCAACGAGCCTGCCCATAGTTTTAAGCTCTGTGAATGCAGTCCTATCACAGCTGTCCTCACAAAATGACTCACCCAACAGCTGGGTCATTCCCTCTAGCATGGGAACGACCCACAGCAAGGAACCTGCAGCGCTTCAGGGTAGAGAGCACTTTGCTTCTCTGGAGGAGCTTACCTAAATTACACCCAGATGGATAACACAGTGATGTCTATACATAATAATAAAGTCCATGAATGCTATCTGTTGAGTACTCCACCAGCTCTGTGAGGCAGCTTAATCATTTGTCGTCTTTGGAAAAAAATCTGTAGTTGATGGGATTGTACTCTTCCCAAATCCTCTCAAACTCATCCAGAAAAGGCTTCACATACTCGGCATCTTCCACCACCAGCACGTTCTCCCGGTTGTTCTGGATAGCTTGGGTGGTCCAGTTGAGGGAGCCTGTGATGAGCATCCTCCTGTCCACGACAGCAAACTTGTGGTGCATGTAACCGTTCTCCTGGTCATGGCGCACCTGGATCCCTACAGAGACACAACCACGCTTTCAGCGGTAACCGAAGCTCTCGCCCGGGCCACAGCCGCCCCGAGCGCCGCGCCCTGCCCCGCACGGGCCCCTCGCCGAGGCGAGGCCGCCTCACCGGCGTGCCGGAGGAGGCCGATCTGGGAGCCCCGGAGCCCCATGTACTGCGCGTCGGTGACGACGCGGACGCGGACGCCGCGGCGGTGAAGGAGCTGGACGGCGCGGGCCCGGGGCGGGGGGGGACGTGCCGGTGTCAGAGGGACCGGCAGTGCCGCGACCTTCCCCCTTCTGCGGTGGGAAATGGCAAGAGCCGGTTTTTCGTCTCAGAGGTAGCACCGGCGTTGCTCGAGGGCAGGGCAAAATCGAGCAGGCGGTGTACGTAAAGTTACCCAAAACGAAACAGCAGCAGCGAGCAGGTCTTTTTGGTTCCTAGAGAAGAGTTTTGCCTGTCTCGGTGCCTCGCGGTCAGCCGTCAGGACTTGTAGGGATGAGACTTGTAGGCTCTTCCCCATAGACAAGCGCTAGAGAAAGGTGGTAAGCTAGATTTCTCACCCGAGTCTGGTGTCTTTCGTGTAACCTGTAATGCTTGTCAGGCTAAATGGGTACCCCAGTGCTCTGCAAAACCCAGCCTGGAAAAAGACCTTGAGCATTTGATTGCCTACGATGCTATTTAAAACTCCGTGCTTTTAACTTAAGCGGAGTTCCCCACTATGCAGTTTCTCAGCCAACCTACATCCCAGCAGGAGTGCAGCGACGGCTGGGTTTCTGTTCAGTGAGATCCATCCTATGAGGGCATGTACCCAGGGCTCCCAGGACAGAGATGGCCTGTTGTGCTGAACAGCCACGTCCTGGTTTGCTCAGCCGCTTGCTGCCCTGTGCTTCCTTGTTCCCACCTGTAAAAGCAGGGGAAGGATATTTGTTCTCGTGTAAGATCTGCTTCAGAAGTGTACTGCAAGAACTCACTGCTAGCAGTGGCATATTTTAATACTGGAGAGCTTTCTCCAGGAGAATGAGGTATGCCTTAGTTTCTGCACAAGTATCTTTTTTTATATTACTTATTCTTTCCTTTCATTTTTTTTGGATCCTACTCTCTCACCCATGGCTTTTAGAGCTTGGAAGGTCAGTAATAACTCCCTTCTGGTCATTGCCATAAGGAACAGCATGCTTTGACCCTCAGCATTAGTTCTTATGCGAAGCTTCTATGCAACAGAGCTTTTTTTAATAAACTATTTCCTCTTGTGCACAGCTTACGCTTACAGAGGAACTCCTTATAACTTCCTCCTAGGCAACTACTACTAGTCACAATCTGTAACAGGATACTAGGAACAGCAGAACTGCTGTATCTAATTAAGCAAATGGTTATTTTAATGCAATATCCAGCTCCTGACCAGAGCATTTCCAGATGCTTCCGTGAGAGAAGCAAGAAGCAGGAGTAGAATAGTAGTAGTACAGCTTTCTGCAAGGGAAAGTTTTCTTCTCTCCTGTGCTCCCGTCCATCACTTGATGCTCTACTGGTATGACTGGGTATGATATAGAATTGAGAAAAATAGAGAAATCTCTTTTTCTGATGAAGTACAACATTTCAAATTGAAAAATGAAGTGATGGTACTCATTTGATTTCATTGGCTTTGAATTATTTTCAACAAAGATTTCTTTTTTTTTTTCTTATTGAAACATTGTATTTGTGCCTATTGCTCCATCTTAGATTCTGCAGAGATCCTAAAGAGACTTTAGGATCTTGTTTTTGTTGATCATGAGCATTGAGCTGGCCTTAATAATTGTACACTATAGATAGCCCATATTAATCAGGCAAAACTGTTTCCCACATGTGATAAGCTTGATACTGTCTTCCACCCTTTTCCTCCTACATAGATAGTTAAAAGATATAGGGTGTATATATAGAAATCAAAATGACTGGGCTAGAAAAGCTACTATCTCTGGGGTGGAGTGGGTTGTCCATCCGTACATGGTGATTACTCAGATGAGTTCAAAAGCATCCTGCAATTATAAGATTGGAAGCTAGCCAAGACACCCCTACCCCCGACAGCACTCCCAGAAGAATATTTTTTAATTGCATCATGTGTGAAAAATAGGTACCAGTCAACTCTTGATGCAGCTGGCAATAGTTATTCCCTTTCATAGCAATAAAAGCTAGATAAGTAAATCTGTTGTACAACAATGAAATAATATAATTTTGGAGGAGACTTTGCAGAGAAGAATAACTTTATTTCTCTGCACAAGTCTCTGGAGTAACGCACAGTCTGCGGTAACAAACCTGATTCACTGCTTTGTTACTTTAGCTCAATGCCAAAGTGATTTTGCTGAAATCAATGGGGCAATTGCTCAAGTTTTATGTGGGTGTAAATACAGGGATGAATTTGGTCCCATATTTCAGGCCAGCATTTTTGGCTCTTGGATGAAGTTACGAACTAGAAAAACAGTCTTAACTTTACTGGAAACTTTTTCTACTTAATTTCTTGTCACAGGCCTAAAGATGCAGTTAAAGCACTAAAGAAAAAGCTTTCAAAAAACTGTAACCATAAGGAGATCAGGCTTACCCTGTCCGTAAGTACAGCTATATTTATATTAATTAGACACTGAGAAGGAAAACATTTTAAACGATAAGGTGGCATGCAAATTATCACTGACACAACTCTCCAGGATGTTTTCTGTCTTTGTTGTTTGTGTGTTACATTACTACCCCAGTGCAGATCAGACGGTCTACTGGCATTCCACAGAGTCCTGCATGATGCAAATTCTTAAATTTATTGTTGCATTTTTGGTTTTTTTAAACTTGTACTACATAAAAGTAGTATAGTTCTTATTTACTCCAGTGACTGTCCCTCTGTCAGTGCCCTACCTGTTTGTGAAAGATAAGGAGGTTGAGATATTACGTAAAAGTGACATTTGACCATTCCATTATTCACCTTGTGGTACTGGTCTTAGACTGAGCTTGGTATGCAGCATGGTGGAACATGCAATACCTGTTTTGTAAAGGTAAGTGTTATCGTGTATAAATAAGAAACTTGAATGAAGGGGTAACAATGTAAAGTTAAGCAAAGGAGCAAGACACAGGCTAAGCCAAGTAAGATTCAGATGTTACGACTAAAGGTTAGAGTGGCTGGGAATATCTTCAACTGAGATAAACTGGCCCCCAGGATCTGACAGTGTTTCTGAACTATCCCAGTTTGGGGAAGTGTTGTGATTTCAGTCAATTTAAGATTTACTGGAGTATGTTAACATAGTTCTCTGCTTTTGACTACACTGATAATGTAGGCAGCAGCAGGAAGTTCCTAATGCTGTCAAAGTCCAGAGTTCCCAACTTGAATTACTCTTGACTAACAATAGTGCAACTGTGAGAAGGATCATATCATTTGTATTTTAAGTTGTTGGGGATTTGTGTCTTTCATTGTTTGTCTAGAAGTATTTTCTTCACCATTTCCTTTTTTGAGGTTGTAGAGGCCTGTCTGCCTTACACTAAATACTATTACTCATGGGTTTGGTATTTGTTGTGCAAAATCATTATCTATATCAATATGTGCTGAGAAGTGATTAAGGAAGATAGGTGATCGATAGTGTCCAATTGTAGGACACTTAGCAATTGCCCAAGCGTCTCCTGACAAGTTAAGAGGTACAGATAAATGTGTTAAACATACCGATGTATACCTTCAGCTCATTCCATTTCCGCACTTCTTTCCTGGCTTCCTCCTCCACTGTCTCATGAGTCACCTTTCTGTGTGTTCTATGTGTTTGCATAACAGAAACACTTGGTTTCCGCTGTAATTGCAATCCTTGTATCAGATCTGCTTTCTTTCTCCTACAGTCTTTGTGCATGTAGGTCCTTTTCTGAATATCTGACACAATCAGCTGGAGTTACGATAACCCAGTGCTTACATTTAGGAGCCTTTCTTTGGATGTGCAGATCTCTGCACATATATTTCTGCAGATATACCCAAGGTGACATTATAGCTTAGCACTTAAGAACATAAAAGTGGGAGAAGCATCTTGTTTCAGGTGTATCCAAGGAAGAACTTTATCACGTTGACCTGGAAGCTCATTGTATTTGCTCACAGATGGAGTGTGTACCAGGTTTCAGTTGTGCTTGTAGTTCAGTGCTTTCTCACAGTCTCTTTACTATTCCAGGCCCCTTTCTCCGTGTCTGTTCTCACCCACTCACATGTACGCACATGACTGTGCCTGCCAGGCAATCTCATCCTTTTGGCCCAGCTTCTGTTTTCTGACTGCATGTTTCTTCTGCCTGAGTTCCTTAATTTTATTTATTTATTTATTTATTTTTAAAAAAGAAGTGCTAGCCTTTCCTCTATCTTCCTCTCTTCCTGCTTTTGTCCTTATGCAATGGCTTCTATCCTTTGCCTCTCCCTCTGCCCCGGCTCCTTTCCTTTTTTCTGGTTTTCTACCAGTACTGCCATCAGTTTGGCATGTCTAAAATCTTTCCTTTGATCTCATTGCTGACCACGTATGACTTTTAACTCCTTTGTTCCCAAATCAGTCTTTCTATGTGCTATATCTTATGGTTTTGTGTTCTTGATTGCCTTAATGAAATTGTTCCTATTTCCCATTTTGAAATGCTTAGATTGGAAAAGCAAATCAGCAGAAAAACAGAAATAATGTTCAACTCCTAAAACACAAGCCCCCCCCTTCCTGTGCAACTCTTATCTCTGAAAAATTGTTTTTCTCCTAAATTGCTATGAAAATAAGGGCTCTTCTTTTGATGAACTGTAAACTATTGCCTGTATTTCCTACAGTAAATGTGGCCCTCCAGCTTTTGACACTCTACATCAAATTGTGTCTCCTACCTATGTTAGATAAAACTAAGAAGGCACCAGATCTACAAATAGCTTTTCTTTTGAAATGTACTTTGATCCACTTTTATTTACTCAACCTTGAAATTCTGGAATTTAATCTTTCAAATTAAAATGCTTAAGGAGCTTATTCTCAGAGATTGCACACAGAGCAAAATGTGAAAGTCTTCATCTGAAGTAACATGACTGCACGTGTTAGCCCTGATTCTGTCACTGAGACGTGTTAAATCTCAACAGTGTCTTCCTCCTTCTGGCTCATAGATGCTTATTTATTTACTCGGAGGAAGAAGGGTGAGTGCCAGCTGTATAATGTGTTGGCTATGGCTTGGCTTCATGCACTCTGATCTACTGAAGTTACCTGGTGCCTGTGAAGCCACGTGGATCGAGGTGTATGTGTGTCAGGCCATGAAGTTGCTTCATGCACAGTCTTTGATAAAGCCAAGAGATCAGGCTTGGCAGTGGTGATTTTGCAATCAGAGTGAAGAGGATTAGAACTTTAAGGCAGGAATCCAATAAAGTGTGTATGTGTTATTTGACTTCTTATTAGTAACAGACTTCGGATATGTAAACAGTTTATGTAGTGAATGCTGAGACACCTGTTCAGTTGTCTCTGTAGATCTCCCTTGGTTTTGTAAAGCATTTACTGCAGTGCCCCAGTTCTGGTGCCTATCAGGTCTTAGGAAATGAATAGCACATAGGGAAGTAGTTTATAGAATGTGTCTCTCTGTACCTGTGTCCACGCATACACTCTCACATATAAAGCAGTGGGCAGAAATTTCAGGTGGAATTATCGTTTCATTTCTGCATTGTTGGAAAATATTTTACAAGAACTAATTTGTTATAATTAGATTTTGGAGTTTGTTTTTTTGCCTTAGGCTTTTTTCTCATTTTCCTTTTGATATTCTGTAAGTTTTCAGATGTAAGAAAATTTTAGCATGGCAAATGTGGCCTTCAGATTTTCCTTTGTTAAATTAACATTTCACAAAGCAGAGGATCTAAATAACCAAAAATATGAGAGCACCCTCCAGTTCCTTAATCAAAAAAGTCCTAGTCAATTTTATTACACTTTGTTATATATGGACAAAAAGAAG
>JAVJGG010000061.1:16762387-16784933 GCA_035590195.1 Aviceda cuculoides
TGGGAGCAAAAGACATCCATATTTCCATTTTTTTTTTAATATATATATATATGTAATTTGAAAAATTGAGAGTTCTGAAAAACTAATATTTTTTAAATGCTGAATCCTGGTAAAGTCTACATAGCCACTACACTGTATTTGGTGAATGCTGCTTATACACGTTTCTTTTAAATGCTGGCACTTGGAAATAGTGTCTTGCTGTTCAAAAACTCTACTGGGTGGACATCAGTATATGTTTAGTAGAGTATAATCCTGTATATGGATTAATGACTTGTTCCCTTTGAGTCAGAAATATGAATAAGCAAACTGTTCATCTGTGTTTTCTTTCATTCACCTTAGGTCTGAGAAGTATCCATCACAAACTACATCCCTTCATTACAGCTTTATGGACCATACCTGGCTGCTTTAGGAGTAGATAGTCCTACTGAGTTCTGAGATCTCTATTGATAAGGAATGTAGTTGACTTTCTGTTATACCCACCAACTTCTCCCCTTTTTGTTTCTGCCTTACAGTTTGTCTTCACCTCTGTTCAGATGCCTTTTATCATTTTAGTTTTGTATTGCTGTCATGTGAACCAAAGGGCTTTGATTGTGCAAGTCGCCCCCCTTTTCACTCAGTGTAGATCTCTTCTTAGCTGGTTGTTTGGTATCAGCTAGCCTGGAACATAGCAGGCCTGTCAATTTCAATAGTTCTCAGGTCCTGCCTGTAATTTAGAGGAAGTTTAATGGTTTGTTTGAAGTTAATTTGCCAGTTTTGTTATTAAAACGTGTTTCGGTTGAGATTCCATTGTGCTATGTGGAGCAGTGGTTGACTTGGCCACCTTGCATCTATTAATTCCAATGGAACTGATTGGGAAGGTGAAGTCCTATTTACAACTATAAATAACCATATTGAAATTCTAATGAAAGGTGTTATTAGCATGAAGGTGGCTTCTTCATGAACAGTCCAGTTAAAAATAGAGTCAAATTCTTCTTTTTCTTGCACCAGCTTAGTTTCGCTCTGAGTGAGTGGGCTGGATTGGCATAATTGAGTAGAGGATCTAGCCCATTAGTTCAGCACTTTCATTCAGAGGGTAAATACTCAGTCCCTTAAGTAGGGAATTAGTAATAAGGAGTTGTATACCAAATTTCCCATGCACTGGGTTGAAAATGTTTTACACAGACCATCTTTGAAGTACTGCACAGGCAAATGACTTGGCTTATTAGCATATGTTTCATGTACTCTTTCAAATGAAAAATAATGATCCAAGCCAAGATTTTTTTGTAATTATCTCTCATTTTTTTGCACAGCAGTCTGCCAGTGTCTCTTTGTTCTGCCTTGTTTTCATTTCAGCAATGTATTTTCTTTTGGTCTTAAACCTGTTCTCCCATAAGTTTCTGATCACACTGGGAGAAAAATACCCAAGTCCTGAGGCTAGAAAATGAGTTACTAAAATGATTTCAACTTAGTCAAATATAGTCTGCTCTGAATAGGAGAGTGTATTTAACCTACTTCCATCAAGATTACAATAGTGTCCCTTAAAATCAGTGTATCCTTTTGAGAATATAGCCTATCTGTTGCATGATTCAGGGGAAGTTTTGACTCAAAATCCATGAAATTTTGCAAAATTTTGTTAATTTCTACCCTTTGCTTTCACCTTTCCATCTTTCCTCTTAAATTAGGAGGGAAAGTAAAGATATCGTTGAAGAGCAAAAAGCACAAGAATGACCACTTATCTCTACATGGGGCATTGTATTGCTGTGGTCGTTCTCCAGATTTGAGCCAGGCAAGATGCATTCTGTTCCTGACTTTGCCCCTGCTCTTACTGACCCCAGTTTCCTGTCAAGACTTGTATTGTCTTGATTTCAGGTGACTGGGATGTAGTGACAGCTTTTGATATCTCTTCTGTAAAATGGGAATTGTAGTCAGCCACCTTGAGCTGTACAAGGGAGAAATACTATGTCATTACCACGTACTGCTATATTTGGTAGGGCAGACATGTTGCTTGCAGCGATCCTACTCTAAGCATTCCAAGCAGAGTTTTGGAAGTAGACTTCTCTCAGGAAGATGAATCTGACAATTGGAACAATTCAGCTGTTCTGTTTCAAATCAGGGTGACCTTTAAAACGCGCGGAGAAATTGTACTCCAAATTGTTGAATTTGTTCTTTTCTATTTTTTCATTAGTCTCTCACTTACAGGGCAGATTAGAAGAGAGGCATTTAGTAAGCTTATTTTCTTCTCCTGTAGAGCTCTTCAGAATCTGTCAGACCAGGGTACCTATGTGGCAGGCAATGAATTAATTCTATTGCTGAATCTGTACAAGTAATTTTTTAAGTTACGGACAGATTTCATGCTGTTAAGGTACACTATGTTCAGTAACTGCTATGACACGGAAACAAGTGTGACCATACTTCTCTTAAAAGTAGTATAACTCTGGCTAACACATCTAATTTTGCATTGTATATGTATAGCAGTGCTGACAGTGAGCTACTGTTCCCCTGTAGTAACCTCATCAGACATTCTAGTGAGATAGCTGGCAATAACCTGTTCATATCCATTTGTACTCTTCCCCATAACACCTTGGAAAAAATTAAACAAAAGGAAGCAAAAGCAGTCAAGTTGGGATTTTTTTTTCCTAGTATCTGTGTAACAGAAGCTTTTTGTGTGTGCAGCTGCTTGACATGTGTATAGAGAACTGTGGCCCAAGATTCCAGTCTTTAGTTGTGAAGAAAGATTTCTGTAAAGACAAGCTGGTGAAACTACTGAATCCAAGATACAATCTGCCAATTGACATGCAGGAGAAAATCTTGGCCTTTATCATGGTAAGCCTAAACAGTAAGTATTTGTGTGTCTGCTATATGGTAAACATTAAATGATGCAGTCCATTTCTGTGATGTAACATACTCATGGGAACCCCTTCCTGAAGCAGACTGACTGTCTATTTCTGTGACTGTTATTTTTCCTGTTACTTCAAAACTAGACGTGGGCCCGAGGTTTCCAAGGAATGGTGGATGTGAGCGAAGTAAAAGAAGTTTATCTAGAATTGCTGAAGAAAGGAGTGGAGTTTCCATCTTCTGACACCGGCAGAGGGGGACCTAAGGTGGGGATACACAAGGGTACTTCATTAACCATTGTAAATCAGAAACAGGATGTGTTAATTGTATGAGCTCTGTAGACAAAGAAGGTGTGTTTTGTTGTTTTTTTTTTTTAATTTAAATGCTCCAGGGCAGAATATGACCAACCCACTTAAGCATGTGAGCAGGGATTGGTTTCAATTGTAACAGCTAAGATGACAACAAAGAAACCTGGCCTATATAATAGTTGTGGATATGTTTTCAAAAAGGAAGCCTCTCTCTCTTGAGACTTTCAAAGTGTGTAAAGGATTCGGCCATGCTGTTTACCTCAAAATGAATGAGAGCTGAGTGCTACAAACTTGTCAACTTCTGAAAGCCTTAACTAAAATGAGCAAGTTTTTCAAGAAAACACATGCTGTTCAGAATATGAGCATTATCTATCTTTAAAATTAAACCAGGAGAGATAAAAATCTAGAAGAAAAGATTATTGTCTATATATCTCTCCAGCTGTTTGCACAGCCTGTACACAATAAATGTTATTTAAGAGTATGTTGTGGGTAGCATTGTGTAGCATCTAGGACATTAAATATAAGTAAGGCTTGAGCACTGGACATCAGCTGAAAGCACAGGACATGTTTTAAAGCCGTTCTTTCCAGAATTTTTCTTCTATTAGAAGAGTTTTCACAAGAGTTTTGGGAAGTGTGAAAGCCATCCACCACTGGGTGGAACCTTGCAATTACAGATTAGATGTCTATAATCAGTGCAGACAGGACTGATTCAGATTTATCCTGAGTTTGATTTGATGATTGAATAGTGGAGTGCACAAAAGCTTGTGTATTTAAAGGTTGTTTGGACAAGCTGTGTGGAGAATGCTCTCGATATTTTTTTTTCCTCACCAAGTACAGTAGAGATAATTCTGTCTGCCACATGTATCTGCAGTTAAAATCAGTGGCAAACCTTCTTTTGATCTCAGCAACAGCAGATCTGAACACAATTTTTACCTCGGTCTCTAGGAATTGAGGGACTTTAAGTGTGTAGTCTTGCACAGGTTGGGTTTTGGATTTGGATTTTTTTTTTTTTTATAACAGTTGGTTCAAATTCAATGCAAACAAAGCTTTCTGCAGACGAAGTGTTCCAGCTTTTTGATCCAGCAAGCCTTTGTAGTTCATCTTCTACAGAGACCCAGACTTAACGCCCCAACCTTTCCACTGCTTCCAAGTGTGATCACATTCTAAACTATCCTTCATTGCAAAATTGCAGTGGCACTTTGAGAAGGACTCTTGGCTGTTAGATGGCTTAAGAGCTCCAGGAGCTAGCCTGTTTTTAGCCATTCCCACTTTATCCTGTAAAGGAATTTACTTGCAAATCCATTTAAAAGATATCTGAATTCCAAGCCTCCTTTAATTACAAAATATCCATTAAATTTATTCTTGTAAATAGACCTTGCTCAACAAATTCCCTGGGAGCATTGATTATGAGAAAGCTAATGCCCAGTTGTCTAGTCTGACAAATATGTTTTGTAGCTCTCTCATCTGGATGTCTGCTTCAATTCTTTTCTTAAACTCAAGCTCTGCTCTTTTTGTCTTTCAGCAGGCTTCATCTCAGCCTTCTGCAAAGTCATCACCATCTTCTGCTAATCCTGCAAAACGTTCTTTACTGCCTCTTCCCACAGGCCCAACATTATTGTTGACTCCTGAGCAGGTACAGTACTACACATTTAGAGGAGGGGCGGGCTCACTTGAAATGTAGCGTTAATGTGTGATTTCAATAACCTGGGTGCATAGACCACTGGGAGGGACCATCATTTCAAGTGGCACAGCTCTATATCCATGGTTTTAGGTTTATTCTCCTGAAGATGTTTTATGTGGTGGTATACCAAAGCAAAGTAGGCAGAAGTGGGTTCAATAAATGCAAGGCTGTACCACAACCAGAAAGTGGAATCATTTACTCAAGCATGAGAATCTTGAATGATGTCTTATGATGTTGTTATACAAATTGATAAAAGTTACTTCAAAGATAAGTGAGAAAGCCAAACTTGCTTTTGCATAAGGCTTGTGTGAAGACATTATCCTAAAAAGCAGGAAGGAAAGGACAGTTCACTTCCATTCCTGCTTGGCCTGTAGGTAACGAAAAAGAGTAACAGTAACATTAGCGAGAGGGACTAACTGCAAGGAAAATGAGTAGTACTATCAGATTTGGATCTTAGTTTGACTGCACATATAAAAGCTGTGCTAATTCCATTCATTTTCATGGCATGTTACTGGAGTAAAATAATGGTAATTAGGCCCATATTATACCTAATGGGGAAGAAAGTATGTATTAGAGGCAAGAATTATTCTGCTCACTCTGTTCACTTACACAGTATTCTGTCCTGTTGAACTCAACAGATTGGGAAACTGTACAGTGAACTGGATATGGCAAAAATGAACGTGAGAGTCATGTCATCAATATTAAAAGAAAATGTTCCTGGCTCTGAAAATCCAGATGATATGAATCTTTTACAGGTATGCGATAATTCATTGGCAGGGTATGTTGGTTTGCTTTGGGCAAAGTTGATTTTAAAATGTGTTGTATCCTTTCTTTTAACATCTGAATTCAGACTGCCAAATGGAATCCAACAACAGGTTTCCACCTCTGGTTTTGCTCAGCTTTCTTGTCTCCTTCACCTTCCCCTGATGTCTAGATAGTCCGGAAAGAACAATACAGCTTGCAATGCAAATTTAAGCTCTAGGGAATTCCAAGGGCAAAGGAATTTCATAATGGAGCGTTCTCTGTTAAGCACGTTCTGTCAAACAGCCCTGAGAACATTCCAGTTGAACACAGTTGCCTTGTGGGAAAATAGATGATGATGACACAGCCTTTCTCTGGTATCCGTCGTGGAGTTTTCAGTGCTCTCTTTATTATTACCAGTACCTTAAAGGCAGACTGAAGGCCAGTGAAGAATATGAAGTGTTGGTTTTATGTGTGTGACCTCAAAGTTTGGGAGTTTCCTGTGCTATAGATGAATCCACGTGCTCTTAAAATGTACCCTGAGGGAAGTGTATTGCAATAGTCCAGTTTAGATTTGACAGTGAACATGTAGATGTTCTTCTTTCTGTGGTGTCATTTCTTCTACTTGCTTGTGGTGTATTTTCTATTTTAGAAATTAAAAATTCAGTATTACTTTAGTATTTCAGTAGTGACTTATGTCAATGGATATTTTTCTGTTTCATATCATCTGCAAGAATTTAAAAAGCTTTCATCACATCCTTCTGTTTTTAATCTTACCTCTGAATTTCTATGATGAAGAAGCGTTGTTGGTAATTTGTCAGCATTAAATGTGTTGGAGAACTGATCTAATTTTTGCAAGCCTTCAGTGTGCTTCTCTTGCCCAGTGGAGAGTTTCTCCTTTGCAAGGAACTCTTACTGGGTGCTGTTGGTTAGCCTTCAAGGTCATGCTGTTCAGCTCTGTCCATTTATGGATTGGTTCACAACTGGAGGTGAGATATGGAGAGATAGCAGCAATTTGCCACTGTCTCTCATGTTTAATGACAGGCAGCGCTGCTGGTCTAGGGGAACCAGATAGGAGACAGATGCAATCTCTCAGTGTTTTTTGCTCCCCTGGAAATTCCTCACATCTCCCACACTGTCTCTTTTGCAGAGATTTGTGGACCTACAAGTCCAAGGAGGAAGGGCCTGCAAAGCACGGGTCTGAGCAGAGTAGACCCTAAATGCAGGCAAATAGCTGTTGCAATAGGTTGCAGAGGACTTGCTTTGCCTGCACTAAAGGATTGAGTATAGGTTGTTCCAGCAGTGGACACCACCTAAGCAGCTACTCTATGGCTGTTCTGCACACAATAATTGACTTCTGTTGTGCTACTGCCACTAGGGAGGTTGCCAAGGTGCAAACTGGCCTTGATGATTTAACCAGCCAGTGAAAGATACCCCAGGTAGGAGAATACACTGCTTTAATATGCTTGTCCACCTCTGTCCCGTCCATGACAAGGTAAGTGTTTCTGGTTGCGAAACAGGAAAAGCACGTCTTTCATTTCCTGTTTCCTACTATGGCCCTTCTGCATGTGGCTGCACAGATCAGGTTGCCCACAGTAAACCAGTGGATTCTTATTGACACTCCCAGTAACAAAATTGTTGGCAAAAGTTTGAGGACAGGGTGTGGAGTTCTCATTTGTGGGAGAGTGACTAAAAACTCATTCCTTCTATGTTAATTTCACTGTTGTTCTCTCTGTTCTTTTCCCCTGTGCACTGAGTGGTATAAAGCATCAAGCATGGCTAGCCTGCTCCTTTAACAATGTTTAATGTTCCCTTTTGTTTGTGGCTCTACCTGGGTTGCTTGGATTAGGCTTTTGTTGTCGGAGAGCAAAGTTCTTTATTAAAAGAGCTGCTTGTTTAGGCTTTGAGTGATTTGGAGACATTAGTTTCAGTCTTTCTGATTATCTGGGGTCTCTCAGTAGAAACTGTAACAGGGGAAACATTATCAGTGCAACATATTTTCAGTTCTGTAGCTTCATTAGTGGCTAGGGTCCTCCCTTTCTCCACCCTGTTTTGAACAAGCTTTAAGATAGCAGATCTCACTTGAAGTGTTGTGCTGATCAGTAACATTAGTTAAAGAATAGCTGAAACTCAGCATCAGCCAAGAAGAGTAACAAGCATACTTGGTGGACGTGCAGGAATTTGGGTCCAGATCATCAGTTGGTAAGAATTAGCACAAACTCATTGGAATCACTGATGATTGCTTTACCAGCTGGTGGTCCATCACTGTAAAACTCCAGTTTTCAAAATGTAAGAGTGCATGCATAATTGTGGGTAGGAGCAAAGCCTAGCAAATCCATGCTTGAAATGAGAGTCTCAGTTTCCTTCTCTATTGAATATTGATACTTACAAAGGAGCTACTCTGCCTGTATAATGGAGTCATAAGAAATACACGTTTTTTAAATGCGGTTCAGATAGTAAAGTGTGGAGTTGAAGAGGTTTAAATTTAATTACAGACATTAAACTGAATATATTTTTGCACATTTTATCCTGGGCTAGTTGTGATTTAACCCCAGACAGCAACTGAACACGATACAGCTGCTCCCTCACTCCCCTCCCACCCATTTGGATGGGGGAGGGAATCGGAAAAACAGTAAAACTTATGGGTTGAGATAAAGACAGTTTAATAGGACAGAAAGGAAGAAAATAACAATAATAATAAAATTACAATAATAATAAAAGAATTGGAATATATAAAACAAGTGATGCACAATGCAATTGCTCACCACTTGCTGACCAATACCCAGTTAGTCCCCGAGCAGCGATCCACCCCCCTCCCTCTGGCCAGCTCTCCCCAGTTTATATACTGGGCTTGACATCACATGGTATGGAATATCCCTTTGGCCAGTTGGGGTCAGCTGTCCTGGCTGTGTTCCCTCCCAACTTCTTGTGCCCCTCCAGTCTTCTTGCTGGCTGGGCATGAGAAGCTGAAAAATCCTTGACTTAATATAAACACTACTTAAGAACAACTGAAAACATCAGTGTGTTATCAACATTATTCTCCTACTAAATCCAAAATATAACACTGTACCAGCTACTAGAAAGCAAATTATCTCTATCCCAGCCAAAACCAGGACAGCTATGAAGATACAGTACTGAAAGGTACAGTACCTTGTAATCCTTATGCAGATTTGGCAAAGGGGTGCAAATTTTTTTTTTTACATAAACAAAATAATTTATATACGTGAAGTGTATGTATTTTGAGGAAAAATGAGATCACTTAGAAAGTAATGCCAGAGCAATTTCTGAATAGCAGTGTGCAAATAGAGTAATTTTCCCCTCCTTTTTTTTTTTTCCTTAAGAGAAGCGAGCCAGCATTTGCAAATGCACTTCAGGGGGTGGGGGGAAATGTTAGCTGAGTTGAAGTTCCTGTTGCTAAAGAATTTGTTTCTTTG
The DNA here is from genome assembly GCA_035590195.1 of Aviceda cuculoides. Taxonomy (NCBI): domain Eukaryota; kingdom Metazoa; phylum Chordata; class Aves; order Accipitriformes; family Accipitridae; genus Aviceda; species Aviceda cuculoides. Next base: position 16,771,366 of record JAVJGG010000061.1, read on the forward strand.
AACATGCAAAATCTGCAGTGGAGAGTAATACAAATAAACTACCTTCCATTTCAACTTGCAATAATGCAAAATTATTCTCAGTAAACTCTCATAATTCTCCTATCAGCTGCTTCTGCTAGGTTTGTGTTACTTTCTCAAAAAGTGCATACATCAAGCGCATTCAAACTTCCCCACTTAGAGGAATAGATAAAACTAGAGAGTTGTGTCACAGAGCACTTCTGTCCTTTAGACTACTATTGTCTTTTCTGCAAGCAGATGTTGAGCAGGATCACATCCATTACATCCATGTGAAGTATCCTGCTGAGTTTAATCAGCTTCAAACAGGATCGAATCATATTTGTTCTGCATCACCTAGAGATCTTTGTTATTCTGCAATTTGTAGTTTAGACTTTAGAGACAGATACATCTTTAGAAATAAAGGTGGGTCAAGAGATAGGGATTGGGTAGGAGTGCTGGCTGTGATGATAGGAGTTGTCAACCTGCCTTGCCAGAGATCAAAGGCATGAAAATTATGCTATTTGCAATGTTTGGTATGCATGCGGTGTGTGTAAATTGAGGAATGTTACCTGTGAGTCTGCAGCGCTCACGTGTCTTATTCTTCTCCAGAACTGACAAATTTGGAGACCACTGTTATGATTTTTTTTTTTTTTCTTCCCCTGCCTTGGGCAGAAACTGTATAAGACCTGTCGGATGATGCAGGAGAGGATCATGGAGTTGTTGGTGACAGTGGAGAATGAAGATGTGATAGTTGAGTTAATACAAGTAAATGAAGATCTGAATAATGTCCTCCTGGGACATGAAAGGTAAGTACAGGGCCTCTCTCCTCACATTTGGTATCCTAACTGAATAAGTGCACCTAATGGACACAGATGGTTCCTCTGTCTAATGTTGATCCTCCACAAGGAGATAGAATTTATCCTTAAATCCAGAAAAGAAGCAAGACTGAAAAAGAGAAAATTATGTATTTGCCTTCTCCTAAACACTTCAGAAACAGTTCATAAAGGTAGTTAGAAAACCATTAGAATGGGGAAAAATAAGTTAACAGCATAAACGTGAAATCAGATGGAGGTACACAAAAGTAATTTTGGAACTTGACATTCCTTTTTGGTAGTGCACAGTGAATTTGTAATCAATCTGCTACAGACCCTTTGGTACTGGCGATGGTCCTTATCTCTCTTAAGTGTATATACTTCCAGGAGAGAATACTTGTTCTCCCTTCTAAACAGCTTTGACAGCTTTACTGCAGAAATCAGCCATGGAATAGCATTCTGCCTCATTGCATGCTTAAGAGAGTCGCTTGCTTTTCTCAGCTGGATTGAAACATGCTGTTCTACTTGTCTTACAGCAGAAAATGTTTCTTTCTTTCACACATGGAAGCACCACAGTGCTTGCATTGATATCCTGTGTATTTGTCTATTATGTCATTGGTAGCATGGCAAGATGATAGCTAAACAAATTCATTTTAAACTCAAAATTCCAGTATTGTCCCCCAAAATATCACATGACTATACTCATGGAGAGTATTCTGGCTTAATAGGAACTAGCCTTCCATGTTAAGTAGTTGATCTCCTCTATGGCTAAGAAATGTTCTAGAAGTAATTATGCATCAAGTGCAATGGTTCATGATTAAATTTAGGAGATTTAGAGAATTTACTCATCTTTTCTTTTTAATCCTCTTCTGAATGCTGCACTGAAAATATCACTAATTCTTCTAAGCATCATGGCACAAACTTTGGGCCTAATCTTGACAACATTTAGTTTTCATTTATCCTTAAATCTTAAGTCTACAGTAACTGCCTTGAAAGAGTTGTGTGCTCACTTCTTGCTTTAGGAAGTTTTTCATTTTAGTAAAGCAAAAATGGAATTCTGTTCAGCTTCTGTAAATCCACTGAAGTCAGATGTGGGCTTACGTTTTTGTTATGACTGATGAATACTGGTGAGGCCAAGAACATCTTGAAATATGAACAGTAGCTTGTGGGTGTAATTGAACAAATTCCTTACGAAAGACTCACCTGGTGATTGAAGGAGCAATTAATTGGCCATTCTAAAACTGGACAGAAAACTACCACATTTTAGTACTATAATGTTATGGTTTATATGTAATGAGTCTTCCTGGGTGTAGATGCAGTGCACTTTAGAGTTGATAAGTATTAAAATGTGTTTGGTTAATGTTTGTTGCAGAAGACTTGTTCTTTGGAACTCTCTCTGAACAATGAGATGTGTAAAGGACAAACTGATTTTAACTAGCTGCATCTGTTTCATACTATGTGTATTGTTTGAAGACGAGTCATGCTGCATTCTGTTTCTGATTATTAATGTAGAGTCCAAATTAAATCAGGAGCAATCACCATTGTGCAATAAACGGGCCTCATGTATGTAACAATGACTCCCTCTAGTGTCTCTAGCAACTTTTTGGTTCTTCCTGTATTTCAGATAAATATGTTATGTTCTGCAGTTGGAAAGGGTTTTTTTCTTCTGTTTCTCCCTGCATATACACTATCTTTGTGGGCCTCATCAATATGGTAACCCTGAACAGCAAATGCAGTTGTATAGACAGGCTTATGTCCGTACCACTTAGGGCTCTTACTTCTGAAACAGATTGACCTTATGGATGCTGAATATCACTTGACTGGGTCTCCTCTGGACCCAGTGTAGCACTGTTATGATTCCTAGTACATAAATATTTATGCAGGTGGATTTTTTCGTTTCCTTTTTAAAAAAAAAAAAATATTTCAAATGCCTGAAATAATGAGAGGGCTGTGTGCCAGAACAGGTGTGTGGTTTGTCCTGAGATGCCGTGAGGGAATGTGGGGACCTCTGAGGACAAAAGGCTTCCTGGGACTCAGTTGGAAGAGTGGTCAGGGGGAGCCAGATTTGGCATAGTGCATGTTCATAGTTACCTCTCTGGCATGAACGTCACAGAAATGTAAGAATGAACATTTAACTCTGCAATTTCAACAGGTTCTCTCGAAACAGAGTTCGTTTTTTGGAGAATCAGAGAATACAACGTGAACGCACAGAGGTTAGTAATTATAGATGAACTTGTGAACTGCAGGACTATAAACATTCCTTTTTCTGTTCATTGTGGAAGAATACGCTTTTGATATAAGAAGATTTTATTCTCTAGTTGAGAGATACAGGCGACAACAGGCTGATACTACTCTTACCGATTTTCCAAAGTCTCACTTGCAGAATTTCATGCAAATTCACGTAGCTAAAGTAGCAAATAATGTCAAATCTAAGATGGACGCTTGGTCAGGAGAAATGAGAGTGATATCTATTCAAATGCTGGTTTATTACCTCTACAGCTAAGCACTATTATCTGCCATATACAAAATGAGGAGCCATAATGTTCCTTTTCACTTGGTCTCTTTTAAGCATTTGTAGACTGAAATACTATTATACTATCAGAATTTACTATTACTGGTGGTTTTTTCTGAGTCAAAGCTTTTTCTGAATTGTGAATAATGGCTTGTAGCAAATTTTTAATGACTACCCTCTATTGATTGATAATTATGGTTGTTAATTATATTGCCCGAAGTAGTTTTGCATGTTTCACCTTCTGCTAAGCCATAATTGTGTAGTCACCTAGGCCTCAATATGAAAATGACAGCATTGTGAATGCTGAAATACAGCTGACAATTATTAAAAAAGGGTACAAGACGATCTTGTTTTCCTTGAAAAGTCACTATTACTACATTCTGATTATGTAGGTGGATGTTTTTGCTTGATGGATGCGCTGTTGGGTTAGTTAATAGTCCAAATGGTGCAGTCTGTGCATTTTTATATTATTCAGGAGTCTCCAAGTTTAAAATGCATCATCTTTTTAAAAGATTATTTATTTATTTTTAATCTGGTGTGACTGAACCCCTGTAATTCAAGATGGTTTTATTAAAATCTTTGGTTGGCTAAGTTTTTAATTCTAACACGTTCACAGGCAAAACAAATGGAACACTTTTCTGTGTCCTAGGAAACACTGTTGTGATTTTGAACTATTCCTATCCAAAATAGGACTGAAAAAATCAATCTCCTAAGTATGTATCAAATCTCAATAACACAAATAAGTAGTATGAAAATAACTGTGCAGGATCAATCAGAAGATCGATATCGAACCTGTATGTAAACAAGATCACGATTGCATTTTAGAATTCAATCTGTTCCGTTTCCTACTTTGGAACTGTTTTCCTTAATTTTTTGAAATAGTAACCTTGCTGAAACTGATCTTTTTTGGAAAGCATTTTTTGTTTCATTAGCTATGTTTCACACACACACACAAAAATCCTGGTCTTCTCTCATACTTGCCAGTTTTTAATATTATTATTTTAAAAGTTTATATTCTGTGAAAATAGCTATTTGTTTAAAACTATACAAGTTCCTTTAAAAAACAAACAAACAAACACCACCACCACCCCCCCCAACAAAAACCTGAAACACACAAAAAAACCCAAACAAATTTATTCCTTTTCAAATATTAAGCTATCCAGGAAACAGCCATCTGCTCCCTCAAGTGATCTGCTTGACCTCTCCGTAGATTCTCCATCTCCTGTGTCAACAGTGGTGCAAACTGACTCTGCAGTGTCTCCTTCAGGCCTTAGTAAGTGATGAATGCACGTTTCCCTTGCAATCAAGAAGTTCCTTCTAAGAAAGAAAACAAAGATACTCCTTAACTTTAAGGATGTGATAAAACATGTGATTTAAACATTATTCCTGTGATAAACAGGAACTCATTTCAGACTCTTTATATGCCTTCCAAACAAAATTTTACCCTATCAATGTCCATAGTACAAGTAAGTAACATTTGCTTAATAATGTTTAAATGATCATTAATTAATGATCGCTTTGAATTTCAGATTGCATATCTGCACACCCTGAAGATAAAAACAGGCATCATCCATCAATTTATCCACAGCTAGATTTAGCAACTACAACAAAAGTGCAGCAATTGCTGTGAGTAATCTCTTATCAAGAAATTGTAACAGATAAAAGATCTTCAGAGGTATTAGTACTCTGTAATTCATCTAATGAGTTTATAGAAAGCTCTGAGAGCACAGATTTACTACTTTTACATGTTAGTCCAGTAAAACAAGTGAAAACTTACCTGCGTGCTAGACATTGCTTAACATGCTTAAAAATACACTACTCCTTGCAGCACTGTTTAGACATAGACATAAATTTATCTCACCAGTCAAAACGTACTTGATATATATATGACTTTCTGCTTGAGTGTTGTCAGTGCTCCAGTGAAAGGGAGAAACAGATGAATTGTATGGGTTAATAAGAAGAGTTTAAGATAGGAGAGGTGTCCTTGTAGTTCCCTACCTTTTATGTGAATGGGACTCTGGCCCCCCTGCCATGCTGCTTGCAGTTGCGACATAAGGTAAAGACAGACCAGCAAAAAAATAATGTAACGATCAGAATATACAGTTTTGATAGTTTCTCAGTTACTTTCAATGTATTACTCTCTCCTAGATTTGCAGCTGAAGCACAAAACAATAGTGTAAGCAACCCAGCTGGACATTCATATAGTAATGTGAGTAACACTCATGTTCAGAATAATCATTCTTTGCTAGCAACTGTCAAAATGAGAACTCTTTGGATTTATTCCAACTGCTGTCCAATTAGGATACAAAGATCTGTTCTGTGGCCCTTCTCCATACATCAGGGAACACTCCATATTTGGTGACCAAGCCAACTTTCCTCTTTTGATAGCACAGGTGCTAATATGAAAGCATATTTTCTTGGGTCCAGCACAATCTCAGGGGAGTTTGCAGAAAGCAGTTGCTCTATTATTTGTGTTTAATCTGTTGCTGTGTGAAGCAAGCTGAGGTCTCCTCCTGCTGCCATTATGTTACTCTGGTGTATTTCCTTTCTCAAACAAGATATTAAAAAAAAAACAAAACCAAACAACCTGACCCCCAAAACTGCCCCACCTCCCCCCAACAGTCCACAAAACAACTCAAACACTTAAAAACCAGGTACAGTGTAGGACAAATGGCATGTGCTGCAGGCAAAACACCCGTGACAGAAGGAATGCAAATAATATGAAGGGGCTTTGAGGTGATGTTATGAATTTGAATGCTATTCTGTGGTAGGCAGTATGAAATGAGAAGCAGCCCCCAAACACACACGCCTATTCCCTATTTTAAATTGCAAGTAAATGCAGATACCTATATTGTGAACACTGCGGTCTTTGCGTCTGCATTGTGTAACAAATTACACAGAAGTAAATTATACAAATGTGCTACAGATAACACTAGAAGATGTTTTGAACTTTGTGTGGAGAATGGAGATTAGATTGATAACTGTTGACCTGAGAATTTACCTGCTGTAGTCTGAGAGTCTAAAGATAAGTCAGCAGTTATATAAGTTAATTCAAACCAGTTCTCACAGAACAATCGTTCATGCACTGTTTTGCTTGATGTCCTTAGTTGGCGACTCTTTTAAGCCCAGTGCCTCTGAATCCAGTAAATCTGCAAACTTCTACATCATTAAATGGACCGTCACCAGCAGGTAATAAATACTACAGACCACCTAACTTTCATGGAGATATATTTTTCTTGTTAGAACTTAAGGGCTTTACATAATGGCTGTTAAAGACTAGGAGCAGCAACAAACATTGCCAAAAAGTCTTATACTGCTCATGGCTTCTCTGAGACATGTCTGTCCATTCTAACATTTAAAGCAACTAGATACATAGGAGATAATCTGCTACTTTCAGGAAGACACAAAAAGGTAACATGCAGTAAGCATGCTTTTCATTGACATTTAAATCTGGCTTTATCTGCCTGTCTTTATTCTTCAGCTGCATCAAAGAACAAGTCACAATCACCTCATTACTACGAGATAATGGAATTTGATCCGTTGGCTCCCACTGAGTAAGTAACTTTTAAAATACATAATACACGGTTTTCTTAGGTGTCAAAGACTTCTGAGATGGCTTTTCCTTCTGAGTGACAAAACAGACCACATTATTTAGACTTGAGAAAGCTGAACAAACTTGATTGCTAATTAAATGAGAGTGGCTGCATTTTGTACATCTTCTTCCAGTATTTCTGGCATAACCAATTAAGGAGTAAACTCCTATAGTGTGTGATTGAACAGCATCTGTAAAAATTGTGGAGTAATGCTGTGTCAAAAACGATTTACTAAAATCCTATCCAGTGATATGAAAAGGTGATAAGGGTCCTGGTGGAGGAAGCTCATTGACACTTCAACACAGGTAGTTCTGGAACAAGGTAACCAAAGTAATTCCTGTTCAGAGCAATTGTGATTTTTAAGAATGTCGTTCTACAGCATATCAAGAAAATCCTCAATTTAAATATAAGCTACAAAAGGGAATGGATGCTGGGGCTCTCCAGAAGGCCAAATAGTCAGACAAACTAATACGAAACTAAACAGATGGCAGAACTCTCCTTTCTACCAGTAATTGCAAAAAAATTTGAGCCATCTACACAAAACTTACTTCTGAGGAACCATCAAATTCTGAGGTAGAAAAATCTCACCAAAACTTTTTTTTTTTTTTAACTAGTGCAGAAATCGCATGCCATGTGGTTACGCTTGCCATTTGTGTTTTGCAGTCCTGTTCCCAAACTTACTTCATCAAAAGTGACAATGTCCAGAGGTATCTCATTAAATGTATAATCACAGACACACCACAGGATTGGCTCTTTGTTTCCATGGAACCCTGGGCATCCTGCAACTGATGCTACTCTGTTAGGCAAACACTATAAACTCCTGGCAGTTCATGCTTGGGCAGGATTTCATGGGTATATTTTGTCAAAGTGGAACAACTGTGATGTAGGAGTTGCCCTGTTCCTCCTCTTTCAGAGCTATATATGAAGAAATTGATGTTGTGCTGAAGACAGAAGTTAAAAAGAATACAGAATGCTGAAGGTGGAGGTGAAGTCTTCTACTGAACACGTTATTCTCTAATGCTGGTCCTGTGCTGTGTTTCCTATAATGTACAAGTGAATAACAGAACAGGTTTTGTATTTTGACCCAACAAGCAATAAGTATTGGAATACTAAGCTGTGTGGAAGTTGAAGCATTACTTGGATCTACACCTTGATAATTTGTCCTAAATGTTCAACTGTGTATTCTTCAAGGTGACTTGCATGATTATTTTTGAAGTATTTTGGGGGCCTTCAAAATATGATTTCCAAATTCACCTGCGTATGAAGTAACACTTGACACCTGACACAGGTAAACAAAAAGGACTCTTGCAACTATAGAAGAAATGTTTTCTTTCAAGTTAACTGTTCCTTTGTATTGCTTTACCCCTTTATGCAGCAAACAAAACTGAACATTATGTTTACAGAAACTGCACAATCCAGTTTCTATTTTGGCCTCATTGCTGTCTGTGTTAATCTCCCTGGGAATTTATAAGGGGGTTTTGATATGTAGGGCTTTTCTAAAATTGGGCCTCTTAATAGATGCCTGAAGACATGCAGTGTTACTTTCCTACATTCATATTATGAACACAGATTTTGTTTTCTTTCTAAAAGCCTGCAATATAATCGGATTTTTCTCTTGGTAAGAAACTGAGCTGGGCCATGAGGTGCTGTCATCCATGATTAACAGAACAGAAAAAACCTGCTTGTTCCTATGTTGTTGTTGCTTTTCTTTACTGAGTAAATATTGGAGGGGGATCAATCATTTCTTTCCACGTTCCTGCCCTGCAGAGATTGTTGTTCTGGTGAAGGAAAAAGTAATCATCTACAATGCAGATGAGCAATAGTTATCCATTTATGTTAATCAAGTTGTTTAACCCTGTTAATAACAGTTTTATCTTTTAAAGTGCCTTATCTATTTTAATGCTGAATGTAAAATGTGCACTTTAACAGGTATAGTTCTCCGAATTTATAATTGATATAAAATTTGAGAACTTAGTTCATGTTCATAGCTGATAAGCTAATTTTCTGTGAAATACTGCATTTTAAATGTTCATTATGTTAACTGTTTAAGTTCTCAGTCGGTTTTGCAATTTTTGTAGCATAAAATTCCAAATAAAAGTAAATGCTTACTGAGAAGTTAACCCTCATCACTTCTTGAGTTTTTATGAGATAACTTGTATTCCATGAAATAACAAATGTAGATAGCATTGGAAGTATTTTAGTGTGAATCCAGGGTGTTTCATTGCATGGTTAGCAATTTTGCAGTTTGCTATATGACCATTAGAACACCTTACTTCTATCAAAACAACCACCTTGAAGAAGTTCGGGGTTTTTTGTAAGCACAGGTGAAAATATAAGCTGCTTTATTCTTACTTTTCTTGCATTATTTGCAATGGTCTGGACAGCAGCCTGAGGATACTGCTGAAAATAGGATTTGAGGTAGATGATTGATTTTTTTGTTTTCCCTACAGCTTAACTGTATTGGTAAAACCCTAGCACACTGAAGTGTAATAAATTAAAATAGGCTATTTCAGTATGTTAATCCATAATGGACGATTGCTAACTGAACTTTTCCATATTTAAAAGCAAAATGGTCACAGATGAAAGGGAACTGGCTAATTACCAAGATTAGAGAGCTTGTTTTATAGTTGGCATGTGCTCACTCTCTGTGCAAACTTGGGCTTTCAAACTCGGGGGGGGGGGGAACCCCCCATTTTTATGAAACTGGGACTTGCCAGGGGGATATTCCTTTTTCTCTGAAGCACATGGTCATAATAAAGCAATGTGTGGAAAACTCGCATCATCAGTTCAACTTTCAAAAAGACAATGGACTAAAGACAACCCAGGTAAGAATTTTTTTTTTCTCCCTAGCCTGGATTCAAAGATTTGTCTTGATTTCCGCCCCCGAAGCATAACTGGAATTATAGATTATAAAGCTTGCTGCTATCTTCATACAGATGTATTTCACTTGTGTGGGCTCTACATGTTTTGCTGGATAAATTGCATTAGAGAGATGAAAAGTTTTAAAACTTTAATAAATACACAGTGAAGACCTGACATGTCATCCAGAAGCTATTTAAAAAACACATATAATTGGTACAGTAATGCATTTTAAAGGTAGCGTCCATTTATTTTCAAAAAAGCACTTTTTAAATTATTGTATGCAAACATAATTGAGACTGAAGTAACTGGAAGTTACTTCTGATATACGCATTACCTTTTTAAGAGTCCAAACAAACCAGCATTAGTCTTAATTTGTTAGATCTCATCTGCTGAAAGGGGTAGAAAGAACTGGCCTAGCAGATGAGATACTGTGCTGAGATTAATTCCTGTCTGAAAATGAGTAGGTCACTTACTTAAACTTGCTCTGCAACTCAATCCTCATTTGCAAAGCTATGATAAAATATTATGCCTACGCCACAGATAATGACCAAAAGTTACATAAATACCGGCTTATGTGTTCTGATGGTAAACAGAGTACCTTTGAACTACGGCTGCGCTGCTGGGCAGGCTTTGTCGGACTTAAGCCCTGAATGGGGCTGATCTTCCTTCTGGCTCTTGAGGAGACTCCTTTGCCATTAATTTACCCTGCAGTTCAGAGCAGTTGTTTATATACTGCCTTTCCCTTCAAAGCATTTCATACATGAGCTGAGCTTGTCTCTGTGCGGAGGTGCCCAGTGCCTCTCATATACGGTTATTTCAAATGGAAACCATACCACACATTTGATGTGCTTCCATTTAAATTACTGTTCCTCATTCAAATGATAACAGTTTTAGAGCAGTCTGCTCTTACCAAATGAACTTACTGATTCAGTAATAATTCAAGAGGGTGCATCATCTTCTGAATCATCATATCCTCCTGTGCCATGGGAGGGTTACATAGCAATACAGTCTAACTTTGTTTAGTTTTTGAGATTTCATGAATTGACTACATGTTTTTACCTTTTTATAAAAATAACTCCCATGGAAGTTATTCTTCAGAGACAGCGATGCAATTTTAGATGCTTAATAAACTGATTTGTTCCTTTGTTTTTAAATGAAGATCTCAATTTACACTTGGGTTTAAAAATTTGCCTCACAATGTTCAGTTAACATGTATCATCTTACAAAAAGATGGCTTGAGAAAACCCTCTCTCCTCCAGGAACAGCGTGTTCCCTTCTATTGTCTGATGAAAAAATACTATCCCTAAGAAATAATATTCCAACTACGTAAGTTGTGGGTTTGTTTTTTTTTTTTTTTTAAATAGAAATACATCCTTTTGTAACAGCACCATGTGCCCATGGTGGTTTAATGATAGAATTTTCTATTGCACAGTACTCCTGCAGTTATTCCTTCCACTGAAAAATGGTTTCAAAACTGGTAGTCAGGTAGCAGAAGTCAGATTGTGTAGCGATTGCCCATTACTGATATCCCGGAAGTGCTAACTTCTGTCCTTCCTTTGCTTCAAAAAAGGTGTAAGAGAGGGTGATCAAATCAACTTTAGCCATTTTAGGGTCCTCTGCAAATTCTGGATCGATGTAGAAAAAAACAGGCATGTCCACTTCCTCTTGAGGATTTAGCCGCTGCTCTTCAAAACAGAAACACTGCACGTGGGAGGAAAAAAAGCGCAAACCAATCAGACAACAATAGCTATGGTAAACTTTATCTCTGCCAACACAACAGAAAGCTTCATCTTTTAAAACCAACTCTCATTCTCTGTACATTCCTCGAATCCTCTGAAGGATCAATCCTATGAGCAAGAAGTTCCTCTTGTGTTACAGGAAGAAAAATTAGCTCTCAATGAAGTGTCCAAACATGCAAATTGGCCAGGCTAGCTCATCTCGCTACCACTTGTCCTCAAAGTCAGTGGTACTAAATATTAATTTGGGAGCCACTCTAATTGGACATGTACTGCAGCTTGTTATGAAGACAGTAAGGCTAAGAATAAACTGATGCACTGTCATTTGAAAAAATCAAGGTATTTTCTTAAAAAGTTGCCATACAAAGAATGGTATCCAGGATTAAAATGAGAAAAAAGTTAGTGTATGGATAATGATTCTCATTCACATAAAGAAAAATACCATCTTTGCTTTGTTCACACTTACTTGTATTTTATTGAAATACTGTCCTGCTTCAAAGGGTATTACATTGTAGGTAGAGATTCCAATTATAGGTTTGTCAGTAGGATTTTTCGCTTTATAAAACGCCAGCGCGGTCTCTCCTGGTACCACCTGTATAAAGTAATTGCATGGTCATTTTTAATCCACTGCACCCCTCCCCCCCTCAGAGTTCTTCAGACTTTAGCTAGAATTAGTTGATTTTCTCTTTTGCTGTTTCAAGTTGGTTACTTGACAAATATTTTGCTTATAGACAATTCACCCCCATTCAAAATTAAAAGCATCAATAACGTTATATGTGTGCATTTTTAACCTTAACCAGTTTGCCACTGAAGACTTCTATTATTCGCAGCAGTTTAGCAGCATACAGAGCTCTTCTAATATGCAGGTTTATAGACGGCGTACACTTAACTTTTGAGGTTATCATTCTTTCAGTACTGGACTCGGAAACCAATGACTCCTTCTGAGCATTTTTATTAAGAACTAATTTTAAACAGTGACGTTAGATTAAAATGTTCTTTTTTCTTTTAAATATAGAAACAGCCCTACAACAGTAGGGGCAAAAGAGAAAGTACTAGGAGAGAAGCGTGGCAAAACCCCACAGCTATATATAAAATACTTTCAATGGCAATCCATTTGTGGCAGCTTTGATGGGATGGCAGGGAAGCAACTATAATTTAACTACACCACAAGAGGCAATAAACGCTCTGTCCTTCGGCAGAAGGAGACCTCACCCCCGCCCTCCCGACCAGCGCCGAAAATTAACACCCTGACGCGGAAGGACTGCGGGAGCGCAGCGGCCTAACGTGCCCTCAGTCGTGTGTTCCGCCAGCCCGGGGCCCAAACCCGCAAACCAATGGATCCGCCCGGTGTGACAAAAACGCAGGAGGCGAAACCCGACGCCTTCACCTCCAGCTGCGAGCGGTTCTGTGCGAGGGGCGAAAACCAAGTCACTCACGTAGATTTCGCGCTGCTGGGGTTTGAAGTTCCACTGGATGCTGGAGTGCACGTCCGCGTTGAAAGTGACCCTGATGACCCGCTCCCTCACCGGCTCCATGCTCTCGATCCGCTCCGAGCTGTGGCCCGCGCCCGTCGTTCCGCCCAGGCCTGTGGCCTGACAGAAAGCAAAGGCCGTGAGCGACCCGCGCCGGCCCCCTTCCCCCCCCGCCCCGTCTCCGTCTCCGTCGCCCTTCGCGGGCGGGAAGGAGCTGGCAGCGACGCCGGGCCGGCGGGTACCTGGCAGTAGAGGCGGTAGAGCGGCACGGCCGCGTAGGACATGCCCACCATCCCCACGGCGGCGGCGGCGATGTAGGCCAGCGCCGACCGGTTCCGGCGCCGCCATTCCTCCTCCTGCCTGTGGGTGAAGGGGTTGGAGCTCCTCAACCCGCGGACCCCCCGCGGGGCCGGCACCCCTCCGCCCGCCGCCGCCGCCCAGAGGCCGTACCGAGCCGTCCCCCCCGCCCGCGGGGGCTCCTCTTCACCTTCCCTGTGCCGCCCAGTCACCGGGACTAGAGGTCTGGGGATGCGTGGTGGCCCCGAGACGGAACGTGTCAACGTGCCCGTTCTCGGCAGAACCTT
>JAVJGG010000061.1:16785033-16815071 GCA_035590195.1 Aviceda cuculoides
TGCTGCTGCGCGCCCGCCGCCCACATGCCCCCGGCCGCCTGCCGCGCTGGCGGCCCGGCGCATGCGCAGTCGCTCCGAGCGGGCGAGCGCCTGTCTGGCGGGAAGTTCCGGAGGGAAGCTGCTGCCGCCGCCAGGGCTGCGGGTGTCGAAGGGCCCCCGAGCCCACCGCCGTCTCGGTTCAGACCCTTCGGGGTGGCGGGCGGGGAAGATGACGGGTGCTTCTGGATGCACCGAGGAGCTGCTCCAGACCAGGCTGCAGCTGACTCTTAATCCTTCCCCGAACACCAGCCGGCCCCGCTGCATCTACTCAACGGATCCTTTAAGGTGGATCCTGCCTGGCTGAGGGCACAGGGGTGGCAGAACTAGGGCAAAAGGGCTTTGGCTGTAAGTGCAGCCCAAGCAGCGACCCTGGGGCTCTGCTCTGTCAGCCGGCAGCTGCGGCGCTCACCGCTCCCACCTCCCTCCCAGGTATACGCTGCTCGGCCACGCAGAAAAGGAAATCACGCCAGAATAAAGAAAGATCCTGCTTTAATCAGTTTGTCTTTAAGGCGTACCGTTTAGAGGGAAGGAGGGTGGTGAAAGATGGATGCAGACAGGCTTTTTTGTTAATTAGGTAGTGGTAAGAGGAGCGTGCACATTCCAGCTATCGCTGACGGCAAAAGAAACGCCTGCGGCCTTATCTGCAAGCTGCGGGAACTTGCCCAGACAGTTATTTGGTAATCCCACATATAGATCTGTTCTGGCAGGTAAGCACATCTGTTTTTAGGCTACGCAGGAGCCCTGGGTTCACAGACTTCAGCAACTCTCCCCTTTCTTTCCTGTGGGTATCTATCTTAGATGCGTTAAGTTAGTGGTTTCCTTGACCTGGCTCAAAAACTATACGTTACCCAGAGCCTGGCTGTCCGTGACACAGCCCTGTTTCGGACCAAGACGGAGCCCAGTCGACACTGCGTACAACTGACTGCTCACACAAGCGCATAGAAGAAGAGGGTGAAGCCTCGAGCTTGACCTTGCAATCACTGTTTTGGAAGAAACCACACCTCTGTTCAGAAACACAGGCTTTGCTAATGGGTGCACCAACTGCAGGTTAGATAGAGACTAGGTTTTAATGTTAGGATTGCTTGGGAGAGCTATTCTTAAACAAACAGAAACAGCTCAGCAGTCAAGAAGGTCTAAATGCCAAATAATGTCTTACCTGTCGTGTTACACAGCTCTGAATTGGACCAGAATAGCTTTCAAGTAGAAGAATGAAGAGCACTAGACCACATACAAGGTAGCCACAAGAGCAAGCACCGACCTAGCACTGGAAATTCTCATCTACTAGTCCGTGCTTTTCTAATTACTTCTGTCACTTTTATCTCACTGGCCGTGGGCTTTGTTCTTCCCTCACGACTAGCACCCAGCACAGAGGAAGCAAGATGCATATATTATTCAAAGCTTCCTTTCCTGTGGACAGAGCTTGAGCACCTCTTTTGTCTCATGTTTCCTTACTGACAGTTGGGAAATGCAAGCCTTTTTGCAAACCCTGAAATTAAATAAGTGGTTAGTTTTTGAAGTAACAGAGTAATGCCTTTTCCCAAGCATCTGTTTGCTGTTTGAATATCCTGCAGTTGTTTACGTCCAGTCAAGCATTTTCAATTAACATATCTGAGCATCTCTTGCTCCATATGTACGAGAAACTAATACATACAAAGTTAAGAGGAAAAGACCTGTTAAATTCTGTAAATTAGATCAAGGCTAAGATGCAGGAATTACCTTGTGGATCAACTGCTGCTTCCCCCACCCCAACACACACGCACATTGAAAATGAACACAAAACTAGGCTTTGTCCATTTTACAAAAATAGCTCTTAATGAGATTTAATGCCTGTTGCCATTTTACAGATGTTCCAGACAAAAAAAATCAACCTGCATATTTTATATATAACAGAACTCATGACAAGTTGGAACATCCCCTCTGAGCTTGAGTCTTGTTTGAATGAGTGTAGAAGGTCACCTGGTAAAACCTGCCTCTAGCTTGTTAAAAATGTCTATGGTAATTTAAAGTTTTCCCAATAATGATCCAGAAAAAAAAAAAAAAAAAGACAAAAAGAGACTTCACAACAGAAACAGTAATTCCTTACAACACAGATAAGGAATATCTGTTTAGGTAATTAAAAAAAATGCACCAATGTTTCCATGAACTATTAAGCAAAAATGGCTATTCTAGAGTTATATAAGAAGGGAGCACCTACAGGTTGGATCTTTTCTGCTTAATTTAATTACGAAGCTAGAAAACTATTTCTGAAGACAGAGGAATACCAGCAACCTTATCCTGGTGAGGTTATCTTCATTACCTGGAAGTTTTGCAACCACAGGCAAAACAAGGCGAGTATTTTACCCTCTAGAGAGGCAAGCAGGCTGCATTTTGAGACTTCTTATATTACAATTCTCCCTCCCAGATGAGATTTCCAAAGCAAATGCTGAAAGTGTCTCAAGTTAAGATATAAATAAATAAAGTGGAGTGACAGGACTCTGATAGGATATCCTGACTTATGCTACAGCAGAAAACAGTCTCTTCGTAAATCCGAGCATAAAGTGGTTTGAAGAAATTTACATGTGAGCCATACCCTGTGATGTGTCACTTATTTTTGGTTCTTGTTCTCTCACACATTTAGGAGATTTATGTGGGATTTGGAGAGATTGACTGTATCCCCTCCCAGGAGTTCTGGACCTTGTCACAGGTATCCAAGTCTTGCCAATGTAATCTAAAACCAAGGTGTACTGCCACACCATAATGCTTAATGATGACAGTATGGTATTTTAATTAATTCCCGCTGATTCTTTGAGCGTTGCTGTATTTTAGTCTTGAGTGTGGAGGTCTAGATTTAGAGCTGAGTTTCAGGACAGACAGCAGCATTATTTGTTAGCACTTATTAATCCAGTCTCACAGCAATTAGAAAAGACTCGAGTCACTCTTCAAGTTAGTTTGAGGACCAGAAGAATAGTGATGAAGTTTCACTATCCGCCTAATGCACATGCTGCAGGCTCAGCAGTGGTAACTCAGGGTTCCCTGCGATTATCTGAAGGCAGCAAGTGAGGTTGGGCACCCTTTAGTTCCGGGACTCTGAGGACGTTGGGCTGCGAACTGTTGACATCAGGTGGGACTTGTATGTCTTGCTCAGGCCTGTCATCCAGAACTTGAGAAGCTTGACGTTGTCCTCCTCTGCAGCTCCCAGAATGCTCAGCAGTTTTTGGGTATCCTCCTTGGGTCTGCTGTCCACTTTAGTGAATTTAAAGAGGACCTTCACTTTACTGCAGAAACAAGAAACTCCTGTCACTACTCCAACGGACTTGCATGCATCAAACAGGAGTAAGCAGTAACTGTAGCTTCTCTCGGTACCTACTGCAACTAAATGTTAATAAAAACTTCAAACAATATTCCATGGAACCTATTCTCATGCTTTGAATGAAGAAGGTGAGGGGAAGACGAGTACAAGAAAAGGGGGGATTAGTTAGGGGGCTTACTCATTTTCAGTAGTAATATGCATAGTTTTAGTTTGTTTTTTCATTCTAGCGTAAAGTAAAACAATTAATTGTGACAACTGGGAATCTCCCTGGGAGACACACCTAGCGCCCATCTGGCCTTCAGGTAAATTCACAAAATTGTAATGTTCCATGAATTATTTCACACGACTACCTGGTCTTCCTTTATAACTACCTGCACCTTTGAAATGTAGTGCCTGAAGGTGCAACCATGACATCTGTTTGGCGTGTTATCTGTACTGGAATATAGCACGCATTGACAGGCATAGATGTATTTGCATACTTAATCCTCATAATGTATGTAAGGCAGACAAGTATTGTCATGTAGGTAACCTACAGATGTGTGAACTGAAGTGTAAAGGTTAAGAACTGCTGAAAGCCAAAAAGGACTAGAGTAGAAGGACTTTGATATTCTTAGCTCCCAACAGTAAAGCCAACTACTGTCAATACTACAGCAGAAGTTACCTGACTACAAGTTTGTCCTGTACTCTGCTGTAACCATTCCAGGATTAGTGCCAAAGCTGTTTTCTCTGAAAGCAATGTAGTTGTACTTACTTCATCCACTCCTCCTTCAGGCAAACAAGGCACTGATCCACAACATCTACAGAAAGGTTCTGGTTGGTCAGGGCAGCTTCGATCTTGTTCAAGATTGTTGGGCCAACTACAAGATCAGGAAGAGGGGAAAATGGGTGAGAAAGAGGACACACATGCTATAGGTTACCCGCTTATGCCTTTACTAGTAATTGTTAGCAAGGACTAGTCCATTTATTCTGTGACCTGGGCCTGAATACCTGCTGGAATTACAAACAAGAATACACATTTGTTCTACCTCTTACTCGTTCAAGAGCACTAGCCTGCACTCATTTTTCAATAGTACTTTGGTCTGATGCATTAATGCAGCTTCCTCTATATGCAGAAAGCTGCACTATTAGTAACAGCACAGCCAATTTCAACACAGAATTTGGCTTGATTAGTTCACAGACAATACTACTCCTTGAGCCAGGAAGAAACCTACCTACTCTACAAGATGAAAAAATATACCCCCCAGCTGCCTGCCTTGATTTCATTTCGATGGAAGAGGAGCTAAAGACCATCCCACTAGAAAAATGTCTGACCAAGAAGCAACATGGAATTTTCTGAAGGATCCTGGGATCTGCACACAGGTTCAGGAGCCTTTATTTTCTCCAGACCCACTTTTAAACTGAAGTTGTTTAGATTTTATTGTTTCTAGTCCCATATCAAAAGCTCACTAAAAAAATGCAAAGTTATGAAAAATCTTCATACCTTGTACAATATACATTCATATATATAAAAATATAAAACCTCAACTTCAAAGTCTCCACTTACTCTTGATTTAATGCTCCTCTTGTTAAGGGCAGTTCCAGGATAGAGTATAAAAACAAACGGACAACCAACCCAAGGCATTCCTTTCCCGGACTGCTTTTTGGAATTCCCTAGGAGGCTATTTTCCCAGCAGTCCGAGGCCTAATAAGTTTGATGCTGTGGTGGAGAAAAGACCTTTCAGTGACCATTTTTGTCCAGAAGATTCTGGACATGCCACTGGTTGGATGGAAAATAGACTACTGTAATTATACATGTGGGATCCACAACAGAGAGAACACTACAGAGAGAATAAGTCTCTGCTTCGCATTGCACCTGAACGTTCAGGACAGAGCAGGAAGGATTAGTGACCTGCCAAGCGTTTTGACACAGTCAATGAGGCCAATTCATCTAAATTAAGACTTCCCAGAAAACATGAGACTGATGGACCTGACTCAAATCACATCTAGGTGCAAGTGCTCAAGTCCTTGAACAAAGTAGGCAAAACAAACCAACCAAACAAAAAAAGTCTAGGCATTTCTGTATCAGTCATACTTGTCTATCAAGCGGAACACAGGAGATGAGTAATATCACAGTCCTTATAAGCTAGATGTACTCAAAAAACCCACGCAAGTATTCCAGGATAGAAAACATTCACTGTGGGTTACAGAAGAATTTCCCTATAATTGCTACTATACACGTTACAGAATTCGTTTCTCGTTTCTGAAAATTAATAAGCAAAATGCTGATCTGGTAAAGCAAGCCCTTTAAACAGACCTCAAGTAACAGTACCCCAGTTCTACTCAGACTTCCTTAAGGGCCAGTACATGAACAGCATAAAAAACCAGTTAAAGATCAAGATGATCTTTTAACCTTAGTGACACAGGTTATTTCTGCTTTCAAATCACCCACCTCGATCTGCTGCAACAGGGCTACCACTGGTGACAACAAACTCGTACTTGTTGAGGGACTGCTCATCATCAAACAGAGTTGGGTAGAGACTGGACCGGGTAGCAGTGCGAACTTCCACAAGGACCGCAAACTCTAGAGCAACAGGAGCCCCAAAGAACATGAACTGTACAAGCCCAGATTTTAAAATATAGCTACATACCCTGCTCTGAGAAAGCACAGCTCTGTCAGCTTACAATATTTGGCCCAGCATTAACGTTTCCTCCACAGGCACCAGGACTGTCAGTTATGGTATGATCAGTGCTTAGAGCAGGTGTCACACCTTTGCACTACTGCTCAGGCAAGGGTATAGGGAAAAAAAGTAAAATTAAGTGGTACAGGTTTTAGTTCATGCAGTATTCTTAGCCTACTTGCCAATAATTTAAAAAAAAAAAAAAAAAAAAAAAAAATCCTCTTGTGTCCTTTAACATAAGATGACAGGGAAAGAAGAGGGTTCTACAACAGGTTCTTACCAGATGATAATATGTGGGATGGGATTTGGACGTGTGGGCTAAGCCCTAGGAAGTTACACCGATATGCCTCTTCATACTGGTCACTGTAGGGGATGATCCGCACACAACCAACAGGCAGCATAGTCTAAAGAAGGAAGGAAACATGTCAAGAGAAACACTGGAGCTAAACCAGTAAAGTACCATTTTCCCCCTGACTTCCAGGGCCAGCCAAGACTCAAAGAACTGCTCAGGCAGATACTCCTGATTTGGGGGGATCAGAAGTATCTTACTCAGCTTGAAAGACTATGCAGTTGCTGAGGACAATGAAGACATCCAAAGGTTGGGGGTTTTTTTAGGTTTGTTTCGGGGGGGTTTTTGTGTTTGTTTGTCTCCCTGCCCCAAACAACATCATTTAACACACATTCTCTACAAGATTACATGTCAGAGACAGGCTGGACTACTACAGAAATATATATAAAAATATGCAGTCAGGAAACAAAGGAAAAGGTTTCTACCCGTAGCACATCAAAAGCAGATTGGACAAGATCCATGTCTCGAGCTTTCCAGATAACCTGGTTCCCCATCAGAACGTGCCAAGCCAGCATGCGGAATGCTGATGCCCCAAGAACCTGAAGGAAAAAAAGAAGAAAGAAACCAAAAAACATTCTGCATTGATTAGGAAAATTAGTGAAATGTCCAGTTTGCCCTGTGAAAAACATGAGTGCCACCTAAGAAAATGGCTAGAACTGAACAGCAGAACCAAACATGAAAATTTAGCAGGTCTTGTGCACAGAGCAATAGCTCTAAACCACAGCACCAAGGTCAAGTATTTCTTTGACAGGTGCGAAAGGCATCCAACTGTCACGGCAAAGCAATATTCGCCCCCAACCCTGGTTTCAAGAACAAAGAGCAGCAAAGTCCCACTCTGCCAACATGCCTAATCAATGATCCAGTTCACTATCAAGCACATTAAGAGAACAACAGTTTCATTTCTAGGTTGCTCCAAATTCTTCAGTGCTCTGGCTAGACTGCATCAATCAGCCCACTTGTTGGCCAAATTAGTGGTTTTGTTAAGATGGACACGGGCCTGTTTGGAATGGGACCGAACAACTTCTATGACATGACAACAACTTCCAGGCATTTCTCTGATCTGGGTTATGTTCACAATAGCGATTCAGGCATAGAAGATGAAACAATGTTCTCAGACAAGCCTCCAAAGGCACACACTTGCAATACAGTGATGTAGTTCAATAGCTTCAAGCATTCTAAACTGGGAGACCGTAGAACAAAAGGAGGGTGAAGACATAAAGCAGGTATTTGTCAGGAGCATCTAGGAAAACAAGCTGGTGTGAAAAGAGACTGTGGGTCAAATGAACTGAACCTTCCCCCTCAGTCAGATAACTGGAAGCACTAGATAAAAGCTAGATCTGTACACAACCATTTGTTTTGTTTGTCAAGGGGTTTTTTTCCCCTCTGAAACACTTTTGGTTTAGGCAAATAATACTTGGCTTTGAAGGTGCTGCACAACCTCTGTATTAAACTACTGTCACTGCTCTTGGGAAGACGAAAAGCGCAGCATTTGAGAGAAATCATATGATCCCATCCCGCATGACCGATGATCACTAGAGGCCCATGTGATCTCAGAGGAAGGGAGCGTCCTCAGAGATGCAGTTAACACCGTGTTACTAGCTGTGCAGGCACTGTGTTGAACACAGAATCAGCAAAGAAGTGCAGGCTGCAGGAAATAAATTTATCTTTTCAAAAAACATTATCAGGAGAAAAGAGGTTGTTAGTCTGTGAATGCAGCATCAGAGTAACTGCTCCTCTCTTACCTGTCTCATATGCCTGAGAGAGCGAAAGACAGACAACCTTCTGTGAGCTACATTCCAGCTATTGCAGTCTGGCATCAGAGATGTTTCAGGTGAGCATTTAGATAGTTCCTGCCCTTCCACAACATCTGGCTGGGAAGAAGGCTTCTCTTCTTCCTCAGAACCATCCCAGCCTTCCGACTCTTCTTTCAGATCTAGCAAAAAAAGGCAGAGTGGTCATAAAAATTGCTGCTCTCTAGGAATGGGAACTGCCTTAAAAGTGCCTACACATGCTGCAGCCAATTGATTTTGGCTGTTTGTGGGAAGACAGAGTTCAGAATACAGCAACTGAAAGCACTAGCATCACAGACACACCTGAAGTGTTAATGAAGTTTATTAGTTCAGACATAAGATAACCACTGAAGGGTCAGAAAGAATTTTCATCTCCTACAGAACACAAAGTCATATCTTTTGGCCAGCTACGTGTTCTATATCCTTGTTTTAAAGGTCATGGCCAAAGCTTTGAGGCAGGTTTTGTAGATTCTAGTCTAAATGGATTAATAAAATAATTCAATGCAAGAAAAAATTATGGTCCTTTATATTACAGAAGTTTTGTTGAAAAGGGAGCAAGAAGTCCATATGTTGTGACTACAAATTCTTCTGGCTGTAGAGATTCACTGGGAGGGCCAACTCAGCCGGAAAGAACAATAATCACAATGATGCAATGCTGCTACTCCAGTAACAAACACCACACGTGTGTGCAGAGAGCCTACAAGGCCAAGGGCCTTGATTTCGCATTCATGTCAGCGTCACCTCCATATGGGAGAGTGCATCAGCTACTGCAGAGGCTATCTCTACAGTAAAGTTGATGAGAGATGGCTGTGCTTATGATGCTGATGAAAAGACTTGGTGTTTTACTATCCAAAGTGTTCTCAGAGGGTTTTCCAGCTCTGGAAACGTCTATCTCACCTGCAAGTTTTTCCATCTGAACGAGGGTGTCTTCTGTTGGCGCTCCTTCCAGAAGCTTCTCTGTAAGTCGGCTACCGCAAGCTTTCAAAAGCCTGGAGAAATCAAAAGAAAGAGAAGTAGCGTTCATTAAGCCTGCTTGCTAGGTGCAAAAGACTTGGTGCGATGAGCTCAACAAAAAATCCAACCACCAACCAATTTCTGTCTCCTTTCAACACATCTCTATGCTTTCCTTGGTGTGGTAACTATCAACACATCTTACAACCACTGCCACTCAAAGTCACCGAAAGGCCTACCATTTTGCAATTACTTTGTGCAACACACTTATTCCCCATCCATGTCACATGCCAGTGTTGCAACCCTCTCTGTGGCATCTTTCCAGGGAAGTTGGATGAGCAAGTCAGGCACTGGAGCAACTGACTCCCACAGATGTACTACTGTGCTAAATGGCTGCACCTCCCACACCGCCTGTCGCAATACATGGGCACTTCCAGGTGAACAACCACTGTATTTCAAGTGTGGATCCAACATACAACACAGTGGGTGTAGGAGCATCTTTTCTTGCTTTCTTCCATACTTACTTTTTTATATTGCAAAGCCTTACCACCCAGATAGACATGGCTTCCATTAGCAGCCACATTAGTAGGTTTACTTTGCAGCAAGAAGAAATTTTTTTTTGTCCTAAAGGCATCATCAGGCTACTGTCTTTCTGTGCTTAGCTCCTCCCCACTCAGAGACTACTTAGCAAAGTCCAACTTAACTACCTCAAGAAAAAAATACCTAAAAACTCAAATCACATTTCTACCCTTTCAGAATATGACAATATTCTCTTCATGATGGAGTTGTAGAAGCTAGATACACAAGTGGCATTACCAAGCAAAGGAAGTATGCAAACATGCCCACAAGTTTTCATCATTGGTCAGTGATGTTAAGGAGCGGGCTGCATTGCCGTTCCGCTGGTGCAGGAAGGGAGTGAAGGCTGTGTTCATCCGCTGGGCACGCTGAGGGCACCCATACTGCTCTGCTTCAAATACCTACACACAGAAGAAGAGCAGTATAAGAGAATAAAAAAGATAATATGCTTACATAAAGCTGAGCCAAAAAACGCAACAAAAATACAAAGTGAAAAGGCAGCGTCACAGACCATCATCCAAAATACATTGTAAATTATGGGAAAAGAGAGGGAAGGGACATCTTATTCTTTGATTGACTAAAATCATCATTAAGTAACACTTGTGCTCCAAAACCATTGTCCTTCACAAATTTAGTCACTTAAATTTCTAACAGAGTTACTGTCTAGCAGCTAGGTCTGCGAAAAGTGTTATGAATGGCTTAAAATGAGAGAGGCACCCTTCTCTCCTACACCCCCCAATTCACACCATCTTCTTATCCCTTGTGTCAACCTTCATGACCACCCTGGCTGCAAAGAGCTGGATCGGCTTTCTGACTCAGCTGTAAATCAACTACCATAAAGTTTTACTAACGTTGAGTCAAATGTCCTCTGTGCACTGACCTACCTTAAGTGCTTTGCCCTGAAGCTCATCAATGATGCCTCTGATCTTTCCCAACAAGAAAGGCCAGGAGTTGATGAGGTAAATCCGGTCCATCATGATAGTGATGATGCTGTACCAGCGCTGGAAACCTCGAGCCAGGCTGTCTTTGATAAAGAAGGTGTGGCTGAACACAAAACCATGCTGTTCATCTCCGAAAAAAATAGGGCCTTCACGTCCTGGGCAGACCTGAAGGGGAGGGACATATACAGCAAAGTAGTTAAGCACATCATGCAGCTGAAACGATAATAAACTGAACAAAGCTTCCTGCTCTTTAACACACACTTGGTGAATAAAACAAGCCTTTTTTAGGCTACTAACCAAAACCCAGGGTCAAACAGATCTCCAGAGGTACCCTACAAACACTACGAAACCTTCAATTTAACTATATTTTAAGAATTCAGCTCTATTCAACTACGATACAGTTGAGAATCCACAAGGGATTTTGCTGAACCTGACACACAATCAATCTGTAAGATTATCCCTTCACTTCCAATGAGATGCTGAATGTTAATGGTCTACAAAGATCAAGTATTTCTTGGCACTAAACAACAGATTCCAATGTTTTTACAAAACCAGTTTATCTTACAAAGAAAAACAATAAACACATAGGAGCAAAAAAAGGGAAATTTTTGCTCTCACAAGCTGACAGGAAGGAACCCCCAAGGTTATCAGAGATCAACCTTAAAAATTACCACCAATCTCGGAATGAACAGACTCGTGTGTGTCTGTCTTTCCACCTCCATTCCTTCCTGGTTTTAGGCTGCACAGAGCAGCCAGGATCACCAAAGCACTATTTTGGATTTGAAACGATAAATAAGGCCATAAACAGGTTTTCTCCCTGTACTCCAAGGCAGTTACCTCACAGCTCAGGCTGCGAACACAGGCCTGGCGCACGATGCTGAACAGCTGGGGGTGGTTTGGGTGTTGGTGACTGACGTACTTGATCGAAGTTTCTTTGTCGTGGCTGACATATCCAGGATGTCCTCCTGCAAGAGAGCGGCAACCCTGAAGATAGAAAAGCAAATCCAGCCATAAATGAGCATGCAGTTACCTAAGGTTTCCAAAGGCCTCTGCATATTCCTTCAAAATGTAGGGAAACATTACTTACACAAATAGATAAGAACTCAAATACTTAGAAGACAAGAAATATGAGTCAGGGTCAGGATTTGAACCCAGCTCCTCACATAGAACTCTGTGCGATACACTTCCCCTACTCTTATGCTCATTTTTCACTATTTAATTTGATTCTGAACTTGGTGCTGGCTCTGCAAGTGGTAAAATTCGGTTAACAGCGGGTGTGAAACCAACTGGCCTAACAAAACTGGCCATAACCTAAAGGAAAATAAATAACAAATACCTCAGAACAAGTACTAATAGTAGACAAGTATGAGAACAACAAAGAACATATATTTTCTCCATTGTTTTAATTGCTTTTGCATTTTTTTTTCCTAATCAATACTGCTCTTAAAATTACTATTAATAAATGACCAGACCTAATCTAACAAAGTAAGTGCTCTTCGAGGATGAGGAAAGCATTTCTCAGCCACAAGAGAATAAGAGATCACAGGGCTTAACGAGACCTCGAGACACCATCTTGTCAAGGTCTATACACTCCACAACAGTTCCTTCATCCTCTTGTCATGGATCATTACAGCTCATGGAGGACTTAGAGGTCTTCTGTTACTAGCAGTCACATACAAAACAAGTAGTGCACTTCACATTTTTTTTTCCTCTCTTAAACAATTCAATTTGCCTTAGAGATTCCAAGAGCCCTTTAGTTAAGCCAAGGGCCACTGATGTTCGCAAGCAGATCTTCACACTTGCCTCACACATGTCTGACTTCTTTGGCCCTGGGCTGCTGGAATCGGCGCTGGCACCTTCTGCTGGGCTGTGCGAGCGGATCCGGCTGCTCATCTGAATACCACCTTCTTCCTCCTCTGCCTGCTCATTCTGCCCAGAGATGTCCCCGCTGCTCGCCCCTTGGGGAAGCGGTGAATGTAGAACCTCAGTACAAAAGAGGGTGCGAGGACCGTGGAGCTCACAAAAATGGCAGAGGGCAACAATAGCATTCATAGTGAGAGCTCAGCACATGCGTCAGGCCTCCTGCAGGCAAGGGAGAAAGCACACGCTATCAGCACAGCAGATATTAAAGCATCTCTTAGGCCCAGCTGGTTCAAGTCCTGCTCTGTATCCTTCCAGGAGCAGCTGGCCTTACGCTTAGCCTAAGCGACCAGCACAACTCCACCACGGAGTGCCCTGAAGAAAGACCAAGCCTTTGTGCCCCGGCGGGATGGGACTAGAGCAGACCGATCCCCCCGTGCCCGGGTCCCTGACTCTGAGCCGGCTACACCGCAGGTCCCACGGCGGGGGAAGGGGACTGGGCCGGACACCCCCCGCCCCGTGCCCGGACACCTCCGGCCTTACAGGGACAGGCTAGCGTCTGACAGACCGGACCTCCCTGCCGGGCCCGGCGCAGCTCCCCCAGACGCCTCAGGCCGCAACGGGTCGGGACCGGCCCCGCTCAGCGTCCCCAGACCCGAACGCCTCAGGCCCAGCCGGGCTCGGACACAAGCCGGCCTCCCCTTCCGGGCCCCGACCTCCCGGCTCCGAGACGGGCCCAGCCCAGGCTCCCCGTGCCCGGACACCCAGGGCCCGGTCCCCGCTCACCGCGGCTCCGGGCTCCCCCGCCCCGGCCCGTCCCGTGTCAGCGGGCGCCTGACACAGGCTGACCCACCGGCTCGTACCATCCCTACCGGCAGCTGGGGGGGGTGGGGTGGAAGAAGGGCAGACAGCTTCCCGGCTGCCCACTCGCCGCAGACAGGGAGCGGCGAGGAGACAGAGAAGAAAGCGGGAGAGAGGGAGGAGGAGGCCGTTCGTACCGCCGTGCCGACCCGGTCCTTCCCGCCGCTCTCCCGAGGAGCCCTCACCCCGTCCCGTCCCCCCCCGGGTGCGGCAGTGACTCGGCCCACGGCCGCCCTGTCCACAGTGGCTGGGCAGAGCTATTACCTCTAGACGAGAGGGGGAAGTTGAGAAGGTCCGGAAGACGCCTCCTTCCTTCTCTCGCTATCCCCTGCGCCGCTATCGCGCCGGAGAGACCGAACAACTGTATTCGAGCCCTGGAAGCCGAGAGGGGACGACCCGCCGCCTAACGAGCCCCGCGGGCGCTGCACCGGGAGCGGGCTCCGTTCCCCCCCCCCCAAGTAGTGCGGGCCGCATGGCGGGTCACGGGACCGGCAGCCTCCGAGAGGGGGCGCGGGGCGGGCCGTGCGCAGGCGCCGTGCGCGGGCGGGGCCCTGCTGAGGCGAAGCGGCCGCCAGCGCCTGGCCTGGGGCGGCGGGTCCCGGGCGGTGGAAGGGGCTTCGTAATCGGCTCCCGCAAAGCCCCTTTTCCCCTCCCGTCTGCCCCCACAGCAGGCTGGGCCCCAGTTCTCCGTTAAAGACACTGAGTGCAAGGACGGGCGGCAC
This sequence comes from Aviceda cuculoides, assembly GCA_035590195.1. Taxonomy (NCBI): domain Eukaryota; kingdom Metazoa; phylum Chordata; class Aves; order Accipitriformes; family Accipitridae; genus Aviceda; species Aviceda cuculoides. Next base: position 16,799,069 of record JAVJGG010000061.1, read on the forward strand.
CCATCAATCTGCTTTAATTCCTTAAACTACTTAGAATGTGAGATTAGGACAGAGGAAGGCTTCCGTGAAGTATTATCTTTCCCCACTCCATTTATAAAGCAGTTGTAGCACGAGATTTACACGGGTAAAGCCCAGGTTAGAAGGGTGAAGGAAGGGAGCAGACACGGGGAGTTACACAGGCCAGTTCTAGGCTCTTCAGTGGAGATCCCCTCTCCATTAAACTACTTCAGTTTTTCTTTAGGGTATCAAGTTTTATTAGAGGATTAGTCATCTCTAGAAAACCATGATAGAAAGATAAACCAAATTCCATGTGAACTATTAATCCTTTCAGGCTTCAAATACAGTACTAGATTGCCTGCCCCCACACTTCCCCCATTCCCTTTACACTGGAGTTTTAAATATCCGAGTCTGAACAAAAGCAGTAAACCTTCCACAAGGTAACAGCATAGATCATTCGGCTGAGTAACACTTGTACTTAAATCCCAAGAAAGAGCAGCTATCGCTGATACCACTACAATATATGCCTCTGGATCCAAGCAGCCATGCATGGACTAATAATTATGCCTCTGAAGAAAATGATACTCAGATGGTCAGTGAGACAGATGATTATTGTAAGACAAAGATCTGACATGAATGGAAGCATTTGATGCAAAAATCCAGCTAATCCTGGAGCCCATCTCGGTCAAAAACCTGTAGCAGCACTTCCCAAGGAAGGCATGCTGTTGGCACAAAAAGAACTACGATTTCTACTCGAGAGCGCTCGGGAGAGCTCCGAGAATCCACCAGAAGAGCTGGAACAGCTCCTGAGCAGAGGGCACTGCCACACGCAGCAGACAACTAGCAGCCTCTCGCCAGTCAGCCAGAATCCCGTGTCCTGAGAAGTGACAAGAACAAAAGACACCCCACCCCCCCCAAAAAAAAACAAAGGAAAAGCCAAATACAGAAGACCTACTATCTCATTTAAGACAAACTAAGAAGAACGACTTGTTTGTTATCTTTATTTTCCAATAGTACATTTAAACAACTTCTCAGGACTAACCTCCTCAGCCAGTTTGGCCATGCAGAAAACATTTCCTAGATTATACAGATCGCCCATGACGACACATACAAGGGGTCACGGCTGTACGGTAGACTAGAGAAGGGCAGTTGTAGAGAAGGAGGCAGCTGGAGTTACGCAAAAGCATGTGGCGCGATGGCAGTGCTACAGGTGTGTTCGCGGAGGTCACTAACCGCGGCTCCTCCGTGGCCCAAAAAGAGGAGGGGGGGTTGTACACAAACGGCTTCTAACCCTTCCTTCTAGACACATTTCGAATACCTGCTAATAATAACTGAACTAGAGACCCCTCCTGTGGCTAAGAAGCGTAGTTGCATGTCTAATGCTACCTTCGGAACTGCATTTTATATCTTTTGCTAATTAAGATGCATGAAAATAGGAGTTAGATATCAAAGCATGCACTCCGTACTTCGTGAACACACCTCGTGGCCATGCGTGACAGGGAGAACTGGCCACAGGACCTCTGAGAGTCTAAGTTCTTATATTCGATCAAAAGTCCTTCCCTGCAATAAATACAAATTAAAACCAGAAAGCTCAAGTGTTCTCAAAGCGTCTCAGCTGACCACAGCCCATGCAATTAGTTCCAAGACTTGAAGTAGCTACTTCATTAAAAATCTGACTTAATTTCAACAGTATCTCAAGACATGCAGATGCCAGACCCTATGCATTTATCAAACTATTACTTAAGAGCCCTTCCCTGAAGCACTTTTAGTGAATGCTTTATCTACTGATTCTACAGATGGGACTCAACTTTGAATTTTCAACAGCAATCGGAGTTTAATGGCACAACTATCCACATCAGAAAAGGAACCTTAGCAGTTCTCTAACTTTAAAAGCATTTGCCCTCTTAAAAATCAGCTTGAGAAAAATAGCATAATATATAATTTGAAACTATTACATAGCTATTTCTGCCATCCTTCTGATGTGAGCATGGACTTATTTTATTCACTTTAGGCAAAAAGGAAGAGAAAATGTAGCTGTTATTTGCCAGCTGCATATATTTGTTTGCTTCTAATTCCACAGATAGAAAGCCATCCTGCAGCTCTCAGCAGGGAAGTCCATGCTCACTAATAGGAACTAGTGGTATAAAAGCTCAGCATTGCAAAGTGGACATTTCTGGTTCTTCTCCAACATCATGAAAGCATCCTGCATACATTCTCCCCTGGCAAGTGAGCCCTTGGCAACGGAAGGCGAGCCATCCACATTTTTGTATAGGTGGCAGTCTGGGGTTAGTCATTTGCAGTCCTTTCTATGACTACCACGCATGGTTGTAAACACTTTTGACAACCCAGCTTTGTGCTTGAGCCCACAGCATTACTAATCGACTAATTTAATACTTCCACAGTACCAGAGAGGAAAATTGCATAAGCGTGTTCAGCACTGAAATCACTGCAGGAATAACTAGGGAAAAAAAAAAACCCCTTCAAAAATCATAAATATCTTTAATTACAGGACTAGTAAGGCAAGTTATGAAAAAAAACAAGGTTTTGCTTTTAAGATCAGGTGTAACAGTTGCCTTCAAATATGGAAGTCTCTATGATAGGAAGCACAAGTACTCAGTGGTGAACTACTAACACTATGAACCTATGCTGTGTTCAATACTAAACTGCTATTTTATACTTTTAAAAACATCATTCACCACCTAGACAACAACCTGGGGACATATCTTCTACTAGAAAGCATACCGCTGTCACAGAGGCTCTGCTAGAATTAAGACACCAATTTGAAGTGAAAACCCCAACAGTTCTGTATCAGCACTGGAAGCACAAACGGAGTATTTTCAACCACGGTTGACCTCAATACATACAAGCTTCACGCGGCAAGAGCGAGAAATGCTTAGCTCCCGCTTAGACTCCTGAAAAAAAGCTGGCAGGTTAGCAGCAGCAAGCAGCTCCTAGTCAGGCGTTTAAGTAGGAAGCACTGGATGCTGAGCTTCTCGCATTCTGACTTGATGACAGGTTTATTTACGCCCGATAGTAGGAGATTCGCACTGACACAAAGTGTTTCAGAGGTGTTTGAACAGTGAGAATCTTCGGATACATGAGAACTACAGAAAATTAAAGAGCCCATTGATTTAAGGGGTGAAGCACTTAAAGAATCCTACAACAAAGTTTTTACTTTTAAAATAGCGAATTAAAACCCAGATAGCATTCCAGTATGTTATCTCCAAATAAAATCCTGCATTTTGAGAGTTGGATAGAATTCTATGTTCTTTGGAAACAAAGATCTATAGCATTGCCCTCACTTATCTCCACTGCAGAAATGTATTAGCCTGTTGAATACCTTCATGCCAATTTTAGGAACAAAAATTCAAATTTCTTTCAGTATGAATAACTACCTATCTAGCTTCCTCCAGAACACTAAGGTCTTCTAAATATCCTTTTGTTTAGGTCTAACAAATTTGATCCAAGAGTAAACATTATTAGGAGACATTTTGTACCAGAAACTCAAAATCATACATAGCTGTTACGTATGAATTTCCTATAGTGATTTCTGCTTTTCAGCAAAACTGCCTTACAAGGACTCGTTAATATGCTCATCCTTTTGGGAAGAACACAGTTCTTATTTAATTTAATAGACAGCAGCCAGCTACACCAGGCATATGCATATTATAATGCCAAGAATTTACTTAAACTCTCCCCCTCTCCCCCCACCATACATATGATAAATCTGCACTTTGAGCCAACTTTAAATACAGAATAATGAACCAGTAATTATCTTGTATGTGAACCACCACTAGTTTGTATTCTTCCCTGAATAACATTTTTTTTTCAGAAGGGAAAAAAGGACTGCTACAGAAACACAGCAACATTCAAACCCTTTAAAACAAAAGGTAGATTATTTAATGCATTAACGATGTTAATCTGAAGATAAATAAATCCACAACAGACTTTTAAGTTTCTTTTGAGATTTCCTTTTTCTTTGCAGAGAATATTTCTGATATTATACAGTACTGAGAGGGTGTTCTTTTATATTCTTAATGTCCAGGTGAAAAGCAAAGCTCAGTTCTCTCTGCTCTCTTCGTGGAACTCCTCAATGCCCTGTTCCAGGCGTGATTCTTTCATAAGCTTTTACTTGAAAGCGGAGTGGTGAACAACATTCATTTCAGGAATAACTGGATGGTTTGGTCCCTGAGTCATCTTCTTGAGAGCCCATACTCTGGAAGGGAGAGAGTTATTTCTTTTCAAAAACAGGTCTGAAGGTTTACCTTTGAGACAGACAGTTCTTTGAAGTTAACAGGTAGGAAAATGAAGTGCATATGAAATAACATGCACTTCCTCTTTGTTTTAAAGCATGATGTTTATGCATGTATTATTATTATTATTATGTAATTATTAACACTGTAAACACTGACATCAAGTGCAACACATACTCACTGCACTGAATCTCTTACATACTCTCACAAGACATTAAATCAATTACCTTCTGCACAAACTGAGGATTCACAGTGATCTCTTGATCCATGGCTTTCAGTCGTTCATCAAGCTCTATACATTTCAGCATCTTAAAAATATATATTAAGTTGATTACTTTGTCCACCTTGTACATGACCTTCAAGATATTTCATGGCTGTGCTATGCAGAACCAGTAACTTTTGCCATCACAGAAGTTCCATGTCAAAATGTTCTCATCCCTCATCTCCCAAATGAAAGTGTCAGACCATTTTTTATTGCCTTATTTTGATCCATGTCTTCCTAACAATCCTTTTTAAGGCCACTGATAGACAGTCCCATGGGGGTCAACCAGCTCAACCTACTACAGGCAGGTTGACAGCCAGTGGAAGTGATCCTTGAAGTCTAAACCTCTAAAAACAATCCTTCTAATCCATTTGATTCAAGGAACTTCACATCACCAACATCGGGCAGTCAGTCTACTGAAACATCTCAAGCTGTACAGAAAATACAGCAGGGAACGCAATGACAGTAATTGACTATCAAACTAAAACCTTTAAATACCAGTATGGTGAAATGGTCAAATAATGACTCATAGTCCTCAATCCCTACATTTAAGTTACCTACACTGGCTTCTCCCAGCAGCTCTCTGATTACAAACTAAGGTTCTTCGGTAGGAATTCCAAAAGCAGTTAATATCTTAAAGATTTACCTCCTGATCAATGTTATGAAGCATAGCTGGATTGTTATATTTTTCAGGATTATCATGGAAACAGACCATACCATCTTTCTGATTAATACTTGCAAAGATTTCACCATCTTCTATCTGAAATGAGAGAGGGTTTAATGTAAGGTATCACTAAGAACAGAATTTCAGGTAACTACAACACAGACTCCTTGTGGAATCATCTTTAACTTGTTTGCTTTTTATTTCCTAACAGCTTCCCAAAGACAAATGATGCATGCCTTATCTTCGGCAGGGCACATCTTTGAAGATATTTTGAGAACAGTCTAAACACCACAGCAGACTGACAGTATTTCCTTCACCCTGAAAAAGAACCATTCTTCAGCCATTCAGAACATGCACTACCAATCCAAACACTTAAAGAGTCTTGCATTGGATCAATTTTTAAATTAGGATAGTTTAGCCAATTCACAAGTCTTACCATATGGAGGACGTATTTTTCTGCTTCTTGGGGCCCCGACAACTGCACTCGACTTGCCATGTCTTGTAATGACAATGTTAAAAATGTCTGAAATTTAGAAAGTACCAAACCATTAAAACTAGATGTTAAGAACTTTCCCTATCAATCCTTCATGGCCTATGCAATCTTATTGTTGAAGTCTGATGGGAAGAAACAAGTGGAACGCATAGTTATTACTTACAAAAGCACCATGAAAGTGGAGTCAGTTCTTCCTCCAAAGGCATTAATTTGTTACTGTGAATGTATGCAGACCAAACCAATGGAGTCATTACAACATTTCTGCAATTCCTTTTTACCCCAGACACGGTCCTGACCATGTCCAACCTCTTCCCTCACCTTTTTACATGAATAAGGTGACTGTCCATCCCTTGAATTTCCTTCAAGAGATGCATGTATTGCACTTCTTCTGAGGTTAGTTCTACTGCAACAAACATTTGAGCTTGCCATAAAAGAGCTTTCTCTCGATCATCTTTAACGATTAATCTGATCTCTCAGCTGAAGGAGCACATCACTCCACTGCTTCTTATTTTCCTTTTACTTCAGACACTTCCAAAATCTGTCCTGTTCACTCACTCTTATCTAATGAAGTAGCCTGTAAAGTTTAGTTTTCCTATTTTTTTTAATAGAGATGAAGGTCACTGGGTAGCAGTGCTCACAACTTTTTTGTTTATGTGTGAAAATCTCATGGGCAAACCTCTCTGATAGACAGACATATTGAACCACCTTTTAAATAATGCATAAATAGCCAACTGAATTGGTTTTCTATATAGAGCATTTTAATCTCATTTGTTTCAGAGTCAAAAAAAAAAATCTCAGTTTTAGTCATTTCTCCGTGACATTACTACATTACCATTTTGCTCTGAATTGAATACATTTCAGAGATACACTCTTTGAGAAAAACTAATCACAGTTTCTCAGCAAAACAAAACCCCTACATCTTACCTTGGTTAGCCTCTGAATATTCTTTTTGTAGAGAGATGACAAGCATTGCTTAACCAGCCCCATATTGTTATCCCTTGTGAATGTTTCACTGTGTTTGTTCACCAGATTTCGAAGCTCCGAGGGTTTATTGGTTGAATAAACTTGCGCTAATTCATGGTAAGCATTGCTAAGGGGCTGCAATTAGAAAAGTGAGAACCCTTCTTTAAGAACACGGTGTTCAACCAGCCTCACAAAATCTATTCACTGCTTTAACATTAGAAGCTATGCAGGCATAAAAGTAAATTTAAGTAGCTCAAGCATCTCTCAAAAAATGTGATGCCCATATACGGCTTTTCAGGGGCAATGATAGATCCCCGTACACTAAATCTGTAGTACTGCAATATAAGATTTAGTAAACATCGTTCGAGGACCTCTGTGTGACAGTTCTAGTTACAGCAGCACAAGAAGTCGTCCATTAGCTGACCAGCACACAAAGTAAGCCGCGTTCAAGGTAAGTAGCGTATTGACTAGTCACTGCCCACCCATTATATTTGTTCTACCCTCTAAGACAGTGTCATCCTTCACCACAATGCATCACAGCATGGACAACAGAGAATCAGAGGGTGAAGACCAGTTCACCTCAATTACTTTAAAATGGCAATTGTTCGAGCTTGATTATTAGTATCTGAAGTTAGAAGGAGATTTTTGGAATTCTTTAAAATTTTGGTCACAAATCAACAAACTCGGTGTTAAATGAGAACTAACTAAATTTTTAATGTGTTATCTACCTAGGATCAGAACTCTCTCGCTATCAGTTTTGTCTTCCACCCTACATCTCCTAATCAGAATGCTTACAGACTCCAAACTTGCAGCTTTTTCAGAAGCTTTCATTCTTTATAAAGCTGGAGTTTTGCAATAAACTATTTAGCATTTCATACTTCAACTAGATGAAGTTAGGGGTTGGATGTTTTTACAAGGACACTGCACACTAAAAGCCAAGTGAAATCTGCATCTTGAATTCCAACATAAAATGCTAACAAGGGATGTGCAGTATCAGTGAAGAGAATATTGGTAAGTACTATTCAACCCTGAAGTTTTTCCAAATTTAAGTTTAAAAACCTGTATCGCAAGTATGAACAATACAGTTTGTTTGTAACAGACGTAGAAGTTGCCAGACAATCTTTATCTATTGTACACTAGAAAGGCAGCAAGATATTGTACTCTGGCACATTGTGCATTGTTTCCCATGATCTGCAATGTTAAACAGTAGCATCAAATAAGGGTAGGAAAAAAAAAAAAAAATTAAAAAATTCAGATTTGTTGTCCTATTATTTAGCTGTATTTGCAAGACTTACCTTAATGAATCTACCAACTATCTGGGAAGTGTATTTTGGTAGCTGCTGAACTTTGCCAAGTAGTATCAAAGAAACTAGAATATACTTTTTATACGATTCCAACATAATATGACTGACTGCCATGGCTGGAGTAGTTATTGCCTAAGCAAGAAAGAAAGAAATGGAATAGAAATTTAGTATACTTACTGCTAGATCCTGGTAGCTACTGCATTAACAAAAATCTCAAGTTTAAAAGCTGCATGTAGAAAGGATACAATGACATACGGAATTCACCTTTGAGCATTAAAGCTTAACTAACTTCTGTCAAAATTAATTATCCAAGAATGCCCTGAAAAAGTAAATTCTATAAAAGCTACTCAAAACGTATCATGTTACAGTGATGTCTACCTTAAAAATAACTCTGTTAAGATCAAATCAAAACTTCTTTCCTCATTATATGTCTAAAATTGTACTAGAAATCACCTGTAGCTACCTGTTACCAGGAACTATTACACAGTTCCTGTAGAACCTGGATTTACACAGATCCTTAAAGAGAATTAATAAAGCTGTTCCATCATCAGATCTCATATTAAAGCATGCTGAAAGAGGTCTGCAGAATAGGGAAAAGGGATTTTAGTTTACTATAATACTGCTAGCTACTCAAGATCTGACCCTTGTTTACAGCAAAGAAAAATGCTGCACCAGTTTATTTTGCACATTTGACAGCATTTTCCAATTTTACTATTTTCCCTTCTTTCACAGAAAAAGCAAAAGCAGCAAATATTGTAATAGCCTTGAAGAAGTGTAACCCCCCTTCAAAATTAGCAATGGTCTTCGCAAAACCACTGGACTATTTTTTCTTTAAAAATACACAATGAATGTCAGCCTGTGAACTGTTTCTATGCTAGCAGTAATAAGCAGGCATGTGAAAAATATTTATAGTGAGATAAATTTAACATCAACCTTTGAGTTGCATAGTTTTATGGTGCAATAGTTACTTGGCTGTAAGAGACCTTCTTAAAGGAAAACACGTCTAAAGACAGTTTGCTTGTTACTTCACTTTATACTCTATACACTAAAAAGTACCATTCAGGCTGTACCTTTCATAAAAGAGACAATAGCGAGCACTAACCCAAATCTGGTTTTATGTATTACTATGATGAACACACATATTAAACCAAAACCTATGTGAATGATGAACAGCAGTATAGATCTGTTAGTAGAGTTATATCCTTAAGATTAAGAATGCTTGTGCTTTATATTAGGTTCACAGCTTTTATTGCTATCCTTAGTGGCAATTCAAAGATGATACGTTCTCTGACCACTATTACACATGCTACCTTTGCCTTTCAATTGATCACACTTTAGACTTACCATTTTAGTTAAAGTTACCTGTTCATAAAAGTAGAGTGCTCTTTCAAAGTTCTTTAGCCCAGTGTATATCATCCCACCATAGTAGTAGTAACATAAAAAGTGCTTCGCATCATATGCCCCATTCTCTTTACAAATATCCATCATGTCCACATCTAGATACGGGAGGGCAGGTTTAAAGCATTTTGCTAACAAACAGAGCTACAAGAAAATAAATCAAGTTTTCATAAATTAGCCATTTCCATTCAAACTTCCACAAGGAAGAAGTTGAAACAAAATTCATCTAGTATTATTTAATAAACCTCACTCCTCCAAGAGTGAAAAAATAGTGCATGTTAATAGTTCTGTAACACAGATTATTCATTGTATCATGATATTTGGGAAACCCTTAACACAGATTGTGAACTGTTGTAAATTATCCAAATCCTAAAGAAATTAGACTCTGACAAAGCTGCTTGAAACTCCAGGCCTTCCAGACTACCGTGCTGGCAGCACTAAATATTGCACTAAACGTTCCTGTCCAGCCCTAAATCCCAGGAGTCAAGAATGAGACAGAAGTGTAAATCCAGGCCAAAGACATCGAGACAAACATGCCTTTTGTCAAACTTGAGCAAACTGTATCCGAATATTACACTTATACTGCTAAAGACAAGCTGTGTGTGACTTTCAGCCCAGAGAGAAGGGATGTCGAAGGACTTTCAGAAGTCATCACAAAACCAAAGATCTGGGGACACGCGGTGAACATTTAAAATTAATGGAAGGGGATTTTATTTCAGTATATTGTATTATTTATTACTAGGAAAAAAAACCAGTTAAAAGCCATTTTTACATTGCAATATGTGAACATACATTTCCTCAAAGGATTACAGGCATTTTATAAGCTTCTACTCTCATAAAAAGCCCTTATACTGCCCTTACCTGGCAGAGATCTGCGTGTATTGAGGTCAGCTGGTTTGTGTTCATCTGCATCTTGTCTATGGCTTGTCTGAGAATGCTAATTCCTCGCAGGGGCTGTCAGAAATTACATCTCTTTCAGATAATTTCTCATAGATGGCAGCACATTGGATCTTATGTTGACACTTACAAATGAAAAATAACACTAATTGACAGGTTCCATTAAGTAATAGTTAATTTGAGGTTCCCTTTTTGTAGGATACTGCAGTCTCTCAGAAAATAAAATTAACCTTGGCTATACAACTTCTCCTGATAAGCTAAAGTCATCAATTCTGCTCCACAAAGCCAATCTCCATCAGGAATACAGTAATTTGTATCAATAAGAAAACCTTTCTTGACTCCATGACACCATCTAAACTCCCACCAAATAACAAAGGCAAGGCTCTTGCTTTACTCCACTTAGACCAGACTTGATCTCTATTTTTATTTCAGGCTAGATTTCACTAAAGTGGCCTGAAAAAGTCAGTATCTTAACAACAACAACATTGGTCAAATATTTCTTAAACAAGTTTCCTTTATATTTTAACGCATTTCATTAAGAACATTATATAATACTGGTAAGAATAACTAGAACTGAAACTAGTATCACTGACTCACCAGTGCTAATAATCTTTGCAGCGCTCTCCCTACTCACACACACACTGTCTGAAGAACATTCTTGGTACTACAGATTTCCTAGTTTGTGTGAGAGAGCATGTTCTTAGGTGACTCTCCCCCCCCCCGAATTATCTTCCTTACATTTGCCTTAAAGAAATTTTAAAATCTTGGTTTAGGTTCATTACCTCTCATTAAACTTAACGAGTAAGAAGCTGCACAAAAATACTTAACATGAAGTTAGCGGCAAATCTTTATGAAGCGAGTAAGATACTGGTAACATCCCCTTTAAGAGCTTCGATATGTAGGTAACTTAATTGTACCAGACGATACTTGCTCACCTGTTTTCTCTCCACAAGGGCATTTGTTAACTGGTGGCACAGGCCAGCAACTAAATACAGTAAAAAACAAACAAAAAACCACAACACAGTTAAAAATCAGCAATACCAAACTATCAAAAAATACATAGTCTGAAAGTAAGCTTAACTTACAAGTGTCTGTTGCATATCTAATGTGTTCTCCATTACAAGTGCTGATAAAAAGCTGCACCTGTGAGAATAATGTTTCGAAGTCAGGGATGCTGGGCATAGAAAACTTCACAAACCTGAAACAAACAAACAAAAAGGTTTAGCACTTTATCATTTGGAGATTAATAAAAAAAGCTTCATCTTTATCACTAAGTCTCTGCAGATGCACGTAGATGCTTGCAAATAAATCTGAGGTGTTTATGACAGATGGCATATGATTTCCCCAAGAGCTGCACAACATTTGAAAATACACTTTCCTTGCACACCTCCATTCTCAATCTAGTGCAAACTACAATTTAGAACAAAAAATTATCTTTGTTGGCCATAGTATCTGGTACAATAGTTACAATCACAATAGAAACACTGGCTAATGATGATAATTATAATACTCAGACACACAACTTCTCTGGATGCTTTTGCCTATCCTACAGACATCTCCTGCTTGAGTGTGCTCAAGATTTCTCAACTATTAGATTATTAAATGTGTATCTGTTGTTAGGAGCTCTTCCTCTTCACTTCCAGTTTCTCTCCATCTCTGGTGGTTCCTTAGCACCCTATAGGCTGTAGCCTTGCACACAGTTTCTTCTGTAAGATGAACTATGACTATGCTCATCTGAGGGCAATGAAAACTTCAGCTACGCATCCTACAAATGTCACAAAGACATACAGAAAGAACTGTTTAATGCCGTTGGAAGGTACCCAGCCCTGCCCATACTTCGGTTGCTATACACTGTAATATGCAGTTCAAACCTACCTAGATCATGAACTCTCCTTCCCCACAAGGCTTATGGCTGTCCAGGTTACATGCTGCCACCCCTGCCCTGTCTCTTCAGGGAGTCTTATTCTACCAGCGTAGGAGTTTGCCATGCCACAGTTTCAGCCAGGAGAGCTTTCCTATATGCTCCGCTGATACCATCTCTTCAAATAATACATTTTACATATTATTTCTTATAAATAGTTATCTTCCTTCCTCTACCTGTTTTAATGACTGTTTTCATGTACCCCATGATATGATTCTTCTGCTAACGCAGTACCGATGCCCTGCTTTTTGTAAATGCCATAATGCATTTTTATGAGATTCTAGCGAATTGTAATATTAAGTGCATTACCTCTATGTATTACAGTAATTTTATTTCAAACAGGTAGTAGAACAAGTACTAGAATTCTGATCTTTCCCTTAAAACAGAACTTTAAAATAATAGTGGAACGTGTAGACGTTTCACTTGCAGTTAGGTACAACTAGAAACAATACTTTGAGCTTCAGGGCCAAATATCATTACCCTACCTCAGCATCACCAAGGCAATTCAGGTATTATCTTAAACTACAGACAGCAGCAAGAGCCTCAATGCTGTCTAGAGACAAATACCCAAGAACCATGATAAGAACCCACGCTTCACTGGAAAAAGTGTGTTGCTTCATGCTTACAGTTCAACGCACTACTGCCCTGCCAGTCAAGTTTTGAAAGTTAGTTTTATACCTTTCTGCTGAACATGTACAGAAAAATACTTATAAAGACATAAACACAAGAAATAGATATAGCCTTAAGGAAAACAAACCCCCAATATTACCATTTGACAGTAATGACATTTACAAGCTCCAAAGGTTTTTTCTTTTGAAAATACAAATTTGCCTTAGTATTTTTATTAATAAAATGTGCATCACCAAAGGAAAGTAAGCACCATTCTGAGAAATGCAGATTGAAAACATTGAAGTCCAAAAGAAAAATATTTGATTGACAATTCAGCATGTTGCCTGAAGTTTTTAAACCAAGATATTCAATTAAAAGAAAGCAACACTTACAAGACAGCAAGAACGCCTAATGAGTGTTCTTGCACATCCAGGGCACCAAGCACTGTATCCAGATGGGAGAGATTTTTTGCTAGCAGTTCTCCGCTTTTATTGATCAGTTCACAAAGCTGGGTCATTTGCCCTGAAATATAAAACATCATTGTCAAACTCTAATTAGAGAATACTCACACATTCTCATATTTCATTACACCTTGCTTCCCTATATAACCTGAGGAAAAAACAGCATCATGCAGAGAATTTACTTTTCTTTAATATGATAGGCATTAGTTTTCAACAAGTGAGGTATTCACCATACGTTTTTTATAAGGTGACAGCTAAGGTTCTGGCCTTTGGGATTGCAAAGGAGGCCCTCAGAACACAAACATAACATGAAAAGCGGCATCAGCTCACCTCTTTAGAGAGAGGGCTTCAGGGTCTCGTATCAATGCCAAGCTCCATCTAAGTCAAGTCAACAAAGCTTTGACCAGCGTACTGTGATGCAAAATTTTGCCTCGTGGATAAATTTACCTACACTTACGCCTTCTAGGTGTTATAAGGGAAAAAACAAAACCAAAACAGTACCAAAAATAATTTCTTCCACTTTCTAAAAAATCTCAATACCAGAGCTTGTTCCTTGCCGCTTCTCAAGTGCCCTATCCACTTTTCAGGTCTGCTCATAAGCATTTTTTTGAAGTAGACATTAAAATTACCACTCTGTACCTACAACAAAAGGATTAAAAAACCTGTTCTTAAATTTACTTCATATAATTAAAACTACAATGTTATTCTATTGTTATGAGCTATGAACACAGCATTAAAGGCAACTATTTTGAATTAGGAAGGTACGGTAAGCCCAGAAAACCTTACAAAGAAAGGAGACCCATTATCATGAACTGCTTTCAAACTCTTCTTCCCCCCACAATTACTTGAATTAAAACTACCCCTTTCTGAAGCAGAGTATTGTTTCAATGTTCAATCCTTGCAGATTAGAGAGAAAAAAAACCCAGAGGTTCTCTCACTCTTACAAAAATCTTCATAAAATGAGGAATAGTGCCTCCATTCATAGAGATTTACGCTATCCTCAACTCTCTGGCCTTTTCCTTTGAAAAGCAAAACCTGGGAAGCCCTAGCAATGATACAGAACTTTTGATCCCTCTGTTACTTCAAAGCTAACAAATGGGGGACCAGAGCCCAGGAAGTCCAGAAACCCATCCCCAAAACCATGCTCTCCATATGGAATTAAAACCCCAGGCATAAGCATGGAAAGGAATAGGGCTTGTAAAATGCTCCGTGGTTTGGTAACAACATTCAAGCACTGCAAAACCTTAGTTCTGGTGTCCTCCCTAGTAGAGAAATCTACCTGTTCTACAACTATCACCTAGCATTCCCCTAAAAAACAAAGCAAAAAACCCCCAAAACAACCCTCTACCCACAAATGCACACTGAACAACTTACAGTCTAAGTAGAAATACGCACACCAGGCCCACCTAAACGTCCATTTATGTCACCTCCTATGCAGCCAAATGCTGATAACCAGAAAGCAACACCATCACAAGTACACAGACTTCTCTTGTGTGCTCTCATAACCTCCAGCAGCCTGTCTGGTGTCTGGATTTACTTTCTCACAGTATCTGGCTCATCCCTAATGAGAGAACTTCCACAAAGTCAACTAGTCTCCCCTTGAACCCTTTGCATCCACAAAACCTCGTAATAAAAAGTTCTCCAGCTAAACTACACGCCTACAAAGAATCATCTTTCATCTGTTTTGTACCTGCCCCTTGCAGGTATAACTTGCCTCTTGTATCCGATATCCCCAGCAAAAATACTCTATATTTAATAAGTTAAATCAAAGTAAGAGAAAGTTGGAGCTCCACCCAAAAGTAACTGCCAGAGACAAAGCCTGGAGCCGTAGAGGAAAGCATCAATTTTTGATCAGTTCCAGGGACCAAACATCCTGTGCAGAGAAACACTCAGAACACATTTTATGGAGCATCAACACAGAAAGTTCCAAGAACTAGGAAACGCTGTGCCCACACACAGGAAAATTAGGGGTCTGGCAATAAAACTACAGAATCCCAACTATGGTTATTAAAACACTTTCTGAACACTCGGTTATAGCAACTCCGACGTCCAGCCTCAGGCCTCCTGTCGCACACTTCCGCGGGAAGGCAGGACCCTTCTGTCCCCAGGAGCCAACACTTCCGAAATGGATTTTAAAACACACGTGCCGCAAGTTGCACGCTCATCAGTTCGGTGACAGGCTGGGCTATAGAATGCCAGTTAAAGTCCCCGCGATGCCCACTCCTCCCCGATTTTGAAGGTTCAGATTTTGGCACGGCCGCCGGTGCCGGCTTCACTCCACTCACCCGGGACCTCCGCTTACCGAAAACCACTCGCTACCTTCCCGCTGCCTCGGATGAAGGGCACAGCCGGCCCTTCGTGCCCAGTCAAACCGGCGGCGGCTGAACCCCTCCGGGATCCCTCCGAGGCCTCCTCTGCGTGCGGCGGAGGAGCCCTGAATTACAGCCCGGGCGGAGGGCCCCGCCGGAGCCACCAGCCCCTCGGGGGAAGCCGGCCCGCCGGACCCGCGCCTGAGGGAGAGCCATGAGAGAGGGGGCAGGCCCCGGCCCACCTCCACACACCCACCCCCGCGCGGGGCTCCACCGGCCGCCTCCCCCTCCTCCTCCTCAGGCCCCGCTGGTTTCCCCGCCGCCAGCCGGGCCCACAGGCGGCTCTCCTTCCCCCACCAGTCACCTTGGGCCGAAAGCTGCCGGACGCTGTTGACGAACTGCTCCAGGGCCGACGCCATCTTGGCGGCTGGCGGCGCGGCCGCGCGCGCTGCGGGCGGGGCGGGGCGGGGCG
>JAVJGG010000061.1:16817249-16828802 GCA_035590195.1 Aviceda cuculoides
GACATAAAAGCCCCCTCCCCCCCGAAGACACCCCCCACCCCCGCCCCTGCCCCGAGCCCTCTCCTCTACCATGATTTTGCTGAGCAGCTTCTTGCACCTGCGGCCTCGGCGCTGCGGCCCTTTTGCAGGGCTGGGCAGGGGCTCCAGCCCCACGGCGGGGTCCCGCAGGGCTCTGCGGGTGCTGGTGGACATGGATGGGGTGCTGGCCGACTTCGAGGGAGGCTTCCTCAAGAAGTACAGGGCCAGGTACCCCGACAAACCCTACATTGCCCTGGAGGACCGGAGGGGCTTCTGGGTGTCGGAGCAATACGGGCGCCTGGGACCTGAGCTGAGTGTGAGTTTCTGCATCCCCTGGCTCCGCGCGTGTGGCTCTTGTTCGCTCTGCGCCGTGCAGCGGGAGCTGCGGCCCCGCGGGACTCACTGGCCCTCAGCTCGTGGGTGCAGCGCCGGGGAGGGCTGCGGGTGCTGGCCGGAGCTCCCACCTAAACACAGGCACAGGTCTGCACGCAGGAGGGCTTCCAGCGGTGCATTTTCCCCCAGAAATCCAGCATTTTTCATGCACATCTGTCTCTCTTCCCCTGCATGCATGGATGGAGATAGATGCAAGGAAAGAAGATCTTTCAGAACATGTGTTTTAAAATACCCCAAATTGCATAGCTGAGTTTTTCTAGCTCTGATTTGGCCAAGCTGCATGGATTGATACTGTTCCTAGATGGATTATTCAGCTTCTCGACAGCAGTGTGAGGGGTGGGACGCAGCAGAGAAGCTGAGAGCAAGCCATGCAGTTGATGCTTCATGTGAGGGCTTACTTAAAACAATCCCGAGCCCTCCCACGCATGAAAATTATTGTATTCATTTTAACGATTAAAGCCTAAAAGCAAAAGCTCTCTTTACATTGTACTTTATCATTCAACGAAGGGCTGAGCGCTGCAGAAAGTCGGTTTCTGCCTCTACAAGTTTCCCATCTCGATGGGATGTCTGTGGTCTCATCTGCACATTGCAGTTGCACTAGTTGAAACGTGTTACAGCAAATAAAAGTACTCTTGTTGTTAGTGATGTGATGGCTACAAGCAAGGGAGTATGAATAAGGTCCAGGGCTCTCCCACTGGCAAAGTCCTAAATAGCTTGATGAGCTGAACGAATAATGTGTCCTCTCTAGCTGGGAGTGATGAAAGGGAAATGGAGGACATCATTCATGCAGTAAGGCAGATGCTAAAAGTTTGGCAGGGTTAATGCATGATAACTCTTTTTTTCTCTTGATCTTAACTACTTTGGATGTGTTAAATGAAGTGAGCTCATCTTGCACCTGCTGTGATCATGTAAAACCACCAAAACCTTGGGCTGAACAAGTAGCAAAACTTCCGCAGACCGACCTCAGGGCAGCCGTGATTTCACCTGTGGTTTCAGACCAGGGATAAAGAGAATAGGAGCTGCTCTGTGACTACAGACACATGGGCCATTCCGGTCCCTCATCGTCAGAGAGCACCATTGACCTGCTGTGGAAGACCAGAAAATAGGAGCCAAAGAGTCCAACGAGCTGAAGGTCCCAGCTCTGAAAGGGAGAACAACAGCTCAAAAATACACCAAGCATACAGACCTGGAAGGATAGGGAGCCCTGGATGGGCAGGGAAATTGCTCATGGGGAGAGATGAGAAGAAGGAAGTGGAGGGTCTGTCCTGCCTGGCACATGGTGGGATTTCCAGCCTGGGGGATTTTTCCGTCTGCTGGGCAGCGTGCTGGCTGCGGTGCCACAGGGAATTAAAAGAGACGAGCGGGTCTTTTCTTCAGGATGAACTTAGTTCTTCCCCCATTGAGCTTGATTGCAAAATGCTTTTTGACATAAGTGGAAGCTGAATAGCTACGGAAGTCCTTGCTGTAAGAAGACACTTCAGCGCAATTTGAAGTGCTTTGCTGCATCAGGCCACATTTCTCAGGTGTCTCTTGTGCGACTACAGTCAGTATCTTAAAAATAAAACGTCATTGCTCACCAGTCTAAATCAGAGCAACTGGAGTTTGAATGTTTGCTTAGTCCTGTGGCAAACTGTTAGGGTAGCTGTTCTTGTCATGGTGCCAGCAGAAATGCTGGCTCTCTTGCACCAAATCAGTGTGTTTCATTTTGAACATGTACGAAGGCTTTTCTTCCTTCTTCTGAACCACCAATGTTTTCTGCTGCTCAGGCAAAAGGGAAGAGTGCAACAGTCGATCTGAGTAGTCTCTCCTTTGAAGTTGGGTGTCTGGTCTTCTCGTGTTATCTGGGATTTTTTGAGAAATACAGGGTCTGATTCTGGCATGTCGTGTTAAATGCTCAGTGCCCAAATATGTAATGGGTTAATACATAGATCTTCCTGAGAGCAGGTAAGGTGTGCAAACCACGTCTTGGCACACGCAGCCAGCAGGATGAAGCAGAACATGACTCTCCCAAGTGAGCCCTCTGTTTGCTCTGGACCATTGCTGCCCTGAGCCTGGAGTTACCAGCAAAGCCCCATTGCTCCTGCTTGCCTGTTTTCTTCCCCCAGTACGGGTGTAGTAAAGGCAAAACGTGGTGGTTATACGCTCTAGATTCCCACTCATCAGGCAGCTGCAAGTCTAGGTGGTGTGTCCAACCAGCCTATTTGTTGCTATGAGCTGTAATAACCAGCATATAGGCATCGCTGAGGCTGCTCTCCCCTACCCTGATGCTCTGCCGACTCCCCCATACTGTGCAATACAAGAAGGCCAGGATGGGCTTAAAGTTCCTTTGTCCCTATTGCCCTACCTCAAATACAGAAACAGAGGCGCTGAAAATGAAGATCAATCCTTCAGGGCAGGGCTTCCTTCAAAACTTCTCCCAGCTGCGTCTGTGGATGCGTGGCTGCATTGCAACGCCGGGACAGGGCTGTTTCCTCTGCCTGCAGCCACGTTGCAGCACTCCCAGGCTCTCCTCCCCGAGGACCCAGTGTCTGTGCAAAATAATTGCTTTGCTTGGCAGCTGACAAGCCGTTACCTGTTTGAGGGAGCGCAGGGGATGCTGTGCCTTAGAGCCGTGCTGGACCCATTGCGGGCAGCCCCCGGACTCTGTCCTCGTCCCAAGGTTTTGCTCCCCGTGGTCTCTCTCTGCTTTGCTCTCCCTTTGCACCATACTGGTGTACCCCAGCTGCTAACCTGGATGTGAAGTGTTTCAAACCCTTGCCTGCAGGTGCTGCATTTGCCTGGTAGACCTTGCCCAGGCATCCCTGAGGAAGAGCATCTGCATTCATCCTGACATGCATTTCATCCTGTAATACACTTTTTCCTTTGAGAGCAGCCCCACTGCTATTTTAAGTGATCTGATTGAGATAAATAGGCCAGACAGCATCTGGAGCTGAACAGCATCACATTACAGCAGGGCTACCAGGCCACGTCCCCCAGATCCACGTGGCAGTGCCCCTCCAGATGCAGACCCGGGGTTTGGTTCAGTTCTGGACAATCTCTTGTGGTTTTCCTTGAAGGAACATGCTGCTCCCTCTGTGTCTGGGGCTGCACAGGCAAAACCAAGCCTGCTCCAGAGCATCTCCGATCTAAATTGTATGGGACGGGTGCAGGGGACGGGTGCAGGTTGGCAGGTGGGGAACAAAGGCACCCATAGAGACAAGGTGGGTTAGTGGGAGGGGACCGGAGCCAGCCCTCCCACCTTTCTCACTGTCACCATGCTCTCTTCTGGGAAAGGGTGGGGAAGATGCACGTGCAAGGAGAAGAGTAGCAAGAAGCCCTGTGCAGTAACCGCTCCCTTTCTCCTCACAGGAAAAAGCCATCAGCATCTGGGAATCCAAGAACTTCTTCATCGAGCTGGACCCACTCCCCGGGGCTGTGGAAGCTGTGAAGCAAATGGCAAATTTGGCAGAGTGAGTAGGAACCTGCCCATGGTATTTGGGGATGGATGGGGGAGCAGCAGTGGCTTCGCAGGCTCATCCGCCTCCTGGCAGAAACGCTGAATACAACATCAGCATTAAAAATACCGCCCAGCCTGCCGGGTGTGGGAGGAAAGAGAGGGCTTTGGCTCCTCGAGCAGTCACCAAGATAATCAGCCATGTGGAGCCCCTTACCTTCAGCTCTCTGCTCCCAGCAAGGGTGGTGAAAAAGGCAACATCCTTGTGCCATGGGTGTGGGTACACGTCCTGGGGGCGGGATCCTGTGAGATGGGGGATTAACATCTTAAATCACCCTGGTTTGATCTGTGCGTGGCGGGGGGGTCTGCTTTGGGCACCTGCCTGCTCAGGCACGGAGTGGCATCTCGCAGAGGCAGCCAGGTCTATCTCAAGAGGGAGCAGGGTCTGATCAGTGTGTTTGGCCACCAAGTGACGCTCTGCCCCTGTTTTTATCCTCATGGCAGCACCGATGTGTTCATCTGCACAAGCCCGATCAAGAAATACCGCTACTGCCCTTACGAGAAGGTGAGCAGGTCCGAATCCCAGCTCCCCCTCCTGTACTGCGCTGCCCAGTGAAAGCCATCTGATCCCTGCATGCCTCCAGCTGTCTGGCTGTAAAATGGCAGCGATATTTCCCAGCTCCACCAGTTTTGTTCCTAAGCATCTTTGCAGAGCAGCAGCTCTGCTGTTGGCCGAGCTCTGCCATTTGCATGCACTGAGGTGCTTGGTCTTAGTATTTCATCATGATGTCAAAAGCTGCTTGGCTTTAAAAGGACTTGTGCTCCAGCAGCATCTGAATCCTTCACATTAATGAACTTATTAAGAGAGATACCCTCCCCGCGTGGGGGCCAGGGCTCGTGCCGTGCGCTGCTGCCGCTCTGCTGAGCAGCCCCTGCTCCATCCATCAGCTTTCCCTGCACTCACCACTCGCCTCTCGCCTTCCAGTACGCCTGGGTGGAGAAGCACTTCGGCCCCGAGTTTCTCGAGCAGATTGTTTTGACGCGAGATAAGACGGTGGTTTCTGCTGACCTGCTTATAGACGACAGACCCGATATCACAGGTAAGGGAGGTGCGCGGTGGCAGGAGTGACCAGAGGCAGCCTTGAGAGGCAGATGGCATCTGGGGGCAATGGGCGCTGGTCCCTCCCTGCTTGATTAGGCTCTCATTAGGGGTCTGTGTCTGCGGGCTCCTCATGGTGGAGTAAGGTCAACCCCTGCGTCTCGCAGAAGAGTTGTCCAGCGAGCCGACCTCTCTCCTTGATTTGCAGGGGCCGAGCTGAACCCCAGCTGGGAGCACGTGCTCTTCACGGCCTGCCACAACAAGCACCTGCAGCTGAAGCCCCCCAGCCGTAGGCTACAGTCCTGGACCGACGACTGGAAGGCCATTCTGGACAGCAAACGCCTGCCGCCGGGCCAGGCCGCCTAAACACCAGCCTCCCACCGCTGCCCCGGGGCTGCGGCCACCCGCTTTTGTCCCTGTGGAGTCCTGCTGAAGGCTGAAACCACAGATGGACAGACAGACACTGTCTCTGCTGTGGAGAGGAAGAGGAGGGTGAGCTGAAGTGCCACGGCCACACAGACCTGGAGAGCGGACCCCAGCCCGGCTGTGCCACAAGGGACCAGCAGCAGGATTGGCCCTATGGACTCGACAGCCCGTCTGGGGAACATTTCCCCCTGGCTTCTGGGGTCTCTATGCTGCATCTGCACCCCCAGCCCGGCATTTCTGACGGACGAGGTCACCCTCAGCATGTCACTGCCCTTGCCCAGTGCACCGCATGGCACAGAGACACTCTCCATCCTCCTCTCTACGTTATGGTCGGTCATGCGGGTGGTTTGTTTTGTCCTCGCAGGGCTTCATACCAAGGGGCTGCCTTGGGGGATCTTTCCTCCCAGCCGGTGGCCAGGGTCTGTGGAGAGGAGAGGCTGAAAGGGCAGGGGGGAGCGGACAGACACTGCCCAGGCTCCCTGCACCGGCTCGGCTGTGCTGTTCCTTGCAGCTGATGCAATGGGACAGCTACGTAGTTCCCTGCAGGAAAAGTCCCTGCAGAGGGATATGGGGACAGCACCACTCCTCCTGTGGATCTGGCCTTGGGGAGAGAGCCCTGAGGCACTGTCACACCCCAGATGTAGCCGTCCTCCAGCTGGGGGGAGGGATGCCCACTTGCTCTCATCCCTGAGGAGCTGCCGGAGCTTTAGAGCTGATTTGGGATGAAGAGAGGAACTTTCTCCCACCTCCTCATCACTTCTGGGCCACTTGCCCAGGGCATCTCTGGGGCAGCGAGGAGGTAGTGGCAGTGCCAGCACCAGCCCTTCCTGGGAGCCAGGCAGTTTCTGTAGGAGCTCATGGCTCACCCTGCCAGCCAGAGATCAGACGGTAGCTCCTTGGATTTCAAAACCAGGAAGGTCTGCACATGCAGGCTGCATGATCAGATCACCCCATCTCCCTCCTCCTGCTAGTGTCCGACGTCAGCCTGCCAGGAAAGCTCTGGGTGTGCGTCTGCCGGGCACCCTGCTTCCACGCAGAAGGTCCTGGGTGCTGCATCCCACCAGGGTCAGGCACTGGGACAGTTGATGCCACAGAGCATCCTAAAGCCTTCGGTGTGGAGCTGGTGGAGAAATGGGGCTGGTGGAGAAGCTACAGCGTCGCTGAGAAGTGGGTAAAGCAGAGGCACCATGGGTGTCCAAAGGGCAGGTTGAAGGTTGCGTTGGTGGAGGATTGTGACGGCTGCATCCGTGGATGCTATTTTCAGTCCTCACATACCCCAAGGGGAGAAGTTGAGGGGACATTGCTGTTAAAGGCTGGGGAGCCCACCAGAACCACCCGCAAGGCTGTGTCACAGGGTTAGTTTTTTCTGCAGCTGCCTGCAGCTCTGCCACTGTCCCGGCTCTGGATGTCTGGGGATGGAGCGTGCTGCCAGCCACCCTGGCCTTGTGCCGGGACCCCTGAGGCGAGGTGTTCGGCCACCTGGCTGCTACGAAGGGGCTGCAGCGTATGTGGCTGTCCCTGCCAGCCGTCACCACAAGATGACTGTGCCGGGGCTGAGCTCTGGGAGCAGCCAGTGCTGCTGGGAAGCTGCAGCTGGGCACCGCAAAGGGAGCGTTTGGACCAAGGGGCAGCTTCAAGAGGGATGCTTTTTGCATAACTGTACCCGCAGCCTCTTCCTCCCCTGCCCGGCTCGTTCCTGCCTCCCCGAGCCCACACCAGCCAGGCCTCCAACTGCAGCGACCCAGCTGGCACCAGCAGCAGCACCAGAAAGCAGCCGCCCCCGCCGCCGCTCCTCCGTCCAGCCCAGTAGAAGAGCCATCCCAGCTGCTGGGGAGAGCCGGTGTCCCTTCCCTACCTACAGCGCTGCCACAAGGCAGACACGGCCCAGCTGTCCCAAGCGGGAGCCGGTGCTGGGTTTCCCCAAGCAAAGCCCCGGGGATGCGCCGGCTGCGTCAGGGCCGGCGTGAGCGTGCGTCACGGCTGACATCGTGGAGGCCGTGCGACCCCCGCTCCCGCTGCCCCCACGCCGTCTGGGATCCCACTGCGCGCTCCTGCTCTCCTGGCCCGAGGACTTGCTGGCTGCAGGAATAAAATTCCCCGCTGGGACACGTAGCCCCACGGGCAGGGGCGGTAGCCAGGGCTTGGCCGGGGTTAGCCACCCCGCGCTGCTCGCTCATGCCTTTGGCTTGCCTCTCCTCTCTCCTGTGGGCCCCCCATCAGCGAAAAACTGTGTGAGCTTAAAGCTACATAGCCAACAAATAACCTATTTCAGCAGCGGCAGCTGGCCCCCACCGTGTCCAGGACCTGGCGGGGCTTAGTGAAGTCGGTGCTTTCGAAACTGTGCCTTCCCCGGCTGCGGCGGGGCCGGGGACGAAGGCTGCATCGTCGTGGGTCTTTCCGAAAGCTGCCCCGCCGCTCGGGATGGGGCGCATGCATGGAGACGGCACTGTTGGCTCATGGTGGTGGGAGTTACATACCACAAGGACCTTTTTTTTGTTGTTTTTTAAATTTTATTTTATTTTATTTTCTGTTTAAACCACTGTGTGCTTCTCCGGGTGGTGGGTTTGGTTTGGGGGGGTGTATTTGGGAGAGGTGTTTGCAATGCGCAGCCTCTTTAGATGCAGCCCTCTGGCCAAGAGCTGCCTTGGCCAGGGGTTTGCAGGTGGGGAGCTGGGAAAACTCCGTGGGCAGCTGCTACGGCTGCTGAGCATGACATACCCCTGGGCTCTGCCAGAGCCCTGCTGGCTGCCGGCCCCTTCGTGCAGCCGGTGTGGCCTCATGGGGTCCAAGCTGGTTTTTTTTCCCCAGCATCACCATTTAAACATGGGTTGCCCAAGCCCTCTGGAGCCTTCTCACAGCCCGTCCTGAAGCCAGAACTGGAGCCGGCATGTCATTATGGCAGCCGCCCAAACCAGCCTTCTTCCCCCGAGGCTGGGGTGGACCTGAGGGACGTGCCTCTCTGGTAACTGGTGCATCTTTCCCCTTTGGTGGGAGATGTGATACCGGAGAGACCGTGTGGCTTCACGCCAAATATACTTGAAAGCAGAGCTGGAGTTTCTCACACGTGAGGCTCCAACTTGACGCACAGAAACCCCGAGCAGGTAGCTGGTCTGTTTGCACCCGCCGAGCTCAGGGCTGGGAGGTGGCTCTCCCTCGCCCGACAGATCGACCCTTTCCATGTTCGAGCCCTTCTGTGGCCAGCTAAGACGCACAAAGCTTTTATTTTTAAATGCACATCTAAAAAGCCAAGGCCGCTGAGGAGCACTGCAATAAACACTGGGTTTTATTGGCATCCAGCTTCCCAGAAATGGAGTTTGGGTCTTGCAGCTTCCTGCCTGCGGCTCTGCCCTCTGCTTGGGGACAGGGGGGCTTCGCCTGTGGGTTTGGGCAAGTCCCTGTGTCCAAAAAGCCTGTAACCAGCCCCCAGCAATGCCATTACCCCATTAGACAGAGTCCCTGTGGGCAGAAATAGGGGTGGGTGTAGGTAGAGATGAGCTTCCTAAAGGTGCATGCCATAAGCAATGCCGTAGCCCTGCCAGACACGCAGGATCCAAGGTGGGAAGGGAGGACTGCAGGACCATCCCAGCAGGACTGAGAAAATCCCTATTTCTGGATCAGGCTCTGAGGAGTGATACTCCAGTGGCCTGTCTGGGGCTCCCCCTGCCCTGAGCACAGTAGCCGGCATCAGCGCAGCACGGATGCTGGGACAAAGCATGGGAATTCTTTTTTTCCCTGGTGTTCGGTGCAGCCCTGATTCACTACTATGTACAGCTTTAAAAACAGCTTGATTTGTCTCTTCCAGCTCAGAGCACTGCATTAGATCGTTGCAAGCACTCAGAGGTTAAATTAGCCTGTTCACTGGTGGGTCCAATCCTGCCACAGCTTAGCCCCTACCTAGATGCTACAGCAAGGAAAAACACGGTCTGTGCCATAGCTTGTGCCTGAGATGAGTGTTTCTGGGCCAGAGCCACGCTTGGCTGCAGCTGGACGGGGTCTGACTCTGCTCCCCCTGACGCTGGAGTCAGGAGTGTCCCGTGGGAAGCTGTGACCTGCCCCAGCGCACCGTGAGACAGCGGGGGGGGGACGGGACGTTTGCACCAGGGCTGGGATGCGTGGTCCTCGCACTGGTGTGGCTCCAGGACACGACATGGGGGGGTGAGCAGGATCGCATCCATGATCTGGGGGTGCTGTCCTGCTGGAGCCAGGACACCCGGGGGCTCTGGGCCAGCACGGGGGACAGGGCAATTCAGCTGCCAGCTCGGGCAGCACAGCCTGGACTGGGTGTGCATCCCCCCCCCGAGACGCTGCTGTGGGGCCCATAAAGCTGCCCCGGGGCTGGTTTGGGCAACAAGCACCTCTCTGCTCCTGCAGCTGCTTTTTGGGGCTGCCTGAAAAGCCTAGCAGCAAGTTTCCCCAGTACCCTGGCCCTGTGCTGGAGATCCCAGCTCCCCGGAGGAGACACTGTCCTTTCCCTGGCACAGGGACAGAGGCAGCGGGTCTGACACCAGCTCTGCTCTGAGCTGGGGCTGCCAGGCGGTGCACTGGGACCAGGGCCACATGTTTCCCAGTAAAAGATGGAGCAAGGTGGAGGGACCGCATCCCCACCAGCCCAGCGAGGGCTGGTGGAGGAGCATCACGAACTGCCGGCGTGCAGCTGAGCTGTGGGTTTGTCGCTGCGTCCGCTCCTCCACGCTCTCCAGCGTGCCTTTTTTCTCCTTGAAAAGCCTCAGGCTGCAGATGTCACGTATCTTCTGGGTGACAAGCAGAGTTTCCAAGGCAGGCGGAGGCGGAGAGGAGGGGGACGGAGGTGGTGGTGACCTGGCCCCGGCCCTGAGCACGGGGGAGCACTCTGGACCGATGCCGGTGGGAGCATTCGCGCCCTTCCCGTGGCTGGGGGCTGCTGGGTGAAGGTGGCCCTGGCCGGAGCAGCACCGCCGACCATGGCGAAAAGGATGTCAAAAGCAAAGACGCCGTCTCTAACGTGTAAGCGCTGCCCTCGGCCGGGCGCTGAATTTCAGCATTGCCCAAACTCCCTGGAAAAGTTCCAGGAGGTTTTGGGTGCCATCCCAGCAGCCGGCGCAGCCCCCGCCTGAAACCCCTCAGCTGCCGGGAGCGGGGTGGGAGTGCGAGCACCCGTCCCCCTTAGGGAATTCACCGCGAGAGCAGCCCGCTTCGCCCCGGTCCCAGCTGGACCAAGCTTGCAGGACCCAGCAGGGTGGGAGCAAGCGATGCTTACGCCTGGTCCCCTCGGAAGTTGTCGCCACGTGGGTGTTTGTTAGCTCTTTCTGACGTTGGCCGATACCCAAATAACTCCAAGCCGGTGCAAAGCTCGGCAAAAAGGGAGAGCGAGGGCTGCAGGGGCTGGCTGGCCCCAGCCCTGACGCAAGGGCGGTGGGTGGCGTGGGACGAAGCCGGGGCAGGGGACGGCGAGAAGATCAGTCACCCAAATACACGGGAGGGGAAGGAGCGGAGGCAGCGACGGCTCAGCCCACGGCAGCAGCCGGACGGGGCTTTGCCTCTGCAGGGCCGCTGTGCCCGATTTCGGGAGAGGAGCAGGATGGTGCCCCGGGGTCACCGCTCAGGGCCAAGGTCCTTGAGCCCAGCGTTGCCCACGCACCGTGGGCAGGACGGCCGTGTCGATGCAGGAGAAATATCCACTAGAGGGGACTGTGCGATCGCGTGTGGGAAGATGCAGCTGCCAAGCCCGGCTCTGTAGAGCAGGATCCGGCTCCTCTGGCCGCAAGGGCCAGTGCTCGGTCCAGCCCTCAGCCTCCTTGGTTATCCCAACCTGGGCTCCCAGTGCCCTCCGCATCACTCCCACCGGGCACTGCATCCCGGGGGGCACATGTTACCCAGGGCCAACCGGAGTACGGTGGGGTACGGAGAACGCGGTTGCAGCTGCAGGCGCTGGGGAAATGTGCTGGGTTGGCCCCCGCCAGCAGTTAAGCCCCCACCCAGCCTCTCGCTCGCTCCCCCCTGGCGGGATGGGGCAGAGAATGAAGTGGGCAAAAGCATGAAAACTTGTGGGTCAGAAGAGGAACTGGGGGTCTATAGGGTCCATGTAGAAAATACCCCTGGAAAAAATGCAGGCTGCAGGCCCCCGGCAACTCAGGGCATCCCCCCCTCCTCCTCCATACCTCCCTGCTCGGCACTGCCCCTGCTTCCCCCCCCCGCCCCCCCCCGG
>JAVJGG010000061.1:16828902-16857633 GCA_035590195.1 Aviceda cuculoides
CCCGACCCAACCCCAGCATGGGGCCCCCGCTGCACCCCATGAGCCTGGGGGAGCACCCCGAGGAGGAGCAGCCCCCCCCCCCCCCAGACCTCACCTCCCTGCTGCCAGGCCAGCACAGCCAGTGGGGCCACCCCAGAGCAGGTGGGACCCCGGGGGGGGGGGGGGTCCCGTGGCCACCCCAGGGTCTCGCCACGCTGCCGGTTACCACCCGGGGAGGCCAAAACAGGGGGCCCAGCGTGCTGACCCCCACGGGCACCCCACCGCGAGCACTCACCCAGCGACTGCGCTATGGCCACCAGGCTCTTGGCGGCCACCCCCCCGCCGTTGGCCCTGGCAGCTAGAGACATCATCCTGGCGGCCACGGATCCCACCGTGATTCCCGCTTTGGTGAAGCCCAGAGCGTACAGGGCTGCCGGCACCACGGCCACAGAGATTCCTGCGTCGGAGAGCAGCAGCGGTGACACTCCGGCAGGCACACGCGTGTCCCCCCGCCCGCAAAACCCCCCCAGCCCCAGGTCGCTCCTCGGCCACACGCGTCCAAACCTCCCTGGCTGGGGCATCCATGGCATCCCGCACTCAGGCTTCCTGGGACAGGCCGAAGGCGCAGCGTTTTGGGAAGGGGGGCGGCACCCCCCGAGAGGGGTCTGTGCGTGCAAAGCAGCAGCATGAAGCCCCGGGAAAGTGATTTCTTTCCAGGCGGCGTCAGCCATCCCGGTGCCCACCAGTGCCTTACCGATCCCTACGGCCGCCCCGATGGCAGAGCCAACGAACTCTGGAAGGAAGGAGAGCGGGAAGGCGGTCAGGCGGCAGGGCTGCGAGCGACGGCGAGCCGCTGCCCTCGCCCTGGGCAGCGTGGCCAGGGGCTCCTCCAGCCCCTGCCCGACCCCCCAGGCCCCCTCCCACCCGCTGGAGCCGCAGGTGCCCCTTGCCGGGAGCATCCCGGCGCCTCACACCACCGGGACAGCGGCTGCACCCCCTCCAAAATGCCGGGGAAGCGAGTCCTTGCTGGCACAGCCCTGACGCCCGCGGCCGGCCCTGGCCCCGTCCCACGAGAGCCCCGAGCCCCCCTGTGCCTTCGCTCGAAAGCAGAGGGAGGTTTGTCACGCACCCCGGGGCCGGTGCCCCGTGTCCCCCGCGCTGTCCCGCTGCGGGGCCCGTGCCCCTGACCCCATGAGCTTACCCATGGTGGGCTGGCCTGGGGGGGGCAGCTGCCGGAGCAAGAGGTGCGCTGGGTCTGGTCTGAGCCTGGTCCTTCAGGGAGCAAGAACAAAAGTTTCTTCTTAGAGTGGTGCGGGTGGTGAGAGGGGCCGGTGTTCTCCTGCCCGGGGGGGTCCACAATCACCCCCCTCCCACCTCATCCTGCCCCCAAGAGCCCCCCAGCCACCCCACAACAGCAGAGACCCACCAGACCCCGTGTTTCTTTCCCAGCCCAGGGCTCCCTACCCACTCTGCCAGCCCGGCGGGTTGACCAGCCCCCACTTGTCGTTCCCCCCCCTCTTGGAAAAGGGGTGCTGTCCCCAAACCCCCATTGTGGCATCCCAGCACCCCAGACCCCCACGGTGGGACCCCAGCACCCTGCACTACCAACCTGTCCGTCTGCCACTGATGAAGAAATCGTGCCGCCTGCCGCTGTTAGCAGGGGCCCCGGGTGACGTCAGGACAGCAAATTTCCAAGAAACCGCTCTGCTGGGTTTCAGTTTCCCAAATTCTTGGTCCGCCTTCGTGTTTACTCTTGGTGTGCCTGATTCTGCTGGAGCAGGAGGCGGCCGGGCAGCGGGGCTGTGGCTCCCCAGTCCCTGGGGGTCGGACACTGGGGCTGCCCCCCACGGGGAGCCCTCGACCCCCTCGACCCCCTCACGGGGACGTGGGGACGGGAGGTGCCGGGGCTTTATGGGGCATTTCCCGGCCGGGTTTGGGACCGCTGAAGCTCCGCGGTTTTTGAGGAGGACTAGGGGTAGCGTGGGTGGTCTGGGCAGCGCAATTTCCACCGGCCGGCAGCGGAGGTGCAGCCCCTCTGGCTGCCTCCCCTCCACCGGGCAACCTCGAAAACCAGCCAAAATCCCGTTTTGCAAACCTCCTTTTTCCCCTGCTCCCTGCACCCACTCCTCAGCCCGAGCCCCCCCCCAGGGCAGGGTGCATCCAGCCCACCGGGCGGCAGCCCCTCCAGGCCGGGGCGGCGAGGGCGCAGCGGGTGCCGTAGCGCATGCGCCGCTGCAGCTGGTTGAAGGGGACCAAATCCAGTTGCAAGTTGATCTGGTTCCTTTTTACCAGCCCCAGGGACGCACCGTTTCTCCAGAGGCGCCGCTTGGGCCAGCGCTGGGGGGTCCCGGCGTGGGGGTCCCAGCCCAAAAATACATACTTCTTAACATTCCATAACGCCGGCCGACTCCATATGGGCATATGAAGAAGTATGTAGGGTTGGGAGGGAGAGGCGGATGGCCTGGGGCTGGGCGCACGGAGCCGCTGCCGGCAGCACCCGCCAGCTCCGAGCGGTGGGACCCTGGAAGGAGTCGGTGGTCGCGGTGAAGCCCGAGGCTGGGCAGGGGCTGGGGGCAGCACCTCCCGCCCACCCCCGGATCCGGCCTCTGCCTGCACCCGCTCCCAGGCGCATCCTGGCGCCGGCACTGCCCGTACGGTGCCCGCGGCCACGCCAGAGCGCGGTTCCTGCGGGTTTGGAGATTTTGGAGAGCTGGACGGTGCCGCAGCCAACGCGTGTGCCTGGCGCCCGCAGCCTCCGCGCCGGCCGCGGGGTGCTCAGGCTGGCAACGCGCCCGCCGCCTGGTATTTTGGCCGGTGGGTGCCCTTGGCGGGCGGTGGGACACCTCGGGATGCGTCCGAGGACTCAGCAGTTTGGGCCGTGGGGCACCGTGGGGGGCTGCACCTCCGAGGAGACGGGACCACGGCCAAGTGCCGCGTCCCGTGAGCCCCCACGGGCCCGCGGGGAGGGCAGAGGTGCGCGCCTGCGCTCGGAGCCAGGGGGTCCTGCGTCGGCCCTGGCTCTTGGCAGGGGTCCCCACTGCTGCTGCTGCGCTGGTTTAGGATGCACCAGCTGCACCCCCCCACACACACCCCCCACCACTGCCCCAACACCCTGCAGCACCCCCCTGACCCCACACCGCCCCGTCCCCCTCCCTTGCTGCAGCCCGTGCGCCAGAGCAGCGGTTGCAGCTGGGGCCAACGCTGGGGGGGGGGACGCCCACCTCCCACACCCCCACTCGTCCTGCCTGGCTCGTTTGCAAGGCTGGGAGAAGGACCCGGGGGTCCGTGCCCTCCCCACGCCGCAGATCTGGGGAGGGGAGGCCAGAGATGCCTTTGCCCAGGGGAGGGGGGGGCTCAGCTGCTATCTCAGGGGCTCGAGACCATAACAGGGTGGCGGGGGGACTCCCCAGCCCCGGCACAGCGTGGCCAGGCCAGGGCGACCGAGGGGGCGAGCGTCGCCGCAGCCCATCCGCGCCTTGACCCCGGTGACCTTCCTACCCCTAAATTCGTGGCTGGAGCGGTGCGACGGCGGGTGCAGGGAGCCCTCGCGGGGGTCCCGGTCCTGCCCCCTCCCAGCATGGTGGGGCTGAGGGGTGCACGGGGGGGGTCCCGGCCGTGGGCAGGAGGGACGTGGGCCCGGCGCGGCCGTGACTCAGCGCCGCGAGCCGTGGCCACACGCGCTGCAGCTCTCTGCAAGGAGCCGGGGGGTGCCAAGTACACGCTCACCGCGCCGGCCCCGCTCGTGGCACCCACAGGCGGCAGAGACGCTGCTCGCCGGCCCCCCCCGCCAAGCCACCAGCCATTGCTGCGGGGTCCAGTGCCGCTGCCAGCACGGCCACAGCCCCCCCCCCCAGGGATGCTCCGCCAGCACCCCGGGACCTTCCGCACGGCCAGTCCCCAGGGACCCGGCGCTGGGGACCCCAGAGACACAGCTCCCAGGATCCAAGCCCCCAGCCCAGCAGCAGCGATAGGGCAGAGCGTGTCCGGCTGGACCAGCACCCCTGTCCCCCCCAAAAAAAGCAGATTGAGCGGGTGTCCCGAGGCCGGAGGCTGCAGAGATGCACCCGCTTAACCCTTCAGGCTCCACTGGCCCTGCAGCACAGCGGGTTGCTGCCGCACGGTTTTGCTGTTAGGGGTGCAGGGGACCCCAGGGACCGGCGGGGCTGGGGGGGCGCAGTGGGAGCTGAAAGCCGGCGGCTGTGCCCACCCTCAACCCCCAGAGCCAGGGCAACAGGGTCAGGGCTCTCCCATCCCAGCCCAGTTCAGCTCCAGCCGCCTCGGCTGACCTTGGGCAGCCTCCCAGGACTGCGGTACCAGGGGTAGCCCAACCTGGGGGGGCCCACACAGCCCCATCCCGCGGCACGGTCCCCGCAGCCCTTGGCCGGGCTCTCCCAGTGACCTTGGAGGGGCTCACCCAGCGCCGCAGGACGCTCGCCGCACGCGGGGTGCCTCATCTCCCCCCAACCCCAGCCCAGGCCACCCCTGCTCGCTCCCCCCACCCCTCCTTACCCCTGCCCCATCTCTGCCCCCCCACCCTCTCCGTGCCCAGAGGTTCCAGCTCATCAACGCGAGCCCCTCTGCAGCCCTGAGGGTGCCCCCACTGCCGCCGGCAGCCCCCAGCCCACCCCAGCCCCAGCACTGCCCTCGGTGGCTGCAGACGCGTCGCCCCGAGCCGAAGCCTTTCGGGCAGCTCTGCCCTGGGGGACCCCCCCTCTCACGGCTCCTCTGTACCCCGACACCGGCCGGGAGCCCCCCGACCTGGGCAGCCCCCGGGTCCAGCGCCCCGAGAGCAGCCCCCTGCCCCAGCCGGGGTGGCTTGTGGGCACCGGGGGCAAACGGCCTTGCAGTGCAGAGGCGGAGGAGCAGGGGGGGGGCTGCTGGGGCTGGCCGTGGTGGCACCCACACACTTGCCCAGCACCCAACAGCCCCAGCCTGTCTATAAAAGGAAGCGTCTTTTTTCCCCGCTCCCCCCCAGCACTGCGTGCCCGGCTGTGCTCTGCAGTCGCTGCCTCGCAGGGGCCTTTCCAAGTTTTACTATTCAGGGCTGCCCCCCCCCCCCCGCTTCCAACCGGCTCCCCCCCGGCTCATCCATCCCCGGCAAACCCACTGCAGCAGCCACTCCAGCCGCTGAGCGGCTTAAAAAAATACCAGGAGGCCCAGTGAGGAGGAGGGAGGTGGGTGCAAGGAGAGCGCTGGCAGAGGGTGCCTGGGGGAGCACCCCGGCCCCCCCTCCGGCCGCCCCTTCGCCTGTGGGCATTGCCCGTTTCGGGGCTGCGGGCAGGTGGCCCGAGGAGCCCCGGTGCACCCGGCCGCGGTGGTCAGATCTTCCCCCCCCGCGTGTCCAAAATACGATGCCGAGATGCCTGGGAGTCGGGCTTCCCTTCCCGCCCCATCCCACCGGCGTGGGGCATCCCCTCTTTGGGTGGCCGAGGGCTCCCCAGCTCCCTGGGGAGGGGGTGACCAGCCCCGTTGCAGGGGGGGTCACCCGCAGGCTCTGCCCCGCTTGCGCTGCCCATGGACCCAAGCACCCGCCACCCACGTCCCCACTGCAGCTGGGACCTGCCGGGGGTGCCCCAATAACCCCCCCCCGCGACCCCACAGCTCTCCCAAGGCTGAGACTGTTCATCCTGTCCCTGCAAGCCCGAAATCCCCCAAGGACCCAGGGCCGTTACTTTGCTTTTTCCTCCCGCTCCCCCTGAAGCTGGAGCCCATTGTGTGGGGCAGAGCCGGGGGTGCCGAGGGCAGGCAGAACTGGGGTGCTTTCTGCTGGTTTCCTCTCGCCCTCCCTTCGTCCCCCAGCAGCACGATGTCGTCTCCCTCACGGGAGGATTAATGGGCTTTGCTTCTCTATTTGTTACACAAGGACTTAAGTAACGCACTCCCTGGAGAGAAATAAAGCTTCCTTTGCCCCGGCAGTGCTGGGGAGGCCAAATCAGAGCCCACGGTGATGGGCTGCATCAGCTTTCTCATGTCCTTCAAGGCTCCACACACGTTAAGCCCGTCCTTCTGGCAAAAATCCTGCAAAACATTTATTGGTGACTGTGTTAACAAACATGCTTGTGGAACACGTTGTGTTTAGACGTGAGCATGCCACCTTGTCCCGGTGTCCCTGGGGCCAGGCCTGTGGGCAACGCGGGGTCGGGGTTCACAGCTGCCAAAAACCGGCCGCTGATGCTGCTGACGCTGCACTCGCCAGCACCACGGGGACCGGCAACCCCGAGCACGAGGCCACATCGCCTGCTCTTCCCATCGACCACCAAACCTGCCAGCAACATCCCGCCAGCTGCTCTTCCCTGGAGGTTCCCAGCTCGTGGTCCTGGAGCAGGGATACAGCCAGGGGAAGGGTCTGACCACCATCTCGTACAGCCCCGGTGTCCTGCAGCCGCTGGGACACGGACACAAGGGCTCCAGGGATCCTGTCCAGCTCCATAAATACCTGTTAAAGGGGAGGACACTGGTCTCAGGCCACCCCATGGGCGGACACCCGTGGAGCTGAGCTTGCACATCCCACTCCCACAGCCACCCTTGATGGGTCTGAGCCCGTCCCCATCCCCGGCTCCCTTGCCTGCTAATCCTCGGCTGGTGGTGCCGGCAATGATCCCGGGATGGAGAGGGCACCTTGGGGAAATGGTGCTGCTCCTCTCCCAGAAGAGACTTGCCCTGAATGCATACTATTTTAAACTCTAACTTGCCAGATTTGGGGGGAAACTTGCCTTGACTGTGTCTTGGTCCAATCCCCCATGTCCCAGAGTCAATGTTCAGCATCTCCAGGTAGCCGGGACTGGAGTCGTGTCTGGTCTCTCGGGATCCAGGGAAAGGAGATTAACAGCAACAACTGCAAGGCTGTTAGCGAGATGCCGGGTGAGAGCGCTTGAGGGTCTCTGGAAACGTAGCTGGCTGTCCCCAAGGCCCCCAGCTCCCCCGCGACCTGCTCGGTGCCTGCGCCGTGTTTCCACCACACCAGCCCAGTGGGAGTCCCAGCTGGGCAGCACCTGCGCTGCCTTCAACGCTGGCGCGTCCGCCGGTGAGTGATCCAACGGCTCCCAGGGACGACTCCAAAACGCCGGCAGACTTCGGGAAACTCCCAAAGGCGCCCGGGATATGCAGCGGGAGCAGCTGTGGATGCCAGGAATCAGCCTCTGTTTAGTAAAACGCATGGAGGGGGCCCCGCCGTGCGTGCCGGAGGACGCGCCGCGAACGGGGAGCAGCTGGCGCTGCCCGGAGCGAGTCCTTCCCAGGTGAAGGGATGGGAAAGGCAGCGACCTGCTGCGCTTGGTGCTGCAAAGCCGCCTGCACACACCGCCGGTGCCACCCGAGCGAGGCTCAGCGCCGGCACCACCGTATCGCCGCT
Source organism: Aviceda cuculoides (assembly GCA_035590195.1). Lineage (NCBI taxonomy): Eukaryota > Metazoa > Chordata > Aves > Accipitriformes > Accipitridae > Aviceda > Aviceda cuculoides. The sequence continues at coordinate 16,836,233 of JAVJGG010000061.1, forward strand.
GAAGACACCGGCCGGGAGCAGGCGGCAGCCGGTGCCTGCTCTCAGCCGGCTCTCCATCCCGGCAGGGCTGGGATCGCTGCTGCCCGTGTTACCCTTTACGGCACCGTGCCCGCCTGCGGGAAGCTTCTGGCTGGGCACCGGCTGGGAACCACCTGGATCATCACCCCAACCTGGCGGGGGCTGCTGGGGCGAGCTGTGCCCCATCCTGCCCAAGGGCCCTGCTTGCTTCCCCTCCCAGTTACAGCCGTGCCAGCTCGTGACTCCATCAGGAAGTATCGCAGGGAGCAGGTCCCCGAAGCTTTTCAGGTGTTACCACCCCCTCCTTTTGCAGGCATCGCCTTTGCTCTTGGCCCCGGACCCCCTCAGCTCCCCACAGCCTCTGGAAAAACAAGCGCGTGCCTTGGATGCCTGTTTTATTACAGATTTTCCCTTTCCAGCCCAGCAGCGCAGTCTCACAGCGCTGCTTGCTGCTCGTGCATGGTGTACAGAACCTTTTTTATCATGGGGAAAGTGCTCCCGGGATGGCTCCTGGGGATGGCACTGGTGCAGGTGGCAGCCACAGCCCGGCCACGCACAGCCCCGAGCTGCAGCTCGGGACACAAACGCTGACATGTTGGGGCTGCTTCGCCCTTGCAATGAATGGAGCTTTCTGCAGATGCCAGTTTATTCTCTGCAAGGCACAGCAGCCTGTTAGGAAACATGTCTGACTCTAAACCTCACTGCTCCGGCACCTCCTCGGTCCAAAATCGATCTCTACCCACAACTTTTCAGATGATGAAAATGGAGGCACAACATATGTTATAGTTACTTCACATATAGCAGGGTTGGGACTGCCCACACCCATGGGTGATAGGAAAATAGGGAGACGAGCGTCCCACTCCGATCGGCGTGGGTCTGTGATGGGGTCCCTGCTTTTGGGTGTTCATAAATAAAGACCACAAAGAGTCCACAAAAAAGGGCAAAGCTTCATGTCTGCTCTGCCTGGTATGGCCTCGGAGCACAACGCCGGACTCCAGCATCCCCCTCTCATCGGACCCCCATGCACGGGGCTTTTGCAGCAGTGCTTTTTGGCTAAAAGGGTTTCAGAAGTGCCCGAACCTTTAGGGCTGCCTGTTCCCAAGAAGCCGTAAACCCTTCTGCATCTCTCCCCCCAAATTTGCAGTACTGCAGCCCCAGTGACGACCCAGCACCCATCCAGCCCTAGGGACTCCACAGTTTTCTGCGCTGCCCAGCTTTGCGATGTGTCTATCGAACACGTCGAACGTGCTGGGAAGAATGTTTCTGGTCCAGCACCTGCTTTCGGTGTGCAGCATTGTTTCCCCAAAGCCCCGGAGAGCAGCAGCAGCTCGACGTGGTCTGACCTCCGTCAGACCCAACCGGCTCCGTCCTGCTCAGAGATGGTTGCTTCATCCCCCACTAGCTAATTCTCGCTGCTTTTTCTATTCTTGCTTTTGAAGGAGGGAGGGGAGAACAAAACAGCCCTCGGGGTGAAGTTACCTTCTTAATTAACGAGGCTGAGAGCTTTGCAGATATTGTGCAGAAGGAGAGAAAAATAAGGAAAACTGGGCAAAACCGGAAAGGATTGGGTTCAATTGTCAGACCAATTAACCTAGATCTGTGCTCTCCCTCTGGATGAATAGCTCATTATTATGTAATTGCTCGGGCCCAGCTCCTGATTGAGAGAAATTAAAATCAGACACTGAACAAGACAACCTGATGTGGAGACAGGACGTGGGAGCTGCCCGGGGAAGCCATCCGTAAGGCAAAACCGAGCGAGAGCCCAAGCCGTGCAGGGCGAGCTTGAGCCTGAGCTTAGAGGATCTTGCTGAAACCAGTATTATCTGGACCATTTGCACCATCCTGGACCCAAAATGTGGCTGGGCTGGGGGATAATTTGGAAAGGCCCTGGAGATGGTGAGCAGGCGGGAGGTCCTGGTTTAGCCAAGCACTTAAGCATCTGCATAATTGTGATGTAGCTGCTAGTCCAGCTCAGCTCAGCAAGGGATTTAAGTGAGACATGTGGTGTGCTCAGTCAGGGACAAAGTGACTTGGGAGCTCCTTTGTCTGGAGAAGAAATAAAATTCATTGTAAGCCCTACTTGACCCTTTCCTGCATGCTCTGTGTTAGGACCCATCTGGCCAGAGAGGAGGAAAAATGTCATCATTACAGACTTTTAAATCTATACCTAATAAAAAAGCACCACTAATCCTAATAAAACAGCATGAGAAAACTAGCCAGTGCCATAGCTGAGCAGGGTTTTCCGTCTGTAAGGCTGATGAGTTCATATGCAGTGGGAAATGTAAATGCGGTGTTTGGGAAAGGACTGCAGGTTTCGATATTAGCTTAAGAGCAGACAAACATGTTTTTCTGCTGCTGAAGTGGAAGGGGATCTCCTTGCGGGAGGGTTGGCCTTTCCCATCCCCTGTGTTTTCATCTACCTCTTTTCCCGCCTGCGAATTATCCACGGAGAGAGTGAAAGCTGCAGAAAAACCCCACGCAGGGCTGCACGCCCCGCACGCCGTTTGTGCTGCCGTCTCACGGTGCGATAGCAGCTTTGCTTCCAACCGAACCGTGCCGGTGCCGGCTGGCTGTTGCCCGCAGCTGCTCGCCCTCCTGGCTTGGCACCCTGCAACATCTGCGTTTCCCCAGGGACGTTTTGGGGTGCTGCTCCTGCATCTGGCTCATGCTAGCATTAAACTTTTTTTTTTTCCAGCCCCTTGGCTGAGCCCCCAGCCCTGATCCCCATCCTTAGCAAAACCCCGCGGCAGCATGTGTTGCAGAGATGTTGTTTGCTGTGCAATACAAAGCGGGTATCGTTAAAGAAAAAAAGCACTGGATACCCTAAATTAAGCGGTTTTAGCTTATCCCGGTACCAGGCATCCTTGGCTGCCGTATCCTGTGCCCACACATGTCCCCAGGGCTGGGACAGCCACCCCGCAGGGCCGAGCGCCAGATACAGCTCTAACCCACTTGACTCGCCCCAGTCATTCTTGGCAGCTGCTTTAAGTTTTGCTAATTAACTGGGTGTCCCGAGAAGTCCTAAAAACTGCCACAGATCAAGCAGAGACCAGCAAAGGGCGAGAGGAGCCCAAACAAACCCTCCACCCCCAGCTGGCAAACCCCAAAGGCTCCAGCAACACAACGTGTCTTTAGGGAAACCACCAGCGATCTGGCTACACCACGTGTATTTATTGACATGGAAAACAGCCGCCCTATGTTTTCCAGCTCCGTTCCCCGGGCATAACCCGCAGTCACCAACACCCTTCAAAACATCCCGAGATGTTTGGCGTCTGCCGCGCTCCGAGAGGGTCTGAAGGGCCCATGTGCGCTCGGGCGGTTTCATCCAATGCCGAAATGGGCTCAGGATTTTCCTACGAATGCCCTAGGATTAAATTAAAGAGGGTTTAAGCAGATGGTCGGTTCTCTGCTCTTCGTAGTTGGCAAAACGGGAACCATATCGCTGAATTGTCTACCAGCACTAATTAATGTTTGTAAAGCGCTCTGCTCTGCAAACTGCTGCCTACGTGCTAAGTGCTATCATTAGTATTATTACTAAGCTATTTATGCCTGTTCCAGTGCTTTCTCTTCCTTGTCCCAAAGGGCTTTTCCTCTTCCCTGTGCAGATGTACTGGGGCTGGGAAGAGGAATCAGCCCTCCCAGGCTCCGGCTGGCTCTAGCCCAGGCTCAGATCCTCGATTTGCCGGCAAAACCCTCCATTTGTGCCAGCACAACCCTCCATTTGTGCCAGCACCACCGGGCTGGAGCCACCGGCTCCATGGTGAGGGCAGGAGCAGCCGGAGACCGGGAGGATCTGCCCAGAGATGGGGTTCAGCATCATCGTGCCCGACCGTGGGTGAGATGGTTGTCTTGCTGCCTCTCCTGGTCTCAAAATGGACATAATGCTGCTTCCCTGCGTCCTTCGTGTTCCCACGGGGAAAAGCTTCCTTGGCTCATAGGGGCTATTTGCAGCCTCCTCTCTGTCGCTGCATGGCAAAGGGTTTTGCAAGAGAAGGGAGGGATCACACATCCTTCCTAATGAGCTAAGAGGAGACCAAGGCACAGAGGAGGCTCAGTGATGGATGAGCTCAACCGTGGTCCATGACAGGCCCTTGTCCCCGTGCAACAAACGGGCAGTGACGTCTGCTGCCGCTGGCAGATGGGACAATGCATTCCCTACAGATAATCATCCTTGCAAGACAGTATTCTGGAAAAATGCAGGACGCCTTCTCCCTTCCCCACTCAGCGATGCCATCATCAGAGAAGCAGCTCACAAGAAATTGCGGTGCTGCCTCTGGAAAGCAGTGAGAGGGCAACGATCTGTTCGTGGGTGCACGGAGCAGCCAACGCTCCCCACAACCAGCACCGAAACTTCAGAGCACAAGATCTTTACCCCAGCCGAGACCCTGCTTTGAAATCCTTTGCTCAATTAACCTAATCAGGCAGGACGTTCCTGAGCATCCCCACGACATCTTTTTGATACAAGAGTGGCTTTCGTGACTCAGTCGGGAAAGAAACTGCCCAAGACAAGAAATTTGGGGGGAACAAACTGAAATACCGCATGCGCTGAGCCAGGTACCCAATCTGCTACAGGGACACAGCAGGCAGCACCCACACCCCTGAAAATCCGCGGTGAGGAGGGCACCTTCACTGCCGTCACCTGCACAACCAGCAAAATAGCTGAGGACCGATGCTATGTTTCCGACGGGAGGTTTAGGGCATGAACCATCCTTTTTTTTTCACCCTGTAGCAAGTGCATGAGATGAAACGAGGCTCAGAAGGCTGGATACGGGATGCAGGCAGAGCGGGCAGGTCCCGGAGCGGGAGCCGAGCTCGCTCCGGCGAGGGCACAGGTAACGCCGACCCACTGTGGCCCTGGGCCAGGGTGCCTTTGCTTTGCAGAGGTTGTTTAAGAGAATAGCAGAAAAAACAGCTCCAGCAAGCATGCGATCAACATTTTCTGTGTGGTTTGAATTATCCATGACTTTTGACCCAAGATTAAATCTAGTGTGTAACTGGTGGTTATATATTGAGTCATATGAGCAGGCTAATCGCAGGAACCCCATGTTCTCCAAACAGCCTGCGCCCCGCCAGGGCCGACTGCAAACCGCTCACATTTTCTAGCCAAAGCACCCTGTGGCTTTTGCATCATCCTTTTAATTCAATACTTACAAAGCATTTTTTTGTCCGACCGGTATCTCAAGCCCAGAACAAAACAAACCCAGCAACGCCGTGAGTGGCCAGCCCAAGGAAGCCAAATTTCCCATCAAGTTTTGGTACTCGGTGGCTGCTCCGGTGTCTAGTAAAGGGCTGGGCTCACGCTGCAGTGTTTTTCCCAGCAGGAGCTGTCTCTCCTCTCCATCGACAATTCTCCTGACGTGCATAGAAATAGCCTTTTGACTTCTACCTCTGTGTGCAGTTTGGGTGAAAATGAGCACTGGAGTCAGAAAGTATTAGCGGGGGGTAAGTGGCAGGTAAATGGGCTCTCCCAGGGCGCGATGCCTGCCACGATACTCACTGGGAAGGCAGAAGGGCTTGGCACAGCCTGGCCCTGGCTCTCCCCAAACTCATTTTTAGCTCTTTGCACCTCCCTTCCCTTTCCTTAGGACTGTGGGAGCCTGAGCCAATTCACCTCTCCCAGAGAGCCCAGGTAAAAGCTGTAAAAGGCTGTTATCAGCAACAGTGATCGGGTAATACTCCTGTGAGTACAATCCTGCGGGCTCACCGGGGTGTTTCCCAGTGCCGGTGACCGGGACAGGGCTGGCACAGCCTGTGTGTGCGGGAGCCCTTTGCCTCCCCTCTGCCCGGGCAAAGCGGGGCCAGCCTGGGAACCCAGGGTGGACCCGAAACGGGGCTGATCCGGGGTTCCTGAAAGGCTCCAGTGAGTGGGAAGTGTTTTGGAAGAAGTCTGTGATGTGCAGGGGGTCCCCCCCGGCCCGCACGCCGCCGGGTTGGCAGCAGGGACCTCGCAGGAGCGAGGCAGCGAGGGGTGCACGGAGGGTGCAGGGGAGAGCAGGGTGAGGGTCCCACCGCCCTGGACTCATGCAGGCTCAGGTTTGTTGGGAGAGACCCCCGGCTCTTTGCAGCAGGGTTAAATTAAGGCTAAATCATCTCTTTTTCCTCCTGCAAGAACTTGTTGGCTGATAGAAACCCAGCGGGAAGAGCGTGACCTTGGCGCGGGCTGGTTGTGTGTCCGGCCACGCTGGGACGGAGCTGCTCAAGAGGCATTTCATCACCAAAGGTTCTTTGTCTGGAAGACCAGCCACTGTCCCAGGAGGGATGCTGGTGATGTGGGAGGCGGGGGACACCTCCACCCTGGGTTCAGAAGGGGGACAGCCCTATCCCGATGGCCTCAGGACCCTCCTGAGGTGCCCCGAAGGATGGTGGTTCCCAGCAGTCCCCCAGCCAGCACTGGTTTTGGTGTTATCCCACGTGTCCCAGCACCCCAAGGTGTCCCCCAGCTCATGGCAGCCCGCAACCCCGCACACCCGATCCTGCTGCAGGGACATCCCCGTGTCCCCTCGTGTCCCGTCCCACCCCCCGGCAGGATGCCCAGCTCCTTGCTGGTCTGAACTGGTGCAGGCATCAGCGCTGGGCTTTCACCTGCTCTCAGCCAAGGTGGTTCTGCATTGCTTTGCAGTGAAAATAAAGAAGCAGCTGGAGGGGAAAAATCCATGGTTACTAAACAGAGCTGAGCAACCGCAGACCTCTCACCCAGGAGAGGAGGAGAGCAGGGAAAGCGGAGCTGCCGGGGGCACCCAGGGCTGGATTTCGACACCCTGCAGAAGACAAGATGCTTTTATTTAATCGTCTGGGTCCCAACCCTCCCCGCGCTGCCCCACGTGCGGCGGCGGCGGGGGTGGCTGTTTGGTCTGGCCGCAGAGCCCCGTACCGATAAGGAAGAGCCGGACGGGAAAGGAGCGGCGGCGGCCGAGGGCCAAGGGGAAGCGGTTGAGGTTTGGGATCAGCTCTCGGGTCTTGCTTTGCCCTCTCCTCTCCCTCCTCCCCCGCAGAGGAGGGCGACGGTGCAAGGAGAAGAGGTGCCTGCAGGATGTCCCCAGGCCCCCGTTACTCGGTAGCCCCTTATTTCCGCAGCCCCTCTGCTTTGCTGTATGGCTTAGCTGATTTTCCAGAGTCCAACGCCACGTCTGCTGCCACTCGCCCCGATTTCCATTGTCTTTGGGTCACCCAGTGTCCCTCCTGGCAGTGCCAGCTCCCACCACGTCCCTCCTGGACAGGGACAGAGAAGCAAACCCCTGAAGCAGAGGCAAAAATTTGCATTTTAAAATCTCACATCTGTTTTTTTTCCCAGGAGAGGGACCGGTGACTTTAAACACTCTGTCACCTATCCTGTGGATGCCACCGCTGTCCTCAGGGGATGCTTGTCTGTCCCCAGGGCTTTGCCCTGCACAGCCAGGTAAGGTCACTCCAGGACAGTTCCGATGTTGGGTTCCTTCGGTGCCGGCTGCGACAACTCCATCCCGCTCCACCTCCAGCATAAATCATGGCAAGCTATAAATCCCTGCCAGCCCTCAGGGACCCATCCCTGGCAAGGGCAATGGTTCAGCCCTGAGGCAGCAAAACCAAAGATCATGTTTTTCACAGGGTCGATATCACCCGCAGGCACAAACAAGAACCCGGAGCAAGGGGGTGCTGCCAGCGCGGCACCGATCCAGCCGGACCTGTGCGGGGACGACTCGAGGCACAAACTTTCGGCAGGGTGGATGCTTCCAGCCGGATCTGGTCCCTCACCTGGCCGCTGCGCGAATCCTCATGCCGGCACGAGGAAAAAAAGACTGATCAGGACAACGGGAGCAGGAATACGCAGCGTTGGGGGGGTTCAAGGCAATGCTGGGTGTTACTGCGCTGCGGAGGGGCTGCGACCAAAGGGGACGGGGACGGAGCTGCCCCACGGGGTCCCCATTCCTTCCCCAGCCCCTTTCCCAGCCCCACGCTTTACAAACCCTCTTGTTCCCAGCCCCATAGTGGCTCCCGGCCCGTGGGGACCTGTCCCCACCCTATCCTGGCTGAGCTCTACCAGCAGAAGGATTTTGGGGAGATTTGGGGAGATTTTGGACCAAACACCACAGGACACACAAACAGCCTCGCACCAGCTTTCTGTGGCACAGGCAGTTGAGAAGAGGCTTTACTTTTCCTAGTGCACTTCTCAAGTCCCTGTCTGCTGCTGAGATTACCCGGGAATCTTGATTTTCATTTAAAAAAACCACGTTTCCCTGCTGTGACAGCTACCACAGAAAGCCTGAGCCTGCCAAGGGTGCCATGAATTTGTCACTCAACAAGATTAAATGGGCTCTCGGCACATGAGAGTGGCAGGCGACCCCGGCAGGTGAGCACGAGTGGCTCCCGGGGAGTTATCGGGCACATCCCAGGGATTTGCCGGGAAGTGCTGGAGGAGCCTCCGCACCGGCTGCGATTGCGGCCTGCACTGACGTGGCAGGGCCCGTGTCATTTCTCATCACTGGCTGGCTCCGCAATCTCTTATACAGGAACCCGACAGATTATTTCTCCATTTGTGGATGTGGGAGGTTGATAAGGAGCGGGGCCGGGAAGCAGAGAGACACTGAGCTTTTTGTCCTTGGGACTGTTCCGGGGCAGGCAGTGGGTGACCGTGAGGTGCCAGGTCTCCACCAACTATCGGGGGGATGCGGTGATTTGCCTTTTCTTCTAGAAATAGCCTTTTCCACACTAGAGGAAAAAATACCCTCATCATCTGCTGCCTGCTTGCCTCATGGTCAAAATATCGAGCAGCAAACCGGTGCCAGCCCTGTGCAGGGAGAGGCTCCCCAAGGGCATCTTCCTAATTTTGGTGGTGCAGGGTCATATTGTCCCTAATTCCTGCGACTTGAAGGTCCCCAGGTCCCCGGGTAAGGACCAACTGATGCTCGTGGCTGGACGTGAGCCTCAACCCGCATTTTTTCCCATGCGATGGGCATAAGCGTGACCTTACTGGAAGCTACAGCCACTCCCTGCCCTCCTGTCCCCAGCTGTGTCCCCACAGCGTGGTCTGGGATCACTGGCCAGTGGCTGCTTGGTGGCCACAAGCTGGGTTTTAGAGGTGAGACAAGGTGGGGGCACCCGCATTCCTTGTACGCTGGTTTTCTAGTTCAGTGCCCTGCGTGACCGAGGGCAACAGTCATGTTTTGCATCGAGCGGCGGCACAAACTCCCTGACCTCCTCGGGGCTCACCAGGCACATGAGCCATGGTGAAAGCTGGTGGGGTTTCCAGCTGAAGGCTGTCCCTTTGCCAGAGCCGCTCGTCCCCCCCGGTGGCCCTGGGGGAGCCCCCCCAGCTAGCTTGGCTGCAGGAGAGGACGGGGAGAGCTTTGGGCTCTGCCGCCGAAGGACGAAATGGGAACAGAGCAAGGGTGCAGCGAGGCTGCCCGCTGCGTTCGGGGTGTCGGAGCGGGGTGTCCACCCCCCCCGCGACAGCCAGGATGCTGTAACATCCCAGGAACAGCCCGAAGGTCCTGTTCCAGCTCCCGTCCTGAAAACAAAAGTGCGTCTTGTTCCCGTCCTGTTTTCAAAGCCAGAAAGGTCGGGGCCGTGAGAGCCCTGCCAGGTTGGGCAGCACTGCCAGCTCCTGCCGCCTGCCCCCACCTCGGGACACGCCGGGACCGACGCGTGCCGCTGCTCCTGCCCGGCTGCAATGCTCCTTGCCGGCAGCGCCGGGCTGGTGGGAGCCAGGGGCCTCCCTAAAAGCCCATATCTGGAGAATCTTGCAATCTCCAAACAATCCATGTTTGGAGAATTGATGCTCTCGTTCCTGCTCCCTGCACTGCATGGGGAGAGGAAAGACGCGTGGGAATGCTGCGTCCGGGAGGACCACACCGCGGACCCCCCGTGCCCAGCACGGCCCCGAAGCCTCCAAAGCCCTGCTGCAAACCGCCATCAGCTCCCGGGATCTGCCCTGCCACCGCGAAGGGATTTCCTAATTCACCTCCAAATCCCTCTCCAAACCCAAGAAGGTTTCGTTCTTGTTAGACGAGGCCATCGTTAGAGGGGCTGGTGCTGCCGGCACCCAGGGCTTCGTGGGCAGCCCTCCTGCTGGGATGGGCTGGGGAGAAATGCAAAGGGTCTCTATGGCAGGAACAGCAGCGCGGCCCTGCCGTCGCCACATCAAGCTCCGGACCATCCTCCTCGTCCCCGTGCTCGGTGCATGCATGTGCTGCTGCCTGCTCAGCGGAGATTATTAGCAGAGAAAATCGTTAGGCACAGGGACGGGAGCTCAAGGGACACGCGAGCACCTCTGTTACTTAAAAATCAATCCCAGCTGCCTGCCCAAGCTGAGTTTCCTCCAGCCCAGCTCGAAGTGACAGCAGTTTCTCTCCATCGGGGAGGAGGAGGAGGTCCAACTGGAGTGGATGCTGGTCCTGGTCCTGCTCCAGCCTTGAGCCCTGGGCAGCCGCTTACAGCCCGGAGCTCTGTGGGACTCTCTGCCCTCCGGATCCCAGAGCAAACGTCTGTGTTTTGCCCATGGACCTGGACCAGCCTCCACAGCCAAGCCCTGGGAGGAAAATCCTGCGCCGGAGCCCTGGGGAGGAGACAGGTCTGGGCTTTGGAGCCAGAAACTGGAGGAGGCTGGGAGGATGTGGAAGGGGCATCACAACCTGCTTACCCCCTCGCTCTCCAGGAGTGGAGAGGGGGTACAGGGACCTCTGGGCTGAGCAGGCAAAGCTGTTTGCTCACCGTGATATTATTATTATTAAGAATAGTTGCCCTGCCCAACCCTGCAGCAAGCAGAGCGCTTTTCAGGGGCTCCGTGCCTGTTGCACGGGGAGCAGCATAGCCCACAGCCGTGACCGTCCCTCCGAGCACCCCGTGTCCCCAAGGCAGCTTTGGCATTCTTGCTGACTCAAGCCGACAGGGTATTGACATTCGTTTTGACCTTTCGAATCACAAGGATGTTCTGTCCTTCCCGGCCAAGTACAGCCTGGGTACCCTGTGGGTGGATTATACTGTATATACAGTGCCTGCAAATATGGAGCTGGCAGAAGAGAAACGTGTTTGTGTGCTTGCAGGGGTGCAGCGGCGGTGGGATCAGAGTGAGAAGCTGCTGCCGGTGCCCGGTTTTCCTCCCAGGATGCCCAAGCAGATGCAGCACACCAAGGGAGAAGGATGGTGATGGTGGCAGGAGAAATACCAGCAGCTGGTTTGGTGTATGTGGGGAAAAAGGATCCTGCAAAAGCAGGAGCCGCAGCCCGGCCCTTGAGTGGCCACCCCCTCACCACCAGCTCCGGAGGTTGCTCCTGGCTCCCCACGTTTCCCGTCCTCCAGCTAATTAAGCCTTTTGCTTTGAGAGAACATGAAGAACTGCAATTAGAAGACAACACACAAAATCAGCCACGAGGGCCCAGCTGGCTCCCGAGGGCAGCGCTTTCCCTCTCAGCCACCCCAAAACCCCACTCCGGGCAGCAGCAGCAGTTATTTCAGTACAAAACCTACCCCGGCCCCAAAAGCTTGAGCTGATACGAAAGGCAGCGCGTCGCAGTCCCCAAAAGTGTAACGCGCGGTCGCGGCCAGAACAAGCTCATGGCACTAAATTAGCATCTTCCCCCCCTCCAGCTTGGCCCGTACCAAACCCTGTGCCCCGAGCTGGCGACCGTGGCACGGAGCAGGGCAGAGAGCGGGGTGCGGGTTGCACGGGGTTGGGGGGAGCCATCTCCATCACCCCTTCCCCTCGGAGCCGGAGCAGGTCCCTGGACGGGGCTGCCTCCTCCCTGCCCTCTGCACCGGAGGGTTTTGGCAGAGGGCTCCCGTGCGGCTCTCTCCAAGCTCTGCCAGCAAGCAGGCTTTGCCGTGTGGCTGGCTCCATCCAAGGCTGTCACGGGCCGGATCCGGCCACCCGGCAGCCCCACGGCGCCAGGGAGGCTGACGGCTTCGTGCTCCCAGCCCAGATGCGCTGCTTATCTCTCCCTTCTCCTGCCCTGACACATTTTTTTTCCCTCTCTCTCCTTTCCCAGCCAGCTCATGGGACTCTTATCTCAAGCCGCAAATCACCCTTTCCCAAGGCATGCTCAGCAGCATCCTTTGCGAACCCATTTCCAGGGGCTTGTGCATGACGTTAGGGACACAAGTGACAACCTTGCAGCAAAAAACCCTTTCGCCTTACATCTTTACGTCACATTGATTTCCCCAACCCCCCTCCAGCAGCCAAGGCAGCGTATGGTGAAGGCAGCTCGGCCGCAGTCGCAGGGCATAGGCAGCAGAGCATGGACCCCAATGCCCAGCGTTGCCTCCTTGCCACTGGGCTGTGGCCATGCAATCTCCAGAGCAGGGGAGGCAAAAACGGTGTTCGAAAGCTTCTGCAAGCCCAAAGAGCCCAGAGGGTTAATTCAAGGCGTGCTGCTCTGAGAAAAGGGTTTGCACTTGACGGTCGGCTGCAGCCTCATGGTTTGTGGAGAATAAATAAAAGACAAGCGAGGCGCAGAGCCCAGGGCTGGGCTGGGAGCTGTGGGATGGGATGGGATGGGACAGATGGGATGGAAAGCCTCTGCCGATGCTGCCCCAAACCCGCATGTTTTTGAGCACGAAGCAGAGCAGGGATCCCACAGCTGGCTACTCAATACACCCTGCGGCACCGAGCAATTACCAGCAGCACCTACGGCAGGTGCTGGACGGGGTGCAGGGAGCAAAGCACCGCGCTCTCGGCTTGCTCAAACGCTCGCTCCTGCTGCCAAGCGAGCCTCGTGCGTCAGAGCAGCCTTGGCCGTTGTCGGCCCTGCCCAGGAGGTGGTGGGTTCCTGGGTCTCGCAGAACCCTTGCCGGTGGAGGAGAAATCAATGCCCAGTCAGGGGGTTCTGCCATGTGGCTGGTTCATCCACCTTGTCGCTCCAGGGGAGAGGGTAACGTTCACTGCAGTCCCGGGCTGCGTGTCTCGCCAGCGTGGAGCAGGTCTGCCCGGTGCAACGGCGTGGCGAAGCTGCGGCGAGCCCCGCTGTCTGCAAGAGCATCACCCAAAACGAGGGGCACCACCGGACCGAAAGCACCGTGATGTGTTTGAGAACACACACAGCTCGTTACACCGAGCAGCAACCATGTACTGTAAAGGCTATTCCTTGGTTTAAGGGAAGGAGGTCTCTGCCAGCTCCCCCCTGCGACTGCCCAGTTTATGAGCCTGTTAGCTAGTTTAAAACATTATAATATTTAGCGAAGGGAATAAAAGAGGGACCTCAGAGATCCTCCATTCTCGGAGCTCATGGACACCAGCGCCTGTGCAAAGGAGAGGTTCAAACCTCAGCCCTCACCAGGGGAGGGCTGGAGCAGGAGCCCACCAGCTCGGCAGGCAAACGGGACTGGGAGTTCCCAGCATGGGAGTAGCTCTGTGTGTACCCACCCACGCACAGACACGCGTGCGTTCACGTGGACGTGCATGCCTGCATGCGTGTATGCTTGTGTGCATCCACGTGCGTGCAAGTCCATGTGCGTGCACGTCCATGCGTGTGCATGTGCATCTCCAGCCCTCTGCATCCCACAGGGACAATGGGGTGTCCGGGTGGGAGAAGCCCCTTTGGAGACAGGACTCCCTGGGGATTTGGCTGTGTTTCATCCCCACGCTGAAAATCCCACGTTTGCACGCCCTCGTGTCCAGGCTGCCTCTTGGGAATGGTTCCTGGTCCGCACCTTGTCCCACAGCGCACTTGCAAACCGGCGCTGCTGTCAGCGGGAGCTCGGTGCGGGGGGTCTGTTTCAGGTGGCCGGATCCAGCCTGGTTCAGCCTTTCCCAGCTCAGAGGAGGCACTTTCCGCCCCTGAAATAGCAACTCAGATGATGCTCTCGGCAGCTGGGGATGGTGATGCAAAATGCTCGTTATCCAGCAGCAACAATTAGACTTACGGCAATTATCTCTGCAGTTGCTGAGAGATGCCGGAACGGGCCGGCCAGCAGCCAGCTCCCAGTGTAATCCCTGGGCAGGAGAGACGCCGGCGCCCAGCCTTGCCAGGAGCTGCCATTGCCATGGAGGAAGAGCAAAACTGCAGCTGGAGCATCCGAAGAGCCTCCTGCAGTGCCAGGAGGGCTGGTTTTGCGCAGGAGCGAGAGCAAGGACGTGCAAGTGTTTCCCTAAAAGCCAAATGCCCCTCTCTAATGACATTTGTTTGCATTCAGATTAATGATGACATGGGCTGAGCCACGCTGGGTTTAGAAGGTGGTGTTATGGACTGAGCTGCTTCGTGTGATGCTCTGACCTCCCTCTCTGCCGGCTGCTGTTGCAGAAGAAGCCAGGCTGGGGTCAGCTTTATCCGCAAGGTAGAAATGGGCAAAAGTTGGCTCCAGGCTGGGTCGAGCCGTGAGCACCTAATGGTCACTGAGCTGGGCAGCAGCTGCTGAGCTGGGCTTTAGGGCACATTCCTTTGGAGGAAAAAGTTTGGCTTCTGGCTGAGAAATGCCTGTGGGGTAAAGGCATAAAGGACAACTTCACTCATTTCTCAAGTCAGAGCAACAAGGAGGTTTCTTCTTTTCCCCCTTGACTTTATTTGAAAACTTTATTTTGACACCGCTAGAATGAAGCAAGCCCTGCTCCCCGACAGCGGCTCAGAGCCAAAACCCCAAACCAATCCCAGCTCGATAAACAACTCCTCCTTGGATAAATCAGAGGGTGGCTGGGATGGTGAGAAAGCTTTTGGGCAGGATGGGATGTGGCTGAGCACTGGATCACCAGCTGATGCCCGAGGGATGGCCAGGAGTGACGGAGTGGGAGCTGGAGGCGTGCAGGGAGCCTGCTCTAGGAAAACCCAGGCCATTTTCCATTGAAAACTTTATCCGAGGCCAGCATACCGCCACATCCTGGCATTGTTTGTGCTGCAAGAGCCAGCAAAATTCCTAGGAAAGTTTAGCTACCTGGTCAGCAAAACTTCTCTGATACGCTTTGTTTATTAGCGGCTAAACATTAAACCCTTGGCAAACAGGGCCTCTTGGGGCCAGGGATAAGTGACCGTGACAAGCTGCCCCGCGGGCTGCCAGCCCCCAAACCAGGCAAGGGCTGCTGCCACGGCCGAGGAGGGGGACAGGTTGCTCCAGGTGGGGGGGACAGCAGTACCCCGGGGGTCCAGGCTTGGCTGCGGTTGTCAAAGGGAGCCCAGGGCCAGGAGGAGGAAGGCTTACCAAAACGCCGCTCTCGCCATGGCTGTAGTCCTGCAGAAATGCACCTTTCCCCAGGTCAGGAAAAGGATTAAACGGTTTCTCGCTGGAGCTGGATGGAGACTTCTCCATCTCCCAGTGCCTTGATTTACAGGAGAGATGTGTCTCCCATGACGCCGGCGCTGCCCCAGAAACCCACTGCTCTGGCATATAAAAGTGTATTCTTCAAGGACACCTGATTCATCTTGCAAAGCCTGTGTAAAATTTGTCTGTTTTCAGTAATTAGGCCAATTATAGCAAAATGGTATTTGCAATTCAAGCAAAGGACAGGCTAAAATCTTAACCTGATCCCTTTTCAGTGGTGCCAAAACAAAGTCCAAACAAAGCTCCTTTCCTCTCCCCCTGCATTAAGTAACCAAAGAGCGACATTTTGAAGTGCTCAAACATCAGGTAATAGCTTTTCCTGACACACTTGAAGGGAACCTGACAAACACACAAACAAAGCCTGACCCACTTTAGCAGAATAAGAACTACACCAAGAAAGGGAGCGGGGATTTCAATAAAGTCCCTAATGCGGCCTCATTAGCAAGTCTCTGCTACGTGCATCCAGATAAATTTATCTTGACAAGTCCATCCTCTGAAGAGAGCAAGCTGTGAAACCCACACTGTGCCCATGCGCAGGGCAGCGCTGCTCTGGATGCACGAGCACGGGGATGCACCCGCACAGGGATGCACGAGCGCAGGGATGCACATGCACACACTCACAGGGATGCAGGAGCGCATGGATGCACACGCACAGGGATGCAGGAGCACAGGGATGCACGTGCACACACGCACAGGGATGCAGGAGCGCAGGGATGCACATGCACGCACACAGGGATGCAGGAGCACAGGGATGCACACACACACACAGGGATGCAGGAGCGCAGGGATGCACACACACACAGAGGGATGCACGAGCGCAGGGATGCACATGCACATTGGGATGCAGGAGTGCAGGGATGCACACACACACACATTGGGATGCAGGAGCGCAGGGATGCACACATGCACACAGAGGGATGCATACAGGGAATGCGTGTGCCCAGGGATGCACACATATGTGCTGTCCCACTCCATCATCTTCCCGATGTGCACGGTGTGTATCCGGGAGGTCTGGGAAGAAATCCTTGCCCGGGCCAGGCACTGGGCGCTGCTTCAGGCTCTTGCAGCATCGCTTCAAGGCTGTGATTGCGTATCGAGAGGACAAACGCCGCTGCCTCATGTGTTTCGTGGCACGTGTTTTGTGGCTAACTCATTATTTGTAAATAATGGCAGGGATGTTGCTAAGTCACCACGCTGCAGGTGAGAGCCAGCAGGGATTCGGGGCTGGTTTTGCCCAGTGGCAACAAGGGCACTTTTCTCTGCAGGGGTAGGTTTCCTCAGGGACACCCCAAATTCAGGCACCAAGCTCCTGCCTTGCTCCTGCGAGGTGCTTTTTACATCTTTGCACCGGATGGAAACTGAGGCTGGGAGCGCTCAAGCCTGGCTCTGGGACCAACTGGTGGGACCCTGCAGAGACTGGTGGGACCCTGCAGGGACTGGTGGCTCCCAGGACCCACCACCCTGAGATGCCCCACGGGCACAGCGCTGCCCGACAGAGACGGCGACCTTCAGAGCCGCTTGCGCCCAGAGACGGGCCAGGCTGGAGCCTGCGGCTGATCCGGCTGCGTGTTTTCCTGGATCCGTGCTTCTGCGTAGCTGACCTTGCGCAAGAAGCCCTCCGTGTTCCCCTTACCCACGCACTAGCTTGGGGGCCTTCCCCCGGGGTGGCACGCAGCCCGGGCCAGCCTCCGTGTTTGCTCAGCGGTGGGGTGGCATCGGTGAACATCGCGCGATGGCTGGACACTCCCTGTGCCCTTGGATTGTCCCCATTCTCCCCCCGAGGCTTGGTGCACCAAAGTGCTGGAGTACACTGCCCGGCCGATGCCCTGAAGCTCCGACTCCCAACCCGGAGCTACGAGCAGCTTGGCCAAACCTCTTGTGCCACCTCTTGTCCCCGGCTCCCTGGGAGAGACGGTCACTCTCCTTGAGGATGGCATGTCCTAGGCCATGGGACGATGGCCCTCCTCCCCATGGCAGCCCCAGGACGGGCGACCGCGGAGTTTCACCAGCAGCCAGCGGCTCTCCCAAAGCACGGTGGGCTCCGGGAGGGACGGGGGTGCTTTGGATGCATTTCCCATCAGCACCCCCTAAGAAGCCTGGGACACCGGTGCCCTGAAACAGTCCCTGAATGACACCGGGACCCAAGAGAGGGCAGAGTCCGAGACGAAATTCCCACCTGGTCAAAATTAGGGGGATCTTGGCCAGGAACCTCAGCAGTTGCAGGATCACAGCCACGACCTAATGAAAAGGTCCAACATTTCTGAGCTGCTGACCACAGCCAAGGGCTGGAGCTGTAATTTCTCATTCCTATCACCCCATCCCAGGTAGCCACAACCCTGACAACACCTCCCCAACTTAGCAATACAGACTTATCCCACCACGGCAGCTTAGCAAGACTTAAATAGAAAATTCAGGCTGCTGATACAGTGCAGGAGCAGGAGGCAGAGATAAAGTTCAACATGGTGATAGCCACATAGTAAAACATGGTAACAGAGCTGGTGGTAACAGCACAACAAGCTCCAGATGGTCCGGCAGGGAGAAGCAGAGCCCAGTGAAATGCCAGACCATCAAGATAAAAACATCAAGTCATTGTAAGGAAATGGTGAAAGGCACAGAGTCACCTGGTGCTGAATTAATAACTGGTGGTAAATCCCTCAAAAGTTACCTTTGGAAGCAGACAAGAGGTGCAATTAATATAGAAATTACAGAAAAAAGAGTAACATTGGTATTGTAAAGGAAACGGGCAATAACAAAAGAGGCTCTGGATGCGGATTATTGGATCAGCTGGTTTTTAGGATAATGGGTTAACCAAATGTTTGGGTGAGCAATGAGCGTACATGATGGCTTTAAGATGTGGGAGATCAGATGGTTTGGAGACATTTGCACATTTCAGAAACCAGCTGTCCAGCAAGTGAATTATACAAAAAGCCACAATCGAATGCAAGGAACGGGTCAATCATTTGCACTTCAGGTTTATTACCAAATCCAGGGGGAAATTACTCTTTTCATTCAACACTAAGCATCTTTGTTCATGTTTTAGCTGCCTCACTAGGAGTTTTCATAGGTTGCTCATTCAATCTCTTCTGCTGAGGAACTGACAGGGGGTGAAAAAACCCAGACCAAAAATTAGGAAGACCTGCAAACCAACACCAGCTCCACATAAGAACAGCAGATGGTCAGACACAGCCCTTCTGTCCGAGATGGAGACTCTGACATGACTGTGAAGTGATGTGGAAGGGGAAGACCATGTTGTTGGTGGTATCTGTTAGGAACTGCATCGCAAAGTCATAACCCAGGTCACCAAACAGTTACCCCATGGGGACTAGGGTCTCACAGCTTAGAGCTCCACAAGGGCAGGCGAAGATTAGGGCACACCAGCACTGCTCCTCCCCTGACGTCAACACTCCTCTGCATGCCCAAAAGCATGTCTTCTCTTCCCTGCCAGACCTGTCAGCTGGGTCTCACCTCTCCCCGCAGTCCTCACCAGGGATATGGGCACGCTGTCACAGCACAGACAACAGCTCTACTGTGTTGCTCACACTGGTTGACACTCAAATGATGACCACACAGTCTCTTCCAACCAATTCATCTGCATCTTCAGTGATGGAGGAGCCTGTTGAACCACAACCCTACCACAAAACATCTTCGCTCTTCCCTGGACTTGCCATAAGACATGACAAGCCCCAAAGGACAGACATGAGTCACCTGAGGAAGCTGGAGGAGCTGTTCCCACAAGAAAGAGAAGGTGAAAGGCAGGGACAGGGAGGAACTAGACAAAGCTGTGTGTTCCAGCTGCTGTGGGAACACATGACCCAAAATGGGAACTGAATGGCACAAAGAAATGCCGATTGACAGCGCCTGAGGTACAGCTGAATGGTATCTGCGTGTTGTCACCTGCTCTAACGACTGCCTGACTCAGCCATCAGAGGCAGGCATCCAGCAGCCTGGCAATTAGCTGCCCTCCTCCATAAAGTCAAGGGGAGAGTTAAAACCAGCACAGTACAGAGGAAAGTGTCCCCCACGGAGCCTGAATCAAGTCTCGCTTTAGAAACAGCCCATAAAAAGTGACAGAAATGAACCTCTTGGCTGAGCCGCATGCAAAGGACGCAGTATCCTGTACCTCCTGCTTGGCTCAGTCAAGGACCATAAATACCACCAGGCTCCCCGCAGGGATCTGCTCAGCGGGACCTGGGCTCCCCCGGGCTCCTTCGCACATTCCAGCATCAGCGCCCGAGCCGGGATCTATTCCTGACAGTAGGAACAAAGTGAGCGATTGCATCTGCTATATTTAGAGCAAACAGTCAATACTCCATGTGTTTAAATGGTTACCAGCATTCTCATTTGAGATATAAATAGCCTCTGTTTGCCTTTCAAAAGAAATTAGTTTAAAAAAGAAAATTGCCTTCCCAGTCATCCTCGGCCTGCAACTGTTGAGCAGGAGGGCCTATTTAAAATGAAAAATTAAATTATGCATTTTCTCTAAACCAACCCGTGAAGAAAAACTCATGACTGTGGCTGGTATTATTAGGGCTGCGCTATTTTGTGTTGACAGAGGGGTTTAAACACAGCGGCAGCAGCTCTGAGGCCATTTGGTGCAGAGGGGCATCGCCTTCCGTCTCCCAGCCTCCACCACACGCCATCTCCAGCCGCCTCTTCCACCCGCAGGTCAGTCACACCAGAGCCCCATTTCTTCCCCTTCTCCCAGCTTCACAGCGGTCCCAGTCCTGACACCAGATTTCTGTCTTCCTCCAGATTCCTCCAGTTTCCAGCCCAGGCTCTTGGCCAACGTTCCAGCTTGCTTTCCCTCCGACTGATGTCAGCCGTGCTTCCTTCCTTGGGCAGAAAGCCTGGTCCCGCGTAAGCATCCATCTTTCAGGCGTTATGAAGTTCCCATCCCTGTCACTCAGGCCCCTCGATATATTGTCCCCAGTTGCACTGAAGTCAAGCTACAGACACCGACTCATTCAAAACCACAGCGGAAAGCTGGAATCTAAAAAAGACAGCGGAACTGTTACCGAAATCCGGAATAAAACTCCTTAACACCGATGTGACGTTAAGAAGCAGGCACTTTGTTTATTGCAGCGCTGGGGACATGGGGGATCGCTCCTCCAAAGATGTGTCCAGCTTAACATTAAATTCATCAGTTTTTATAAACTTTTTCTGTCAAGTCATTGTTACATAAGCTCTTTACATAAAAATGCATAATATACTTGCTCTTAAATTTAACGTTTATAATGATCGGTCTTTTGATTATATCACCTTATAAATATTCTTCTTTAAAAACCATCATCGGCCAATTTCACTTAGCTCTGCTGATTGGAATCCTCGATACTCAAATCGAGATGGGAAGGGTAAGGGGGTTTCCAAGCAGCAAACTGGTGTCCATGATGGTTTCCTTAGTTTCTTGAAACAAAACATAAGAAAACCAGTAAGTTCCTGGTGAAGTTTCTATGGTTAGCTTATTTCAAACTTAACAATACTAAGGTTCCTATGGTCACACATAACACAGTTCCTAAAGTTTCTGTGACCACATTTCAAGCCTAACACTCCTGTACATTAGGCTTCACAATTTTCTATTTCTTAATCAAACATAACTCTTTTATATAGTCAAATTTTAATTTCTTTATCAGAGTATTTGCAACAGAACCTTGCTGTGGTTATTGATTTAAGACAGAATAATGCACTTTTTCCGCTAAGATTTGGCTTGAAAGGGAGGGACAGACACAGGCTCGGAAGCCACTGCCAGGCCAACACGGGATGGTTCCTGGGATCCCTTCTCTGGGGTGCGGGGACCCCCTGCCCTGCTCTGTCCTTCCTCCCACCTCCCCCCGACTTGCTGGGGAGGGGGTGTCGCAGGGGCACGGCTCAAGCCTAGGCCCAGGCCCAAGCCCAAGCCCAGGCCCAAGCCCAGGCCCAAGTCCAAGCCCAGGCCCAAGCCCAGGCCCAAATCCAGGCCCAAGCCCAAGCTCAAGCCCAGGCCCAAGCCCAAGCCCAAGCCCAGGCCCAGGCCCAGGCCCAGGCCCAGGTCCAAGCCCAAGCCCAGGCCCCGGCCCAGCCCAGGCGGGAGCCGGCGGCTGGCGAGGCGGCGCGGCCCAGCTCCGCCCCGCTCCTCTCCGTCACTGCGCGGCGCCGCGGCCTCCCTGCGGCCGGGCTCCGCCATGGCC
>JAVJGG010000061.1:16867044-16916631 GCA_035590195.1 Aviceda cuculoides
AGTACTGGCCCGGGTAGGGGCTGGGGGAGCTGAGCTTGGGGGGGGGTGAGCCGCAGCACAGGGCCCTGCAGCCCGTGGGGGCTGCCGGGGGAGGAGGAGGAGGAGGAGGAGGAGGAGGAGGAGGAAGGATGCTGGCAGGGATGCAGGTGCAACGCAGGGTTGCTGAGGGATTTCTGCGCCATCGCTGAGTTGAGAGAGGGGGCCCGGGAAAAGCCAAATTCCTCTCTCCCGTCAGGCTGGTGAGAAGGTCTGATTTATAAAACACCCCTGAGGATCTATTGCAAAAAACAAAAAAACCCACAAAAAACTTAGCGAAAGGTGATGCTTAAATAACATGGGGGATAGCGGGAGCTTCACCTGCAACACCGAGAGGGTCCTCAGGGACGGGTAGGACACGCGAGTGCGTGGAGCGCAGCGCGTTCCATTGAGAAACGGCTGCTGCCGAGCTCTTCATCTCCCCGAGGGTGGCCTCACGCTTGGGCATTAATTTAAATGCTGCTCAGAGGTTTACGGAGAAATCCCAGTCGTCTGCGGGGCAGGAGGGAGCAGCGATCCCACCAGCCCCTTGCACCCCCAGTCCTGCCTGCAGGGAACCATCCCGCCCGGCAGCAGAGGCACAAGGACACTTTAGGGAGAGAAAGTGGGACAGTTTTTCCCGTGTTTCTTGATCCGTGTGCCAGACAGCGAAGAGGTTTAATAGCTGATTACAGAGCACAAATGTATCATCCCCCAAATAACAAAAAGATCGTTTAATTGAAGAGGTTGATGGAAAACAATGAGGGGAAGAGGAAGTGCCAACCTCTGGGGGACAGACAAATCAAATATCTCGATTTGGTTGGACTAGATGACCTTTAAAGGTCCCTTCCAACCCAAACTATTCTATGATTCTATCATTGGTGTTTATTGCTAACCATACAACTATTAATAGTGCCAGGAATGGGTAAAAATAGCCTGCTTGAAGCCTCCTCTTAGGTTAACAGGCTGCAGTAATGGAAAATCCATTCGCTCCCTCCAAAAGGCTCTTCGGTGACAGCGAAGGCAGAGCACACCACGAGGCAGACGTGCCGCCGGGGTCCCAAGGGCTCAGCTCAGGGATGTGGGGTGCCATCAGAGCCACCCTACCAGGGACCCCTTGGGATCAAGGACCGGGATCCCGGGCGGGTGGAAGAGATGCGATGGCTGCGGGAGCTCCTGGGGAGAGGACGGGGGCACTGCTGGCCCCGTGCCAGAGCACGGCTCCTCGCGGAGTCACGCAGAGCCCGCGGAGGGGAGCGTTACGAGGCATTAGGCTGAGCCCCCCAGGATCATCTAGAAACTCGTCTCCTGGCGAAGCAGAGCACGTTTGCCGGGAGACAGCCGCCACTGATTGATGATGAAGGAACCACCTCGCTGCGAGGCAAAAGCCTTCCCACGGTTATGACTCTCTTAAAAATCACTACCTATTTCTGACCTGACTGCAAATAGCCCGAGTCTTAAGCAGGGGCAGGTAAAATAGCGTTTTGCCCCACGGCTGCCATACCACCCGCGCAGAGTTTGACCCTGCCACTTGGGTGTTTTGCTCCTTGCTCGATTTTGGAGGATACAAGCTCTTTGCTCGCTCACGCAGCAGCTCGGTACAGCAAGAGCCGCAGGCAGGTTGCTGTGCACAAAACCCAGTGATTGTAGACACCTTTAATGGAATCAAACATCTTTGGCACAGATCAGTCCCCAGTTTCTTGCTATTTCTTTCCCTATTTGCACCCTCCCGGGTTTACCAGCCACCTGCCAACCAACAAAACCCGCCCGGCCGCTGTGAGCGAGTGGCTGAAGAAAGGAAATTCCACGAAAGTCACACAAACATCCCGGCAACAGAACATGCGGCTCCCCAGGGTCCGGCTTGGACGAACTGTGCGAGCGGCAAAATAGAGCTCGCAGCAGCACCAGCCTCTGCAAAAATGTAGGAAGCAAAATGTACCGGGAGGCAGAAGCGTGCATCGCGCCGCCCAGCCCAGGGACAGGCGAGTGGGGGGATACTCGGAAAAGAACAATTACATCAGAACACGACTTTGATTTCTGAGTGTGCTGCAGAGCCAGGAAGTATCGTCACCCCAGCGTCGAGCCGGCCTCGGCTCCCGGCTGGGTCCTACGGGTCCAAGTGGTGAAAAAGTCAAGACTGGAAGAGCCGTTTGTGCCTTTCCCACCCCGGCACATGCAGACCCCGAGGCCTCTCCCGGGCCACGGAGAGAAGCACATCCGACACGAGCTCCTTATCGTTGCGTTAAGATGTTTCACGTCCTACCAAGGGCTTGTCCCCTGCGCAGCAGCACATGGCATTCCCTGGCTCCGGAGCGGGGCTTTGCAAGTACGCACGTGGAGCCAAGCCCGCTCCCAAGCCAGGCTTTCCTGGCTCCTCAATTCCTGCTTTTCTCCCCCAGGACAGGGACCTGTTCTTCAGACAGGGACCCTCTCCCTCTTTGGTGTACAGCACCCCGGTGCGCTGCTCATTAGCCCACTCACAAATAACCCCAGCGTGGGCTGTGCGTTTCCCAGCGGCCGCTGGCGAATAGCGGGGTCTTGTGGGACCCCGAATCCTGCCCTGGCTGCTCCCCTGGGATGGGAGAAGGAGCAGGGGGCCGGAGGAAGAAGGGAGCAGCTGGATGGGGAAGGGAAGGGAGGCTTTAGCTAGAGCTCTTGCTTGTCCCCCTGGGGAAAAGCATCTGATTAAATCAAGATGCAGCATCCAGGGTTGCTATTCATTCCCTATATTATTAGCTTGTCTCATTTTATTAAATCTCCTTTAAGGCTTTTCAAAAGAAGCACGTAATTCACAACATATAATTTTTCCCAGATGAGATATGATGCAGAACCAGGCTGCTCTGTCGCTGGGGACCGGGGGGTGGGTGGGTTTATTTGTTTCCTTCCCCCACCCCCTACTTCTTTAGCAACACTTTTCATGTCTCTTGATTCCTTTTAGCATTTGGGATTTGATTAACAGAGCATTCGAAAGCCTGAGACATGTCTCAAATCCCCAACTCCTTGAGTCATCCAGGCAAGGGGTGGCGAGAGCTCCCTTGGAGACACGATCCCGGTGCGATGCAGTTCCCGGAGCAGGCTTGTGCCGTGCCGTGGTCTCCAGACTTTCTGTATCTATTCCCTTTCTCCCACCTTTGGTGTGTGCTTGCTGTGATAAACTTGCCACAAACCCACGGCAGGGGCCGAACGCCTGTATCGCGGTACAAAGCCGGGGAAGCGGCACGCTCCGGCGGATGGCTCGGTGCTGCTGCTTTCCTTACCGGCAGCGCAAACGTGCTCTGGATGGCCGAGCCCACGGGGAGAGCTGGGGTTTCGGTGGAACCGCTCCGCAGGGGACTTGGCCCCGGGGACGGTGCCCCGCTCTCCCGCCATGGAAACATCTCCCCTCTGAGGTGACATTAACTCATCGTCGATAACCGTACCGCACGGCTGGGTCAAGAGCTCCGTACAGAGCAGAACTGGTGTTCCCCAAGCCGAGGGCACCCCGGGAATCTTCTGCTCCCAGTTTCCATCCCATCTCATGCCGCCCTTTTGCCTGCGGTTTGCTCGGACACGCCGGCATCCTGCCAGCATCCAGCATGGACAAAAGCGTTTGTGTGTCCTGGACGTGTCCCCAAACTCCGGCACCTTCTGCTCCTTTCCAAAGAGCGGCAGCCTCCCTGGGATTAGAGAGAAATGTCACCTGTAACCGGAGTCGGGCAGCAACTGGGCTTGGAATATAAGGCAGGGGAGAGAGGGAGGCTGGGTGACACCGGCAGACGCGTTGTTACCGATTTCAGGAGGGTTCCCATGGAAATAGCGATGGCTGCCGGGGTTATAGGTATATAAAAGCCTAAGAGGAGGCCGGGAGCCGGCCGGGCAGCGACGGGCTGGAGCTGGCAGAGGGATGCGCAGCCGGTGCTGAGGGCTCGGAGCCTGGAGGTGTTTTGTGTCTCCATCCCACATCTGCCCTCGCTGCTTCGGCCGTGGGGACCGGAGGTGGCTGAGGCTGGCGCAGGGTTTGAGGCTGCGGGTGGGGGCGTTGAGGTTTTGGGGGGGTTGAGCTGGATGAGGGCTGAGCCCCGCTTGGTGCCGGTGCCCAAATCGAAGACCCTCGACATCTCCTGCCAGGGGGGGCTCTGGCTGCTCTGCCTCCCTCCTGCCATCCTGATTCAGAAAGGAGCCGCGCTCCGTAAGCAATTCCCCTCCCAAGAAAACACAACATGGAAAAAGCAGCACATTCCTCGGATTTTTTTTTTTTTTTTTTTTTGAAATAAGATCCAAGGAGGATGCAGCGCAGCGTGGCCAGCTCACCAGGCTGTCCCGGGGCGGCTTTTTAGTGTGCAAATTAAAGAAAACAGCCTCGTAACTTGTCCTCTGGCACATGGCGGGAGCTCTGTGCGTAAAGACCCCTGGGGCGGAGGGCGGAGGTGGGCCGGGGTGGGTTGCACGGCGTCTCCGTGCTGTCCACGGAATGGACATCCAGGAGTGATGCAACGGGCAGGGGGAACGGCGGGCAGAGGGTGCTGCTGCTCCCCCGGCGCTGGGGCTCATTTCGAAGCATCCCCTGGGCACCCACGAGACGGGGGCTGCCTGCACCCGCAGACCCCAG
Source organism: Aviceda cuculoides (assembly GCA_035590195.1). NCBI lineage: Eukaryota > Metazoa > Chordata > Aves > Accipitriformes > Accipitridae > Aviceda > Aviceda cuculoides. Next base: position 16,871,648 of record JAVJGG010000061.1, read on the forward strand.
CGCAGGAGCCTGCCAGCGGTGCCCATGCGGCTCAACCCCGGCTCTGGCGAAGCGGGACGGATCCTGCTCCTGCCCCAAGCATTTGTTTGGGGTCCAGCCCTGGTGGTTTCCCACCTGGAAATAGCTTCCCACCAGGGCGTTCTTCCCATTGCATTTCTTCGTGGCCATTTAAAGCCCAGACTGCTTTCCCTACGCAGTGGGGATAGAGGAGACCGGTTTATTCCCCTGTAAAGATAAGTGCTGTCGTGTCCCCCATCTGCCTTCTCTGGATTAAGGGGTCTCCAATAAAGCAGTCGGTGCCCAAACTGCCCCTGAAAGCCCCCGTACCGCCTGTGCTCAAAGCTCATCTTTGCTTTTGCCTCAAACCCCAATCGCTGGCAGAGAAGCCCGTCTCCCCTGCCCAGCGAACGGCCGGGCGGAGGATCAACCTCAGCCTCGGGATGGGGGCGGGAACCACCTCCAGAGCCCTGAGCCCCCCATTTCCCTCCATCTTCCCAAACAGCAAAAGTGCAGAGTCAGCAAGCCGGGCCTGGCAAGAGCCCGACGAGAACCGTGACTTCTCCATCGCTCCGTCGATGCGACACGTGCTGCCTCGATGGCTCCGTGTGTTTATTCTCTGTTCCTGGCTAACCGTGTGAGTTTGCCACGGAAAGGCCGGTGGCCATCCCTCCCCTGGGTGAAGGCAGTGCTTTTATCTCCGCCGGATAAAAGCAAACACGGGCGTGGGATTACGGGTGGTCACAACGGAGGGCAGGGCTTTCGGGGATGTGTCCCCCGTTCTGGATGTCCCCACCATCAGGTCGTCTTCAGGGAAAAGACCTCAAGATGTGGCCTCCATCTCCCGAAGCGTCCCTGGGTGAAGCATCCCGCCAGCACGGAGCTGGCCCCGCATGGCGTGCCTGTCGCTGGGGCCGTTTGGCTTTGTACGGGTGATCCCCCCCACCCCCCCCCAAAAATTACATGTGGTTTCAAGGAGGGGAGACACGTGTGGGGGAGCCGTGCAAGAGGCCAGACGGAGAAAACCCGGGTGGGCGCAGCCGCTGCCGGGGGCTGGGCGGCAGGACGGGTGACCCGAAGCAGCGCGGTGGCACGGACTTGGTGACCCTGCTATCCCTGCCAGGCAGGAGTTGAGATTTAACCAATTTCTCCTTTCTCGGTGTTTGCTCTGGAGAAATGTCACGAACGTCGAGTGAGGTGTTATCATGCCGCACAGCCTCACGTGCGGCATTTCCCAAGGCCGCAAACAACTCACCCTGCCAAACTCACACGGGCCCAGCAAGCCCCACACTGGATTTTTTTAAGCCACAAAGTTCTGAAAATGGACCCGTGACCACTTTTCCAGGGACCCCCACTTGGTGCTCAACACCTCCCCAGGAGCCGGGGGGGGATGCGCCCAGCCGTGCCGGCACGGCAGCGGGTCTGCAACGGGCTGGTCCTGGGGGTCGGACAGTGCCGGTCTCTCCTTCGGAAGCAGCAGGAATCCCACGTCCTGACCCGGAGGCCACGAGGTCCATCCCTGCATCAAGGCAGGATACGGCCCAGCTGCAGCCAGGCGCTGGCCCTGGGGATGGGAAGGGGTGAAATAGCTCCGACACCACCAATGCTTTGGGCTCAGCCTGAAGGCTTCATCCCCACCCTCTGTAATCTCAAATTCTTAAAAATATTAGGTAATTGAAGAGGAATCAATTTTTTTCCTTAAAACCAGCGAAGGAGAGTTCCTTAGTCCCTGGCTGTTAAATACTATAAAACAATATAAATAATGGTGTCTCTGTGTTTTCCTCCCCGCAGCACCAGTGAGCTGCACAACACCGCCGGGACTGGCCGCAGCCAGAGCCAACCCCCCCACCCGAGGGAGAAAAGTAGGCTTGGACCCCGCAAGATGGGCTTGAATATCACCTTCCAGCTCCTCCGTTTTGCTTTAGGGAACAGAGCAGATGCCTCTGAAACATCAAACTCCAGCTTTACGGCAGCCAGAACCAGTTCTGCGAACGCAGCGACACATTAATCCTCCCTGGCTGCTGTGGGAAGAGCTATTAAAAATGGGGATATATCTGGCATAGCCCCAGAAAAACCCTTGTCCAATGCAAAGCCAACATGCAGCGGCTGGGAAGTGGGAAGGGTTGGGTTTGAAATGGCAGGTCAAGGGGGAAGGAGTCCAGGAAACTGGTCCCAGCGCAGCACCAAACCCCTGTGCTTTTGGGATGCTGTGGGCATGGAAGGGGAAGCAACTGTCACTGGGGTGACAGGCACCCATCTAGGGGGGGCCGGTGCTGGCTGGGGGTGGGAATGGTTCAACTGGGGTCCCCCCAGCCTCGCGGCGGGGACAGGGGAAGGTGTGCATGGTCTCCAGACTGGGAATGAGACAGCACGAATACAGCCCTCGCTGTGTTCTTGTTAAGATTAATCCTTCCTGAACAAGCATGTGTCTCTTCGGTAAATACTGATTTCACCTATCAACAAATCTGAATTTATTTACATCAGAGACTTTGAGCCAGGACTGCCAACTCTGACATAAATTGTCTGAATAATGCAACGTGTCCTCTCCTTGCTGGTTGCTATGGGTACTGGGCTGTTTTAGCCTCCTTCTATAAACATTAACCATGAAGGGGATGTGGAAACTTATCTAAAAATAAAATACTATGCCCAAGTCTTTTAAGAGGAAGGTCGTGTAATGGTTCTTGTGTAATGGTTCCGAAGCAGTGAAACAGCATCCGTGAGCTGGGCTGAAGGAAACAGAGGCTGGACTGAAAAGAAACCAACACTTTTAATTCCTGCTGAGCAATGCCTGAAAGGTGAATTACAACATGCAAAAGCAAAAGGAAATCGGACCGTTTCGCAGAGGTGATGCTGAGAAAAGGGAGGACCCTCTGCAGAGGTGCCTGCGGGGGAGCCGGCAGCAGCACAGCTCCCTTCTCCAGCGCCACTGCCGGGGGCTTTACGTTGCTTTTTTTTTGGTCATTTACAGCTTATTTCTCAAACTGTTCTGGGAATCTGTAAACACCGAGCCTGGGTCTAGAGCATCACCCTTGGGATCTTCCCGTTCAGGGCAGGATCCGGCACCAGGCTCTTTGGGACTCGCTGAGGCTGGTGGCAGGGGCGGAGGGGCAGATCCGTACCCGGCTGCTGCACAGCGTGGAAGGCAGAAGCAGCCCTTTCCCTCCCTCCCACCCACTGCCCCTGCAAGGCAGTGAAAAATAGCTGGAAGGCACTGGGTGGTGGGGAAGGCAGGCAGGACCCTCACGTGGTCCCTGGGAAAAAGGAGTGGGAAAGGCTGGGTGGGTGCGGAGGGAGCCGGGGCGCGGACACGGCCAGGGATGGGATATCTGCAGGGTGCGGATGGGGACTGACTCTTCCCCTTGGTCTTCTCCATGCCAGGGCTTCCCCGCGGGCCGGCTGCCATCCTTCCATCATCCCCCTCGGGCGGTGGTTTAGGTCATACGTTCACATCTACGTGCTTTTCAGTCACCTTTCTCGGAGCCTTCGCAAATAGCGCAAAGTTGCTACAGGGCTCTGCACAGGTGGGAAACGGCAGCTCTGGACGGGGAGGTTTTCCTCTCCCAGAAAAGAGGGGGCTTGTTGTTGGGTTTGCAGCAGGTTTGGGGTTTGCAGCTTCCCCTCTTCCTTCCCCAGCCGTGTCTGAATGCCTCAGGGGTTCCTGAGCCCTCTCCGTTGCTTCACCTGAGCTTTTGTTTGCTTCCTGTGGCTCTTCAGCAGCATCTTCAGATGATCTTCAGGATCAGCTGGAGCCAATGCTTCCTTGTATTCGGAGCTCGCTTAGGAAAGGCCCCCGGTGTCTCCATCGTTAACTCTGCTTGCCCTCCAGTCCGGGGCTGGAGCTGGGTTGCTTTTTTACCTGCAGATCTCCAATAACTGGTGTGGGAGAAGAGGTCGGGAGGTCCCACACCATGTGGCTCCAGGGAGAGCATCGCCTTTGTAGCAGGAGCCGCAGTGACCCGGCAATGGGGACAAGGACCTGGGGACAGGGACCTCCAGCTCCCACGGGCTGCAGCGAGGAGATGCCGCCACGCTTTGGGCTGTTCCTCTGATCGCTTCCAATACTGCAGGGTGCTCAGTTGGCTCATTAAGGGTTGCTGGGCTAATTAGTAGGATACATCTCAGTAGGAAAACGGGCAAATCGGACAGCGTGGGGACTGGAGAGGCACGCTGTGCCGAGGTATCCGAGACAGTGCTTTGCAAAAGGCAAAGAGATAAGAATCCGTTAGGGACCTCGCTGGTGCTACGGCATCTTTGCTGGGGCAGAGGCTGCGGGGCTGCCGAAAACTCAGCAGTGCCGTGCTCTCGTCCAGCCTCTCCCAGCCAGCTGGGAGATGCAGCGGGAGTTTCATTTAACCCTAGGGAAAGGAGTCTGCGCAGGAACTTAGTCTTTTGTAGAAACTTCTGGCCCCCAAAAGCGAGCCCAGGCTGAGTTTCTGGGGTGAGCCGGTGCAAGCCCACGTGCAGAACGCTCCCGGCTCGGGCATGGAGCAGCCTGGAGCGGGGATGCCCTATTTCCCTGTGGGGTGGTGGGACACGCATGCCCTCTCACACCATCCCTGCCACTCGCTGGAGCACATTCCATGGCCAATAACTACTTTTTTCTCCCTGATTTAGACTAAGTCTGGAGCCTCAAAGCTCCCCAGCAATTTTCCTTCGTGCTGACTCTCAAGTATATAATCAAACCAATTCGGGGGTTGCTGGTTGAGTGCCAAGAGGCGGACACAACCGCCACTGTGTAAAGCCTTCCTGCCTGGGTTTTTGCGGAGGTTTGAAGCTCAAATCCCTTGAGGAGTGCAGGAAGGGCTCTGGAGGAGCTGGGGAGGGCAGGGGTGGGCAGGGGTGCACTGGGAGGGCAGGTGGTGCTCCTGTCCCCATCCAATGCGCTCGTAGGCGGGGGAGCCCGGCAAAGAAGCCCCTCTCACCGCAGTGCCGATCGGCAAACATACCTGTTGCTACTTGTTCTTCACTCCTTTCTGTTTCTGCCGATATATTTCCTCTGTGAAAGGCCTGTGGTTGGGAGGATGGGAATTTGGGGAGAGAGGGGACAGAGACACAAGAGAGGGGCAAAAGAAGGGGGGAAGAATTAAAATCAAGACTACTGTGTGCTCTCTTTTGGGCCCAGAAACTCTGCCCTTCACAGGTTGGCACAGTCTGACTATTCCTGTGCCATGGCAACCCTCGGCTCCATCTCTCTGGACCATGGAGCAGCTCCAAGCTGCTCCCACCCAGGACCAGCCCTGCACCGAGCGGGATGAGGCTCAGCACACGCTCAGACTCCCTCTGCGTGCAGACCGGCCTCGGCTCTCTTCATTTCCTCCTCCCTTGCAAACACAAAAGACCTTTTACTGCTGAAGTACAACCGTTGCTTCTGGGAATAATTCTGGGCTGCTCCGTCCTGGGCTGCCGGGCTATTGTCACACAAAATATCAGAGAAGCCCATCCAAGGAACAACAAAATGCAAGCTCTTCTTGCAGGGTGTCTTCAGATGAGACAATGAGTCCTCTCACTGCCTTCCTTATTGTTCTTGTATAGACAGAATCAGGCACCCGAAAGAAAAAAAGATCTCATTTTGGAAAAAATAAACAAATGCATAAATGTTCCTAGAACTCAGCAAATTGTTTCAGAGAGGAATCTGCCCATTATCAAAACAATTGAAAAACAATCCTGTTTCCCTTCCTCCCCACTGAATTAATTGGAAAAAACCATCTCTACTTCTGCAGTTCCCCGAAACCTCGGGAGTTAACGCTGGCAGAAATAATTAGAAGCTCTCCAGTTTTACAAAGCTACTCACCCCTCATAGAGCATTGCGATTGTGTAGGAAATTGCCACTACGGCTGTCAGCAAAAGGCCAGCTGGGCTTGCATGCCTGTTTTGAAAGAGAAGGAAAAGATCAGGTAAGTACCTGAGCTTATGCAAGACCTGGTTTAGAAAGTGAAATGAGACGCTGGGCTCCATGAGAGCACTCTCTTGCTCATTAAACAGAAGCGAACAAAAAGGTGGGGGTTGTTTTGTACTTCATGTTAAGTGTCTTAGACAGATGTTCCTTGGCAAAGACTCTTCCACAGCCTACTTCGGCGACTTCTTTTAAGCCTGATCCCTGCTCGTCTCTGCTAAGAGAGCTTCTGCTTTGATGCTAAGTCCTGAGATTATAAGGCTGTTTAATCGCTGAGCAGCTGCTTACGTACGGCTGTGGCTCCCAGCCAGCGCGCGATAAGGGAAATGCCTGGTGTGCACTGAAAGATGGGCCACCCAAGGTGCAGGAGGCACCTGGCAGAGCGAGCAGCGTACGGTACCGTAGACATGGAAATGGCGGCTGAGCCAGCGCAGGGCTGGGGATGGAAAGGGATGGAGAGGTCCACGCTTGCCCTGTGAAAGGTGCTGGGGTGGGTGCTGTGTCGGGGCTGGGTGCGTGGGGTGCTGGGGGCTCGGTTCACATTTAAACCCATTTCAAGGTGTTTTAGGAATATGTCCTGTCACCTCCCCAAGGCCCAGATGAATGGTGTCCTTCAGCAAGAGGTCACCAGGCACAGCACGGGGGACCGACGTCACCCACCGCACTGTGTGGTTACCGGCCCAGGTCCTCGAGGGCTGTGGATGCAACGGGAGAGGCTGTTCCTTTTAGCGCCAAGGCCAAAGAATTGGGACCAAAAAGTCCCCATCACCTCCCGCTCTAAAGAGAGATGTCAATGTAGACTGCAAACCTGCACCACCCACGTGGGGCCACTTCTTTGATGCTTGGCCTGAAAGTGTCCGAGACGCCAGCGAAGGCGGCAGGGGCTTTGCGAAGGCACCGGGATTTCAGCAGGCGGATTACAATCCCCAAACCAGGTGCCGACATCATCCCAGGGTGTTTAAATTCCCCCAGGTGAGAGCGGCCACACCAGCAGCCGTTCCCCGCTTGCTAACCCAGCACCCACGAGGTCCTGGCTCCATCTCTCCCCAGCGAGAAGTGTGGCTGCGTCTGGCTCACTACAGGCACCAGTTTCCCCCCCAAACACCCTTTCTGCACCCTACACCTCCAGCTAACGGCTGGAAGTGTTGCTCTTAATCAGGACACTGCTGATTGCCTTTAATTGCTGGTCACGGCTCAGATCTGAGGGGGACAAGAGCTGGCTGTCAGCAAAAATAAGTACTGAGCTGGTCCTTGGTGAGGATTAAGCTTTGTGCAAGGGGACTAGCCCTGTCAGGAAAACGTGCCTCCAGAGTAGAGACCAAACCACCTAAACCTCGTGCTGGACCTGCCGTCAGGTACTGCCTGGCCACAGCAGTTCCTGGAGAGACGCACGCAAATCTTCACCTTTTCACTGTTTCCATTTTGCCATAAGTTTTTCCCTCATTAGGAAGCATCGGGCAACTTCTTCCTCTCCCAACCCCCTGCTATTACATGTTTAGTCATGTCTCCTCCTTGATTCCTATCAGAGAGAACAAATTTACATGATTGTTTGTTGACAGCAAGACCTCTAATTGCATCATTTGGCTGCGGCTCCAGCTCTTGATTTACACAGCCTGTTGCCATGAGTTAAAACACTTCCCTACCAGAAATACACAAAGCTGTCCCCAAACAGCTAATACTCCATTTGTCTTTCAGGAGAAATGAGGTTGCTCCATGTGGGTGATGAGAAGCATTTTGTGTGAGTTGTTTCTCTCCTCTTAGGAGCTCGACCTACTTATTGGGCAACGGCTCGCGTTGTAGCAGCATTGACGATGAGTCAGCCAGGAAGGTTTCTTGGTCCTGGTAGGACTTTTCTGGGGTAGGAAGTCTGTCCCCAACCCTTGCTGCAGCTCCCCGTGGCTGTGGGTTGTCTGCAAGAGCAATAGTGTGGGCTCGCATCCTTCCCCACCGGCCTCACTGGTCCTGGGTGTCGGACGTGGAACACCCACTTTGCCCTTTCCTCTTGGAGCTCCTGTTTTCGTGGTGATCAGCAGAGGTGCCTTCTCCAGTGTATTTGGCAGACACATTTTTGGCTGCAGAGCTGCCATTAGTTGAGCTGGGGATAGCTGCAATGTCATGCAAGGGCGAAAACAGCGGCTCTCGCGGTGCTTTTAAGGTTGGACCGGAGTTGGAAGGGAGGCTGTCTGGTGTGCTGCCAGGCTCGCTTACGTTATGTGGTATGTGCCCTTACAGATGAAAATGAATCAATCCCTTGGGCTCCGATGCCACAATATGGAGCGTGATACATCACCAAGGGAGGACAAATATCCTTTACATTTTAGGTCTGACCAGAACCAGATGGCAGACACATCCCTGCAGCATCCCTCCCGCTGCCACGGAGCTGGGGCGTTAGCTCTGGCCTCCGAGGGCAGATACCTAACATCTTCTGAAAGCCCTGGGACCTCAGAAGAGATTTGGGACTCCCCCAGAAAATCTCAGCAACCTGACTGAGATCTCAGGGAAGAGAAAGAGTCAAAACCACCACGTGAAGGGGTGTGCAGAGCTTCCCCAGGGCAGGCGGGCGGTATCCTGGTGCCACTTTGCACAGGTCCAGCAATTTGTTAACAGCAATTATTTGTCATGCCTCGCTGCCCTTTATGGTGGCAGCCTTTTAATGAGAAAAAGAAGGCAATCACACTGTTGTCTCGAGCCACTTCAAGCTACTTTTGCCCAGGATTGCGGTGGAAGACCAAGCAACGTGCACCTGGTGCGAGGTTGCTGTCTCGCGGCGGCAAAGAAGGGATTTCTGCGACAGAAATGGCTCAGGAGGGTTCAGCTGGTTCTGCAAAGGTTCTAGGAAATAGTTTGATGCTGATCTTAAACAAATAAAAACCTCCTTATAGTTCCTCCTGGTCAAATTCCTCCTTCTGCGCTGTCGTGGGGCTGGTGATGCCAGTCATCTCTGGTTGCGGTACGGTATGGGGGGGGGCTCATCCAGCCCGAGCTCTGCCCCACTCCCCCCAGCAATATCCACACTGCCAAGCCCATGGCTGGCTCTCCTGCGCTTGCTCTGGCTCTCGTGCACCATTTCCCAGGTTTAGACCCCATCCAGCATCGTGGGTCTGCCAGGAAGGCAAACAGCCTCGTGCAGCCAGCCCTGACAGCACTGAGGGGAATTTCAAGTACAGAATGAACAGCAGCAAGTCTCAGCGGAGACAGGAGAGAAACCATCAGCTTTACTTATTACCAGAGTCCAGACAGCACTGCGCACGTGGCCGAACAGGTGACCAGAAAGTGGCCAAGCACTTCATTTTTCCCACCCAAGCAGAAGAGAGGTGGTCACACTCAGGAGCACCAGTGCAAAATATTTAGTGAGAAAGGCCCACAATGCTCCTGATGTAACACAGCCAGGGTTTTTTCTCCTGGGCAAATAAATAAAATGTGATATTAAATGAAAACCACATAAAACTTGTTACACAGAATAGAGTATATTGCTCATTTGCTGCTAAATTACAGCCTATTCATTTCCTCCTAAGCAGGCTATTGAGCCGTGTTGTATCACATGAGGAGTGTTTCGGAAGTGTTAGCACCATGCAGTGGGGGAAAGGGTGTGTTGGCTTATTTTGCTTTTTTTCAGAGGTAATTACAGGGTCACACTGATCCCCCGTATCAGTGCCCTGCCCCTGCCGAGTGACACCCACCATGAATTCGGCCCTGACTGTTGATTTTTCCACGTGCAGAGCCTGCCAAGGACCTCATTCAGCTGCAGAGCATTTGCTGATGCTTCCTCTCCCCAGCGCTTGGCTGTTATTTATTTTTCTACAATTAATGCTGCCAGTCTTTTATGACAGCAGAAGATTTTGCACGCACAAAAATAGTCAGGAAGTGAGAAGTCAGGGCATGTTACGCTTTCCCTGCCATTTTTTTTTTTGCTGACTGTCATCACCAAGAGTTTCTTTGGCCCCTGATACAGCCCGGTACCTTATACCCAGCTGAGCACAGAAACCCCCATTTTCCCTACAACCGGTGCTGTTTGCAGGGGCACATACTTACATGAGGGACCAGCCCAGGTAGATGGCTGTGCTGCCCCAGTACATGGGATTATCCAGGACGCTGAAGGGGAAGCTGGTCACTTTTGCCTCCATCAGGATGCCAAAATAATCGCCTGCAAGGCAAATAGAGGGTTTCTGGTTAGGCTCCGTGAAGCTGGGAGTCGTGCGGGGCTTTGGCACCCTGATACCCTCCCGGTGCCATGGGGCATCCCTGCCAGGGATGCAGAGTGAAGGTGAACGAGGGGTTTTGCTGCTGACTTCCAGGCTGAGAAAACAACAACAAATAGGTTGGCTGTTTACTCGGTGTCTATCAGCTTTTCCAGGAACGGCTCTTTGCCCATGAGGAAGGTTTGTGCATTGCAATGAGGCTACAGCAGCCACATCCCTCATGGAGAGGCAGCTCTCAAGGTCCCAACTGGCTGATTCTGGCTTTCTCATTTGAAAACTGCCCATCTGATGCCACCTGACAGGGAAGTAAGTGGATAGGATCAAATTCATCTAATGGAGAAATAAGCCCAGCGCACTGTAATGGTGTTTCGAGATGTTATAATCACGACCGCCACCACCAAATGCCCTCATTCAGTGACACCTTTATCTCACAGTTCAGAGAATTTCTCAGAATTTCAGAAAATAGCACCTCTGCCTACAAAACACTCAATTATCAGCATGATGGTGATAATAGGTGATTGTCATCTGTAATGAGGAAAGCTTTCAGAACTGTCAGCATCCAACCAGCTGCCTATCTACCTCGGAGTAATCCTGCCACCCTCCTGAAAGGAGCCTGGCAAAGAAATGACAAGTAAGGAGATGTGCAGTTTGTGAGCGGCATTTTGGGGGGAGAAAGGGCCAGGATACAGATCTCTGACTTTTGCTGGTCTTACCAGCGAGACCGCAAAGCCCAGCAAGGATTTTGCTCCGTGTCCACTGCACAAGACGCAGCATCAATCAGCGAGGAGCAGTGCCGGTCATCAGCCCAGGGAGCTGCCACTGACCTGGGTCACGTTCCCAGTTTTGCTGCCAGCCTGTTCCCTGACCTTGGGCAAGTCTCCCCCATCCCTCCCAGTGCTATTGTGCACCGATCATAATATCAGTCTTTCTTATAGCGCGGAGGGTGGTGAGGATTAATGTATGGTGAGAAAGTGCTTGGAAATCCACATAAAAGGCATTACAGGAGTGCAAACTATTCAAGGTTGTTATTATTATTAGCTGGATCGTAGTGTAATTTCTTTGACCTCACATGGCGCAAAAACATTTATTTCTAAGGATAAACAGCGCCTGCCCAATTAGACAATGCTTTTGGGCTTTAACTACAGGCCACTAAGTGAGATAATTGCCTGGTATTCATACTATATGTTCTCAGAGTTACTTGGCAATGCATCTCTGGGATTGTTCTGGTAGAAAGAACACATCACCCCCTGCCACAGCCCATTTCTGTGCTTTCTTATGTGTCAAAATGCTTCATTACACCCTGCCCGCCTTCGCCTTTGGGCTGAACACCTCGCTGCCCAAACGGTGCTGGCAGCGGGGAGGTTCGCACGAAGCCCTGGGTCCGTGGGGCTGGCAGGGGCTTATCTGAGCCCAGCACCAGTGGGGCCATGGGACCCTCCAGGCAGGCTCCCTGCAAGCAAAAGCACACAGCAGCTGGGGGGAGCAGGCAGCTCTCCCAGGACACAAGCTTTTCCGATGTAAACCCTGCCTCCAAACCCACACAGTTAAACGAACGTGACCACCAGAGAGGACCTACAATATTTTTATACTTGGGCAGGTGCTAAGGGAAAGGATCGTGCATCAGTTTGCGCAGCATCAGCCTGAGCATCTCCAGTGCCTCCATTAAGCCCTTGAAACAGGAATCTGCTCCTTGTCAGGCTGAGGGACTTTGGCATCTAAATTGGGTTATTTTTTTGCTGGAGGTCAGTGTAACCATCTCGTTGCACAGGGTAGACGCTTTGGATCGCAGCAGCAAAAAGCCGGTTGATGCACTGCGCAGGGACCCCCACGGTCCCCGGAGCCCAACCTGGGCTGAAGCACCACCTCCGCGTCGCTCCGGCGAGCCGCCGGCTTCACCATAGCCCAGTGACAGACCTCGGTCAAGTCAGATTTACTTGAAATCTTGGTCAGCGCTGGAAGGAACCGCGCTGGGGTGCGAGACAGATGGGCTCAGACAGGCAGAGCCGCCTCTCGGTGCCTGCGGCCGCTGGGAAGCCAAGCCCTCGTTCCTACGTTTGTCAGGAAACGGGGCAAACGGCGAGGCAGACGGCGCTGAACCGATGCCCGAATCCCCGCGAGGGCACGGTGCGGAGATGGGGTGCCAGGAGGATTGCTCTGCAGGGGAGAAGGCTGCTGGGGCGAGGGGCCGCATCCAGCCACTGCAAACCGAGGCTGGGGTGGGTGCTGGTGTGCGGGAGACGGGGTAGCACAGGAAGGCTTCTTTGCAGAAGGGTGACTCACGTGGCACCCGCTGCACCGTTTAGCCCACACTTAAGAGGCAAAGTGCTCTGCAGCCGCTCCAAAGCTTAAATGTCCGGTTAAAGAGGAATCTAACAGGCAGCCCCAGCGCAGTCTCTGCACCCTGCATGGTTGAGCCCGAATTGCCAGAGGAAAACCCAAAAAGGAAGGGTCAGACGTTGTTCTAAGAAGTTCTTGAAGTGCTTGGGGTGTCAGAGGCGCTCTCAAAACTTCTCTCGAGCTCAGATATTGACCGCGAGAAGAAGCTGGATGATGCTATAACCCCCTTCTTGCCAAAGCAGCGCAGCCCTTTGCTAAGCTGAAGTCAGAAGTGCTGTCGCTGCTGGGGGACCCTGCTTCTCCCGCAGCACCAGCGCATCACTGAAACCCTGCGTGCAGGAGGCCGTTGCAAGTACCAGTCCCAAGTGAGTCCTCAGCAAGACACCATCCCACATGAGATCCTCGGAGACCGGCAGACCCCTCATCTTCCCCACAGCTGGGTAAGAAATCATGCTGAACAGCATTCTCCATTAAGAGTTTGCTGACTTGGACTCGTGGGGACTTGCACGGAGCTGAGAAGTCACACTCAGTCCCAGGATGGATGCTCTGCAGGGCTTGAACTGGGCCATGCCTCTGCGGCACAGAGGTCCTGAGCCAGCCTGGCTGCACCAGCACATGGTCTTGGCATCTCCCCAACCCTGACTCAGCTCTGCCCCAGTGCCCGTCATGCCCCAGCTAGCAGAGAGAACTGGCCTCGCTCCCTGCTGTGTCATGCAAGACTCGGAGCCACCCAGACTCAACCTGCCGTGCTGCTGGTGGCGGGGAGAGCCTCCGCTGGCAGAGAGGATGGAGCAAAAGTGCCCGATACGGGCCACTAACGCCTGCCTCTTCCCTGTCCCGGGGGATACCGGAGCCTCCCAGCGTGCAGAGCGGAGCGGGACAGGACCACTCTCACCGCTTACGCTGAGCCTGACTCACTTGTTTGCTTTCTCCCAGCGGTTCAAGTCCAGTGGATCTCCTGGTTGGATGAATCAGGCTTTACGTAAACAACCCCAGACCTGGCTGAACTTTAGGAGCATTCAAGCAGCTCTTGCTGGTGGGTTTTCCCGTGCCCAGCCTCTCTGGACACGTCTCCGCAGGCACAGCATCGCTCCTGGGGGCTGCGGGCGATTCTGGAGGATGCCGGTGCCCGGTAGCTGGGGGACAGGGGTGTAACACGGGGCCCGGAGCGGGGCTGCACAGATGAAGCGTGAGGGCACGCGTTCAGGAGTGCTGAGCTCTATTTCTGGCGGCAGGATCTTGGCCAACTCAACACATTTCTTTACAACTCCACTTGAAACCAGGAAGGCTTATTACCTCCCTCTCGTCTTCCTGGCGACGCTGCAGGAGCTAATTGAATTTGGTTTGTAAAGCACTTGCAAAAGCACAGCCTAAATGCAGTGTCAAAGCTGGGGCTGTGATTATTTCAGCCAGCGGGAGCTGCCCCTTTCCTTAGATATTTATTGTTCCTGTCTCTATTTTATTTTTATGAATTCCACACATACTGGCATGTTTTTAAAGTCAACAACGCTAACGGAATTACTCTCTAAATGAGAAAGCAGGCACAGTGGAAAATGCCTTCTGCCATAAAGCGGCAGATAAAAGAATCTGTCAATGAATGTCAGGTTTATGGCAGAGGGAAGAGCAAACGAGATCCTGCCTCGGCGCATGTGTCGAGCAGGTGGGGGCTCAGAGCAAGGCTGCCGGACAGCTCGCACCCGCTGTGCCGCTGCCGACCGGCTCGCGGGGTCTGCACTGGGGGTCCCTTTTCTGAAGGGCATTTGGACGGTCAGAGGATCAGCCGCTTTCCAAAATTTCAGCCTTGACACGGAAGGTGATGGGATTCATCGTATAAACCACTGCACCATCTTCTCCATGCGAGGTAACAGCATGGCTAGATCATGCTTTGGCATCATAAAGTCAAGACCAAATCTAACAGCCCTGAAGGCAAGGACGAGGAAATCCTTACCGCGCCCTGCCCTAGCAAAAGATCCCTGCAAGGATTAAATGCACTTTCTGGTTAAACTTTTGAATTTTCAGTGCTTACCTAGGAATGTCCCAGTGAATCCCAGTGCTAAGAAGCTGGAGATGACAAACAAGGTCCCTACAGCCAAGATGGCCAAGCCTAAGTAATAGGCCCAGTGGCAGTCCAAGGCCTCCAGCTTCGGCTGGCTCTTCATGGCTTCGGTGAAGCTGTCAGAGAGAAAACAAGGGCTGTTAAAAGCAGCGACTCATTACTAACACCACTCACCTCTCCCTGGGAGATGCGGAGCTTTGGAAGAGGATGCTGCTGAGGAGGACCCTTCACCAGGTCCCTTTTTCCACCTGGATCTACTCAACCTCCCAACAGGAGCAGCAAGGAGCCAAAGTCTTGTGAGCAGGCAGGGCTTGACCCGGGACAGTTATTTCTACTTGTAACTCTTACTCACTCGTGGAAATACCAACCCCACTGAACTGTAATATCAAAAGCTTTGCCTTGCTTGCCAAAGCCCAGGTTTTATCGTGACCAGGAGCTCTAGGAAAGACGTCCTTGCAAATGCTGGAGGCTGCAATCCCTCGGCACAGGACTTGAAGGGTTGGGAACAGTTGGCTGGGTTATCTCATGCTCCCACCCCCGTTTCTCTCCATCAAAATATTTTGCAGCGTTCATGTGTTAGACACGTGCCCAGGAGTGATTCACAGCTGAAGCCTAACAGTCAGGGGGAGGATTGGAATGGCAAAAGGAAAATACTAGAGACACGCATTTTCAAGTGCGAACGCAGCTTCTTAGCTCCAGGCTTGTTCAGGCATTTCAGGTCTGACCTTCCAAACACTCGTTTGTGAAGTGGAATAATTGTGAACCCTCCCCTCAGCCCCCTGAACTTTGCCTGGAGCAGGGCTTGGCAGGCTCAGCATCTCACACAGCTCCGATACAAACGTACGACTACAAAGGAGACAACACCGTGATTAAAAAAAGACGCCCATTAAGAATAGCAAGAGGAGATAACAGACCCGCAGAGCCATACACAGTGTTTCTCCACATGTTGCTGACACATGAGGTAGGAAACTTTGAGTCTTTTTTTAATGAGCACCCTGGAGGCTGAAATTCAAGTGGAATAACAGCGCTCCCATGCCTCCTGCCACCACTGCCTGCCAGGGCCAGGCCAAGAGAGCTGCTCCTGCCCGCGCTCCCAGGCTCCTCGGCTGGAAAATGCTTCCATGACGTTACCTGTAGGGCTTGGGAGAGTTTTTTCCCCTGCTGTCCAGCTTCCCCAAGCCCTGCAAATTCCTGGATTTTCTCTGTTGCCCAAATGAAAGCTGAGAGAGACAGTCCTGCCTGCCCGGCTGATGGACATGCACCTTTTGAAGGCTCAAAGACCAGATGGCAAGTTACAGGCACCAAGCAAAGTCCAGGATGATATTTTAAACCTCGTGGTTTAGGGACCTGGATGAGATTTTTTGCTTCCCTTGGAGCTCATTCCTACCAGGTTTTCTATTGTCAAGGAGTTTTTAGGACCCCAGAGCAAGCCATTCAATCTTCACTTTGGACTGGAGCAAGGAAACAAAACACACAAGAGAAGTAACGTGCTCAGGAGTGAGCAAGAACACAACATCTTGGTGATTTACACTCTGCCCCCCCTCCCCGCACTGGAAATTACAGGGAAATTCCCTTTTCCAGGAAGCAGAGCACAGGCAGAGGAATGACAGCGTGGCCCCGGGCGGTATAACGGCACACGTCCCGGGGCTGGCCCTCCTCCAGCACCCAGCACACGTCCCTGCGCTCACCAGGCTGACGGTGGTTTAGCTTAAAATCATTACGGATCGGAACAACGAATCTGGCTGCAACATGAAGCAGCAGCAGCTGCACAACCTTTCGCATGACTTCCCTGGTATTTATTTCTAAATGGCACAAGTCTCCCCTATGAGGAAGCCCAAATCCACATCCCTGCTACCAGCGCTGCCTGGGATTGGGAAGAAAGCAATCCCCCTGCAAGGATGTGCCTTGAGCAACCCTGGTCTGGCCATGCTCTCAAATCACAACGTGACATCCCCGGGGATGCTCTGGAGCAATTTGCTCCCACAGAGGAAGATACTAATGCCGTTTCACAGCATTGGGGGTTTGATTCCGCAGCTGGCCAGGACCTCTCCACAGGGCATTAGCACTGGGAAGGAATCTCGCAGCAATCAAAAACCGCCGCTGCCGTTTCCTGGGGAAGCAGGTCTGGGAGAGCAGCACTGAGCCGGCTGCTGCCTGGATCCCAGCTCCCAGCAAAGAGATGGCAGAGCAGAGAGAGGTAGAGCTAGAGCACAGCACTCGGAGGCTGCTTCTCACTCTGGATGAGCTGGATTTATGCTATCTTACATCCTTGAGGCTCCTCTATCCTATGCTAGCGACCTGACGTGGCCTCGGAGCACGAGAATAACAAAGGTGGCTTCAAGAGCGTGAACTGGTTGACTGCAAATCAGCCTTGGAGGTTTTGCAACCAGCACGTGACGTGGTTTGTTTTGGCAAAGCCATCTCCCCTGCTCCAGATGATCCCATCCTTCCTTTTCATGGTCGGATAGGCCTGCATTAGTTATCCTCATCAGCATGTCTTGCTCGGTCCCCTGCTGTTTGGCTTACAGCTAGAGAGGGAGGTGTTTGCACGGAGATAATGGACTGCCTTTCCCTCTAGTAATGTTTTATATCTTCCTAAACACACTCTCTATTTGCATTAAACATGATGCACACAGGAGTTTTCAGAATTGGTAAATAAACCTTTTAAGCATTTATGATGCTGGGCCATGACAAGCAGCACGGAGTCGTCAATTATTCTGGCATCCGCGACTGCTCCTCGGCGGCAGAGGAGCCTCACCGCGCCGCATTTCACCCTCCCTGGCAGGGGGAGGACAAGGTGCTGGCCACCCCCCCTGCTAGGGGAGCTAGTCATGCAGCCAATCTGTCATGAAAGCAGTCCCTTTCACCATGTGCCTCCGAGTCACGTTTGTTACAGCATTTATTTCTGGCTGCACGACAAGGCAGCGGCCCAGCTCGGTACCCAAGAGGACACCAATTAAAGCCATGCTTTGTCCCAGTACCTGGAAATGCTTTATGGGCAGAGCGGAGCGATTGCCATGGTGAGGAGCATCCCTGTTACCAGCACAGGGGAGGGGTGGGTGGACTGCAACCTGCTTTAATCACCTATCCAGCTGCTATCACGAGGATGTCTGTCATCGGGGGGGGGCTGGAAGGTGCCCCCAGCTTTGGCAAATGGAAACTGGGAAAATGGGGCTTCCCCTGACATCTCCCCACGCTTGCCAGTGTGAAGCATGATACCAGAGGAACCCATTCTCCACCCCAGCAGGGAAAAACCCAAATCCATCAGCTCTGCTCTGGCCAAACTGGCAGATTTGGCCGATCCCTGGCAGGGTGGGAGCAGCCGCAGCGGCTGCGGCGGGGCTGCCCAACCGCCGCAGCGTGCCGCAGGGTTTTGCGCAGGGAAACCAAGGCAGCGGGCGTTGTTCTGCCCACCCTTCCCAAAACAGAGATGCGCTTCCTCAGACACTCAGCTGTTGCTGCTGCTTTGTGGGAATCATAGACTGGTTTGGGTTGGAAGGGACGTTTAAAGGTCATCTAGTCCAATCTAGCAGGGACATCTTCAACTAGACCTGGATGCTCCAAGCCTCGACCAACCTGACCTTGAGCGTTCCCAGGGATGGGGCATCTCCCACCTCTCCAAGTAGCCTGTGCCAGTGTTTCACCACCCTCATCGTAAAAAAACTTCTTCCTTGTATCTAGTCTGAATCTACCCTCTTTTAAGCTTACCACGTAATAAACCACCTGAACTGGAAAAACACTCAAAAAAGGGACTGAAGCATGGGGATGATGTCACACCAGTAGGCTCGCAGGAAGAAAGCGGGAGTGAAGGAAATCAGCTTCAGGTCCTCTCGCTGGGACACGGAGAGGACACGCAGCCAGGTTTGCACAAACAGGCACCAATTCATTCAACCAGACAACGGCAACTGCAACACCAGAAAACTTATCAAGCCCACAGCCCACAATACATCCCCAAAGGCCGCGTAGAGCACAAAGCAAACCTGGAAATACCATACTGAGAGAGAAGCTGAGCTTTTTAGGTCTCTAAGCCTCTCTCGGTGGCCCACAACAAGCATATTTTGTAATCCCTTCCCCGCAAAGGAGGGCAAAGACGTCGTCCAGCAAACTGGGTCGCTGCTGGGAGCAGCCCAGCAGTGCTCCCTTTGCCTGATCCCAAAAATGAGCCTGGAAACTGGGGCTGGCAAATGCAATTGGGGCAGAACTGGGCCAGGGACAGCAGGCAGCGAGGAAGCAGCGGTGTTGCAGGCGACCAGGGTTTCAGAGGCAGCAGCTGCCGCTGCAAGGTGCCGTGCTTACCATGCGGGACGTCGGTCTGTCCCCCACGCCGGAGGTTTTGTTCCTCTCGGCAAAAGAAGGCAACGGGGGTAAAACCATCCGGTGGTGCCCAGCAGCACACGCTGCAACAAAAGATCTTGTTCATTTGAAAACAGCAACTCCAACAACACTAAAATCGTCCTGCCGATACCACCGACAATTGTTAGCCCAGTCATCATCTTCACAGCTTCTTTCGCCAATAATGACTTTGCTTTTCTGCCAGCACCGGTGTGCATGTTATTTAGGTCAGTTGGGGGCTGTAGCAGCTTCTCCCCCTGCCTCGCATCTCAGCTGCCCGGTTTCCTCACCTGGATGGCCGGCAGCCGTGCCGGCAGGGGCAGGAGGTGCTGTTGGCCACCTGGGGCTTTTCCCAGCCAGCCATCAGAGATTGCTGGCAGCGTGGCTCAGAGGGGACATCGGCTCCTTCAGGCCACACTCAATTCCCATCATCAAACTTGGTCACTTCTGCTGAAAAGGCCACGTGGTTCTCAGATCGTTACCGTTTACACCATGCTCGTTCATGGTACTCGCTCACAAAATTAAATAGCATTGACCATAAAGCCGAGAGGCGCTACCGGGCAATGACAAACAACCCCTTCCCTCTGCAAAATCCCGTCCCAGGGTGGATTAATTTTCTCAGAAGCGTCAGCTTCAAGCGAGAAGCCTGTCCATGCAGGAGGCAATACCCAGCGGGTGGCATCACCGAAGGACTTCACGTCAGCCGGCAGCGCGGTACCCACCGAGTACGTTGCCAAAGGCACTGCCCTTGCTTAGCCTCTGTGGGGCTCGCTCACGGCCCCAGGCACCCCGAGACCCTCGCATCTGCAACCCCCCCCATTCGGGGTGCGCGCATGGGTCTCGCCTCTACAGCTCAGGCGAAGACCCCAAGACCCTTAAGGTGTGAAGTTCATAAGCTCCCTGAGTACAAAACCACTCGCACACGCCTGCCCCGAGGGGAGTTTGCCAGGGTGTGCAAAAGGGAGCGCGGGAGGGCTCAAAGGCAGCGCCAGCGGCTAATTGTAGAGCTGATGCAGGGAAAGATATCAACGACGTGGTAAGGCAGGAGAGAGCGGCACTGGATGTAAGTCTGGAGGACAGTGAAGGTTGTCACGTCCCGTGTCACACAGATAACAGTCATAAACCGCTGGGGTAGTGCATGCAGAGCCGATAGTTCAAAAGTTCAGGAATTGTTTTCACAGATAAGAGCCTCAGTGATGGAAGTTCCCTGTTTCTTGCAGAAAGAACATGGCTGTAATGAAAATAATCATTGCACCAAAGCAATTAAGCATGCTTGTCTTGTGCAGTTGACTAAGCAGGTCCCCCCCTGGTCACAGGTCATTCTGGATTGCTTCTCAGAAGCAAGCCAAGGCTGATAATGAAGCTCAGAGCTGGGAAACACCTAATTGCTTAATTGAGCACAAGACATTCCTCTTCTTACACCCAAGCTATCCCTTTGGAGCAAAGCTGGCACGAGAGCATCACAGTGCTGAACTGGGGACAGGACCACAGCAGAGACCCCTGCGTGGGGTGGGCAATGAAGCAACCGCACAGCCCGGCTCCCGGGTGCTTTTAGCTGCAATGCCAACCCCCTCGCAAAGTTTCTGTCTGCTCTGCCCTCCCCTCCTCCGCCTCCAGCTTGGAGCCTTTCAAAAATTCAGCTGCAAAAAAGGAAGCAGGTTTTTAAAAACAAAAGAGACATCCCGTGGGCTCCTCAATAGCTCCCTGGCAGCTCCCACCAACATAAAAAGTCCCCAAAGCACGCAAAGAGGAGTTTTAAAGGCTGGATTACAGCACTGGGGGTGGAAGGACCCCCTGAGGCTGCCTTTTCGCTCGCTATCAGCAGCCAGCACGCTCTGCGCAAGCAACCCTGACCACCGCGCGCAGCCGAAGCGCAAGGCACAGCTTGCGCTTTGCCGGCTGGATTGCCTCCGCGGGGCTGAGGAGCAGAAAACCTGCTTTCGTCAGTGCACTCGAGTACAAGTGACTCGGAAAATAAAATAAAGGGAAAAGCGAAACAGCAAGAGCGGGCGAGACACCTCCCTCCCGCCATCGCTGGCCACGTAGATGACAGTGCCCGTGTCGTATGACCTGTGAACCCCCTCTGGCCAGCCGAACCCCCATTTGGAGCTGGCTGATAGCTTCATGCAAGGGCAAGGGGCAGGATGAATCCTTCCCAAACAGCACAACCTCTCCAGGCTTGAGGAATAAACCTTGGGCAGCCTTGGAGGGCTCACTGAGCTGGGAATGGAGGCAGGGAGTCTCCCAGGTGCATTTCAGGGCAATTCCAGCAGTTGCTGCTCTGATGTCCACCTTGAAACCATCCCATCACTCTCATAGTAAAGGGCTTGCCTTGCTTGAACAGCCTCCAAAACCTGCTAGCCATCACTTGGGCCAAATTCAACGCCAAGGAAAGGCCAGGGAATACCCAGCCATGCCGAAACATCTAGGTGAAATAAACCTCACACTCCAGTCATCTGAAATGGCTTTGGCCCATTGGGGTGGGCTGGCAACTCCTCCGTATTCTGCTGGGGGTGAGCTGCCCCATCTTCTAGAGCCTCTCCTCCAAAACCAAGGTCCAAATGAGGCTTTTCCAGCCCCCTGGGTTGACCTTGCTGTTTCCTTCAGGGCCCAACTCATGGGCTGTGCAGGCAGAGCCACCCCCAATGAGCCCCACAGCACTCACAAACTCATGACATGGAGCCGAGCCAAGACAGCTAGCAATGCCAGCCCTGGTGGGGCACTGAGGGGTCTGCAGGGGGAAAATGTGATGCAGTGCTGGGAGAGATGAGGTCTCCTTGGCTCTCCCAGCAGTTCCCCATCAGTGCCTCACTGTGACCCAGAGATCCTTGCTGACCCAGGAGCCAGCAGGACCACTGGGAACAGAGACTGTCCCTCCATCAGCTGTGTTTTTAATTAAAAGCAGGCACAAGGCTTTGCATTGCTTCCCAGACAACAAGTGACTATGTCATCTGTACAAGAGACTGCCAGTGAAATCCAAGCCCACTGTGTCACTAAGACATCAGCAGAACACACACATTCCCTCTGCATTGCCTGCATTCAATTACAGCCCCATTCACTGCAAGCTTTCTTACAGTTTCTGGAATAAGCAGTAGCTGGGACAAATGCAGAAGGGCAGGGGCAGGTCTTGGTGTCACTTCCAGGAAGGCAAAGCTCTTAAATACATGTGCAAATTCCAACCTGAGATCCCTGCACCTGGGAAATCACCCAAAGTACTAAACAACCCATTAGCTCCGACCCTGGCATAATTGAATCTGGGAATTTAGTAAGAGAGTCTGTCTCTCCTAACAGCGCTGAAGATAAAGCCTACCAGATCGCAGATAAATTGCTGGCATTGAGGAAATCTTCTGCAGTAAACCTCTCTGCTGCACTCAGAACGTCAAAGGACGTATTCCCATGGTGTACGGTGTATCAGTCATACAATACTATTAGCTAGCACAGGTGGTATTTAAAGAGATCGCAGATAAGAGTTTAAAGAGACTGCTTGCTAAGTGCACAGATAATCCTGCTCTCTTACACAGGAAACTGTGGCTTCTTAAAGGCAGTTTTAATTTTGTTTATGATTTTTACGAGAAAATTAAAAAATTCTGCTATTACATATGATCCATCCTGTGCCAACAGCCGTCCTGTCACCTGGGCTGCTCTCAGGGCAGGGGAAACTGCCCCCAGAGAGCGGAGCAAGGAAGCCTGCGACACTCAACGGCTGTTGACACTGACGGTTTTGGCCACACCGCTGCATCCTTTGTCTTTATTACAAATCCTGGAATAAATCTGCTGCTGGCTGAAGGTATCCAACCACGTAAAAGCAATATGCTGGGGCTGGATCCAGCACCACAGAGCAAATATCCCTCACCCCCCCACACCCTATAGGGGCATTTCTTTGCATCGATACGTAGCAGTAGGCTTAGCTGCTTACCAATGGCTCCGCACGCAGTTAAGCATCAGGATAACAGCTCCCAGGCAGTAGCAGGCAGCACGTGGAGAGCCGAAGACTCGGCTGAGCGCTCGCGTTTTGTGCTCCCATCTGGCTACCTGAAGAGACAACAGAAAAGAAAGCGGGTGGTTGGAGGTGCCCGGGTACGTGCTGCCCCAGGAGCGAGAATCCCACAGCCTCGGCCCCGCGCCGGAGGACGCGCACCGTCTGCGTGGCTTTGTGCAAGAAGCAAGCGGAGGCCGCTGATGAGACATGGCTTAAACCAAGCCTGGGGATGAGAGCTCTTTCTCCTACCCGTGCCAGCCCCTACTAGTGCTTGCATTGCCCTTGCATTGCTAGAGCTTGCATTGCATATGCCCTTGCATTCCAGGCCAGCCAGCAGCACCAAGGCACAGATTCACGTTAAAATAAAAAAACCACAAACCCTACACATCGGTTTTGGGGAATATGTGGCTGGACAACATGCGTCCAATTAGGCTGAGAGCATTGCTAAGGCTGTCTCCAGGCCTCCAAAGCCAACAGGCCCCTGCCACGGAGCCTGGTATCGCTCTCCTGGAAGGAAAACAGATCCCTGAGTAAGGGATGGATCACAAGGACAACCAGCTCTCATTTTCTGGGCTCCACCATCTCCTACATCCAGCTGTAGGGATTATACCTGACAGACACAACCCCCTCCCTGCTCACTTCCAGAAAAGTTTCCAAGCGCTCCCCCCCAGACGAGATCTACCAGCTTTGCCCAGTGAGCTGCTTCCACTTGTACAGGCTGAACGAGCTGGCCTTCATTAGCACTCAGCAATTGCAGCCATTAAGGGCTCACCTGCACCCCTCACTCCCAAATGCAACCCGTACCGCACATCAGTGACAGTCCAGGACCCACACGTACGCAGGCAGCATCTCCAGGGAGGCATTAGCATCCTTTTCTCTGGCTGCAATCTTAAGCTCAGTCCCGAGCTGATGAAAAACCTTACAGCTACTCTGTTTTCCACCTTTCCTGTACCCCTCAGAAAGCTGTCGCCGTATTTATTGCCTTTTTTTTAGGCTCCGTTTCCAGGCGCCACGCCTGGGGTTTGGCTCAGACCCTCGATTCAAGCCAAGCAGGGCACACCTGGGCCACGAAGCGAGAGGTGGGAGTCAGCAGAACGTCTCGGCACCGATTTGCTTCTCAGACACGGCTGGCACTTCATTAGCTTCAAATGCACTTCACTCCCTCGCATGGAGCCTGGGCAGCTTTTGGGAGGCACCTGCAACCCAGCTATTCATCTGCTCTGAATGTATTCGGTAATTTATTGGCTCGATTTGAGCAGAGAAAGGCAGCTTTGCGGGTCCCGCTTTCTTCCCAGGCTAATGCAGAAGCACAAAGTGCTGCTGGTGGAGGGGGACTGCTGGCTTCAGGAGGGGAGAACGATGAAAAACCTCTGATAAGCAGGGCACTGATCTCACACGCTGAGAGCTGATTCAATTAGTTATGCAATGATTGCTCTGAAATTACAAATCCACTCATGACAGAGAGAGCTGCTTCACTGCCTTTTTCTGGCTGGTATAAATAGTTTGTATTCTAAATTGAATTTAAAATACCGTGCGTCACGCTGCTGCTAAAATGGGAGCCGCTGTTTGAATGCTGAGCGAGTGGAAAAAGAAATATAGGGTGAGTTACCAACCTTCGGAAAGTAAAAAGAAGTGACCATACAGGTGACTGAGTCACAGATGGAAAAATGCAGCCACGTGCCGGTTATCTGTACCAACTTCCTAATTCCCTGGAAATTATTCTGCCGGCGTTTGCACGGATGGCAGCTCCTGGCTCGCTTTGAGAGCTTCGCAAAGCCTCTCAGTCGGCGGCAGAGCTGAAGCTGAAAGAGAAGGCAGCGTCGCCGGGATGGGAGGGGAGAGCCCGCGTGCCTCGTAATTACCCTCGCCTTTAGAAAAGCACATTTGGGCGACGGCAGAGCGCAGCGGGGCGAGGGGACGCGTTTCCGAGCCCTTTGGGGCACCAGCTGGCTCGGCTGCCTCGGGATTGCTCCCAGCAACGGCCCAACTCGGGCCGCGTCGCGCCGCTGCTGGCTCCCCGGCTGGGACCGAGACGCCAACTTTTTATTTAGCTGTCACAGCCCTCAGATGGGACCCCGGGCTCTTTTCTGAGCCCACGCGGGAGTCATCCCGAGAGAAGCAGAGCGGGAGCCTGCGTGGGGCTGGAAGCGGCGGCGCCCGCCAGGCCCCGCGGCGATATTTCAGCAACAATTAATTTGTTCCGGTTCTGGTTCTATTCCTTGAACAACTAATTAGTTCTGGCTCAGTTCTAATTTTCTAATTTTAGTAATTTCGAGCTAATATTAGCTCTCGTTCGACCCATGGCTACGCAGCTGGCTTAATGGCTTTATAAAATCATGAGCTGATGTGTTATTATTTACTGCATGACAGATGCAAAACCCTTTTAGCATCCTCCGTGGCCGTGTGCGGGACACGGCAGGGCTGAGACCAGTGGCCTCCTGGGGAGGGCTGCGGCCGTTCCCAGTGCGCTGTTCGCCTTCCCAGCCAAAGCCAGCACTGTGCTGCCCGCAGGCGAGCACAGCGTCGGGGAGGAAAAGCCCCACGCCACGGCTGTGTGTCCCGGTGAGGGAGAGAAGGACGCATTTTTATTTTTCTTCCAACCTCCAAGTTTGGAAATGGAGTTAATACAAAGTTTCCCGACTTACCCAAGGGTCAAAGCAATAGAAAAATTTAAGGCTCATTTTCCAAAGCTCCCAGCCCTCTGCTTTCACTTTAGGATACTTGGTGAGGGCTGTAAGTAATTTTTTTAATGTTTCCCCCAATGCTCGTTATTGAAATAAATCAACGAGCGGATGTGGCTGCAAAGCCGGGGAGTGCTCTTGGGTCCCATGTTCTGCCTTTGGCAGGCCGTTTCGGCGCTCGTCGGGGGCAGACGCAGCCGGCTGATGTTCCCAGGGAATCGCCGCCTCCTCTGCGTAAATTCGGGGCCGATTTCTACACAGCCCAACCGAGCCACCTCCCCAACCGCCCGGGCAAGTGCGTAAACAACAATGAAAGCACCAGCACGCATTCCCAGTGGCTGCCCTGATGCAAAATGGAAATGCTGTGAGTTTTCTTTTTTTGGGCAGGCGAACCTTTCCAAGCCACCTCGAGAAGGGCCACAAATAACCATTCGAAAAGCAATTTCATCTCACGAACCTGCCTCCGCAGCTGATCAACAGGAAATGCTCTTTACAGCTCTGTGTGCATGGCAGACCATTGCCTCTCATTAATATTTAGTATTTGTTTCAAGGAAATTGATTATTTTTGTCTGCCATCCAGGGAAGCTGGCTTTTGAACATGCTACATTTTAATTTGCTCAACCCCAGCTCTGAAATAGAGACTCTGTGCTGTTTCGCATGACTCCATTTCTATATCTGGCTCGCCCCAGAGATGGGGAAGGAAACCAGATAGCCCAAAGGCTCAGGTCTAAGGGACATTTTGCATCTCAATGCTAATCAGCCGATCTACGTCCTCACGTTGCCCCATTGCCATAGTATCTGAAGAAGACGGTGCGGGACAAGTGAATTGAACCTTGCGGCATGCCTGGGAGGCCGGGATGGATTAGCAGCTCCCTTCAACCCAAGGGAAACTGAGGCAGCGGAGTGTTGAGGTGAGCGGCTGCTTCCCAGTTCTCCGGGGAGCAGGACTGAGGGGCTGTGCCCGCATTCTGGGAAATCCTGGACATGGGGACATGCTCTGCCCACTTCTGGGGATGCTCTCGCCCTGGCCAAACTGTTGGCATAAAAATATTGAGTGTCTAAGTCTGGGCTGAAGAAAAGATGGCTGTGAATAGGATATGCTACCTTCACCATCCCTGTCTCGCAGTATTTGCCACCATGAAGGATTTTGCCCCACCACATGGGGTCTAGGAAGCAGCCCGCTGAGGGACCCAAAAGTCAGAAATTCCATGAAAAGCGGAGAGGAAGAACATTCAGCTCCCCAGGGCACGTCTGCGCCCCGGTCCCAAAAGGATGCACGTGGGTAGGGTGAGCCCTGGATGCGTGGATGATTCAGCCCTAAGTCAAAAAAACCAACCTTCAGACAAAACTGACCTGAGCAAATTTTTTAACTTTCTCCTTCAGTCTGGCCTCTCCCAGGCCAGCCGCGGGGGTACGTCCTCCTGCGGGCACTGGGACAGGAGAAACCCTGACTCTGGACTTAGCTGGCTCCGTCTGAGCATCTCCCAGGAGGGGAGATGTGCCCGGCCTAGCCCATAACCCCGTGAAAGGGCAGGAAACCTGACGTTACCCTTATTCCACCTGCAGGGACCAGAAGCACCGACCTGTTCCTCCTGTTATGAAAAATCCATTTTTCCTTTCTGATTCCCTGGAATCCCTCATTAAAATGTAATGACGTTCTCTGTCACCGCTTGGATGCTGGAAAACAACCCGGCTTGCAGCTACTACATTTATCTAAAAGACAGGGAGGGAAAACGTACACCCGAGCCCCCAAACTTTGACTGTGGTGCTCCCAGGAGCGAGCAGGGAAGCAGAACCAACACGGAGCCCGGCAGCAGAGCAGGCTGCAACGTAAATGGAGGTCCACTGCCCGCCTGCGAGCGCTGGGGCTGGCTGACCTTTGCCGAATGCCAGCGGAGCCGGCCTTTCCAGCTGTCCAAGTGACCGCGGAGGAAAAGGGGGTGGTCTGACCTTATCCCTCCTAACGAACCGTGCTCGAGCCCCTCTGCGGTCGGCAGCACTTAGCGCAGACGGTTTATTGCCCACGTGCCGGTAGGGAATTGCCAATAGTGCCGGTTGAACACGGTCGCCAGGCTGAAAGCTCCAGCCTGGGCTGCTGCGGTCGCTCAAGGCAAATGTTTTGAGTGTTCGTGCTGCTCCTAGGTGAGAAAAAAATCTGCTTTTCTAGGAGAAACCTCGGGAGAGACGGGAGGGGAAACCGCAGGGCTGGTCCCGGGGAGGATCGTGCATGGTAGCCCCGAGGGCTGCGTAGGTGCCGTTCCTGCCGCTGGCCGGCACAGCACCAAGCCCCTGGCACAGGACCAACACCAGCCGAGGCTGGCATGTGCCCATGTGCAACCTCATCCAAAACACCGGCCCGCCGAGCACCCACCCCGGCACCGGGCAGCAGCACGGGCTTTCCGAAGGCATGTGCAGAAAACGCCCCAGGGACTGGTGTGCCACTGGCAGCAAGAACATGATTAGCAGGAGCTCTGGGCAGCAAAGGCAGGAGAAAAAGAACAGAACAAACCAGGGTTTAATTTGTACAAGCTGGTAATTATAGTTGCTATCTGTCTGAAATCTCTATTGAGTTTATTTAAATATGTTCTCCGTGAAGGCCATTCAGACAGGAATTATGAAGGTGTTGCAGCAGAGGAGATAATGCCATGCAGTTTTCAACAGATCAAGGGCTGATTAGGAGGAATTAATTAGCTGCTTAAACAGTCCTTGACTCGCTGCAGCAATTAGCCGTCACCTCCCCACCGTCACGTTCCCGCTGCAGCAGTGGCGGTGATACGAAGCACCCATCAGCGGAACTGCCTTCCCGGCGCTGCCGATGAGCACCGGGTCAGCCCCGGGTGGGTGCGTGGCCCCGGGAAGGTGCCCAAAACCCACAAGGTTTAGCCCGTGGCCAGGATTTGGCAGACCGGCAGCGGTGCATTAGGCTGCGGTGACTCCCGTGCACCCGCCGTGACGCCCGTCGCCGGTCGGTACACGTCCATCCGCTGCGACTCCCAAGGTGAGGCGGACAACGGGTATCTTCCCTCTTCCAGCCGTTAGCAGGCCAGTCTCTCGTGCATCCCCCATCCACCATCTCTTATATGTTATGAGCCACCAGTTCTCAGCTGCGCTCCACCACTGGGGCCAGCCGATCTTACAGCAGCCTTAATCCCGCACGCCGTCCCTTGCCGTCCCTTTGGCGGAGTGGGAGCATCGTCCCCACCTCTGCCCACCCGAGCCGTCACCCAGCCTTCCCCAAGCCCTCATCCCACCCAGCCCTGCCTGCTGCAGCCCCTCCGTCCTGCCGCAGCTGCCTGGGGAAAGCAGGCTGAGCCGCCCCCAGCTGAACACTTTCCAGAGGCAGGAGGAGAAGCCGGCACTTGGGGTGACCATGAGACCACCTTCTGTCCCTCCTGCCACCACAGCACCCCGGGGGAACTGGTCGCAGGCTGCCAGCTCCTGCCAGCACCCCAACAGGCTCCACTTTGCCTAATTGCTTCCTGCCTGCACTGGGAAGAGCCGCGGCAGCTCTGGATTACCTGATCTAGGGACCGAGTTATTTCTCTGAAGGCTTCTCAACTCACAGGCACTCAATTACAGAGAGCCATAAGATGGTAATGGAGCCTGAAAGCTTTTTAGCAAATGATTAAAGCCCTGCGAAGTTCCCCCACTAAGTACTGGAGCAGCAGCTTCCAGTTCATGCAATTAAAACACTGAAGCGGTATTAGAAGAGACAGGCACCGTCTTAATGGTTTCATGTGAGCCGTAAGGCAACGCAGGCTGGAGATTTTGCCCAGGCAGCTTGTAAAGGTCTTTTTTATGGTAATGCACCACGAAAAGATGGACCCAGAGATGGACTGCTGATGAGCAACAGGCACTGGGGACAACGGGTGACAGCCCGTGCCCATGCACGTGGAGCCAGAGCAGGGCAGGGACTCCCATCAGAGCTTGGAGGCTCCAGGCACCCCAATCTGATGAGCAGAGACCTGACAAGTGTCCTGACAGATGGTGACAGGCCGGCTCAGCCACAAAAGGTCTCCCCAGGAGGCTACACCAGTTAGTTTTTCCCCTTTCCCATTTCCCCACTGGTACAATGGCAATAACAGCTGTCAGTCAGCCGCAGCCAAGGAGGACGGCTTAGCTCATCCCTGTCTGCCAAAGGCTTTCAGTTTGGAAAGGAAGGCGTCGATTTGACTCAAGGAAGACTTTTCCATTGCCTTTCACGGGCTCCGGATGGGGGGTGGGTTGTTTATTCCAGCCAAAAGAAACAGCAGCGGAGTTTCAGTACGTAGACTGGTTACGCAGCGATACTGCGGCATAGAACAGACAGTTGGAACGACGGGGCTGTACACCCAAGTGACACGAAGTTTCACGGAGGAAAAAACCACAGTTTCCAGGCTCTCGTGGTAGAACTGGAGGCTTGGAAAGCACAAAAGGCTGCAAAAAAATGAGAACATCCAAGGGGCTGAAAAAGAGAACTATCTACAAGAGGCAAGCAGGGCGGGCTCCTCTCTGAAACCAAGGAGCAGGTTGGGGAGCCGCAGCGCTGAGACAAGCCGGTGTGACAAACCCTCGCTGCCCACAATGCCGATTGCCCAAACGAGTGAGTTAAGAGGATGAAAAGCAAGCTGGAGTGCCTCTTCTAGTCACTTTTCCCCAGCAAAGCCTGTGCACCGCCATCGAGGGGGTCAATGGGGTCTAGTCTGAGCACTTTGACACAGGGAGAAGTGATTCTACTTCTTTAGAAGTGGACTATTAAAGAAACCCAGCCTGCCTCTACCATGTATGAGTTTAGCCTAAAAAATAAAGTCCCCCCCTGCATCCATCCCCAGTGAAAGTAATTGGACTGAAATGGCACAGGTCACCTCAGCTAACAGCCTTGAGTTGGGGAAACAAAACGAGCCGGCAGGTAAACAGATAAGGGTTTCGTAAGGACTAGGTACGCTTTACCTCAAAGCCATCCCTTGAGATTACCTCCACATGAGCCTTTACCTTGAATCCACTCATGATCAACAGCTAGATAATAAATTTCATTTCTCTAATAGTGTTTATGTGATTTGTCAAAGTACCATCTCATTACCTGGTTGTAATAAAAACAAGCCCCTGCTTAACGTATGCCAAGGCAGCCCGGGTCCATCGATGTTCCATGAGCCACATCCTCTCCTCTTCAATAATAACAAAAATGACACGGAATATGGGCTGTATTTGCTAGCAATTTCCAACACAAAATCTGAACAGCTTCTCCTCAAGGCAAGGAGCTCATGATTTATGTCTGAAGAGCTGGAAGCTGAAGGCAGGTAATTTCGAGTACCCAGAATGAGCTGTGTTAATTAATTTTGAGAGTGGACATAGGAACCCCTTACGAGCAGCTCCCCAAGACTGAGCAGGGGAAAGGCGACGTGCTCCAGCTGCAGGGAATCAGCCTGCACGGCCCAAACAGACTCTCCTAGCCAACAAAACCCATGGAAAAAATATCTGGGAAATAATGATTTCTCCAGAGCGCAGCACGCTATGGGGAAGGACCTTTCCAGTCCCAGCCTGTGATGCAGTGGGGATTGCCAAGCACTGGGAGGGACACGGGCTGTGTGGGGGAACAGGGAGCAGCTGGGACCCACCCAGTTCCTTTTATCCTGTAATACAACCTAATAAACTAAAGTCCCAAGATTAGGGAAAGGCAGAGGCTCCCCCTGCACAAGTATTTGGGGCTCTGCTGGAGCCCAGAGGGAAGGCCGGCGCTGTCAGACGAGCATCTCGTGCGCAGGACGGTGAAGCATTTTGCCCGGTGTTTTGCCGGTTTCTTTTTCATCTTCCATGCCCAGATGACTTGACCCATGCTCAGCTATCCATTATCCACAGTCCCCATACAGAAAACCACAAACCTCATATTTTCATACATTTTTCTGAAGCTCAGAGCATTTTCTCTGAGCGAAACAGGTCTGATTTTGCTCAGGTGGTCCATAGCAGGCACCTTCCCAAACCAACCAGAAGCAAAGGTGTGTGTCGGGTCTCTTGGGTGAGTGAGACTATTCTGCCCATCTCACATCCTGTATTTGCCTTTTTTTTTTCCCTGTTACTCACGCAACACTAAAAAAAGCAAAGCCGCAGAAAGCGCTTGAAGTGTTATACACACAGCCGCTTTACCGAAACAGGCCGTCTACCCAAAAGACCCATTTTCAAACAAAGCGATCCAACAATAGCACTGACAATGTTTGAACTGGCATCGATTTAGAAAGACAAGCTCTTTGCTGCACCACACTGTCAGCAAGTGCTCAGTACAAATGCCACGTTACAAGACAAACGCCTCTCTTTTTTTTTTAAGACTTCCCTTCTATTTTCACACCTCCGCACCGTTGCGTTATTTCCAAATCAAGCCCTGGATCCCAGCGGATCCACAGTGCTGAGGTCAAGTCCCTCTGAATTCGCTGCAGACTTCGACGCCTTAGGTTTGGTTTTAAATGTGGGGACAAAGCTTTCTATCTTCGTCACAAAGCATCTATCCCGCTCTTCAAAGCTTTCCAATGATTGCCGCAAACATCTAGTTCGAATCGCTATCGCCGTTGCAAATAAGGTCGGCCTGATTAAAAAGCAGTCATTCTAGCTGGAATAAAAATGGACAGTCTTCAGCAAGTGCATCCTATGTAAGAAATATCCTCTTACGGAACTGAGACAAGCCTTCACTGGCTCCAGGTAAAAGGAGATTGAGGTCACCTAACGACTCTGACATTTCTTGCAGCCTCTGATTCATTGCAAAGAGACCGTATAAAGCTATACGGGAGATGGAAGCTAATTCAAGTGCCTTTTTGCTCTCCTGTATGACCTGCATTTAGTTGCAGATACGCGTTCAGGTACCAGTGTGAGCACCCAGCTCTGTCACCGTGTCCCCAACCAGCTGGACCAGCAGATGTGCCCCTGCCTGCAACCGAAAACTGGGGCTGGATGCTGCGGGACTGCAAGTCAGGCAATTCTTCAAGCAGATGGGAGTGGAAATACTTCGGCTCTGTGGTCTTAAAGATTAAATCAGAAGCTCCAGTCCACCCAATGCATGAGTAAGAAGGAGCTGGCAGGAGAGAAGGGGATGGAGAAAGGCTGAGGGTGATCGGCGAGCAGAAGCCTCTCGAGACGCAAACACATCAGCACACAACCACACAGCCCCACGCAGAGGAAGAAAAAGCGGCCAAGCCATCCCCGCGCTGCCTGGGATCTTGCCTTTGATGTGGGGGTTTTCAGACCCGGGCATCATCTTTGCCGTTTGCTCTCATTAATAGGTTTGCTCGGATTCCAGCTCAGCCCAGCTCATTAGCCACACTGCCGAATCTGACACTAATTCTGGATGACTCCTATTGCTACAAATAAATAATAAAATTGCCTCCACGCAGGGGTTGTTTTCTTCCTCTCTCCCCCTAATGCAGGTCTGGTAGCATCGCATGTATCTGTTAATGAAGTCCATTATATCCAGAGTTTCTCAGCAAGTAAAAATTACAATCATTAGCCAGTGACTGATGAGAGACAGAAACACCATTTCTGCCCGGGCTGGCAATAATAGTACGCCAAGTACACGTCCCAGCGAGTTGAGCCTTGCTCTCCTGTAATATGGTACCCAATGTTCTTCATTAGCATTTCTCTTTTTAATAGAGCAAGAGAGAGTCCTGCGGCAGGTCACAATTACACACAACAATTAATTCAGGGAGAAACAATGACTGGTGTCGCAGAGGCACATTTTGCAGCGGGGTTGTCAAAAGGTGAAGTGGAAGATGATTAGGAACATTTTAAAGCCCTGCCTAAAACCAAAAACAAAACAAGTGGAGGCACAAGTGACAGCACAGTAGAGGAGACATGGCTGGTTTCCTTGTACACTACTTTGCAATTTTTGTTTTAAACAGTAAAGAAACACAGCAATCATTCTTTTGGTCGTAATACCCCAATGACCAGCACCGGCAGTCTCGGACCAGGACTTCTTGTGCCATTTGCAAACAACACACAAAGCCGGCTCGGCTTCTCCCAGAGCTGCAGCCGTTCTCTTACTGCCCTTTTGTGAAATTAGGGTTTAATTCTCTGCAATAAGTCTGCTAATAAGGACTCCCAACACACCCATCCTCTGGACAGCGTGTACTCGCTCATCACTCCCCAGGGGCTGTGACGGGAGGGGGAACAGCGAAAGGAGGATGAAAAAAAATAAATACGCCTCACAGAGCACAAAATGCAAGAGAAATCTAATACCCCTTCGCAGAGTAGTGAGAGTTCGTTGGAAAGGAGGTACTGGTTGCACCGGCCGCGCTCAGCGGAGCGCCGATTTCGGCTGGAGGGCCTCCCGTCCTCTCGCTGCTCGACATATCACGTTCCACGCTCCGTGTTAAGCCTCCCCGGGGAACATTTCCCACGGCGCCGAGGACACGCATGTTTGCGATGCTGCTGTCATCCCGGCGGCCAACAATAGAGAGGGACAATTTGATCTTTATGTAACGCGGGCAGCCGCGCGCTCTGTTCCCCTCTCCTCGGGGATGAGATGTTCGAACCGCGTGGCACAACAAGTAATAACAATCTGAAGGGTTAAATACAACCATCGAACCCCTTGGGCTCGCTGGTGTTATCACTGGGGTTTCTGTGGGTGCTAAGATGGGTGTAACCATGTGCCCCGTGGTATCTGTTCAATGCAAGAAACGTAACCCAAAAGCCGAGCGAACACTCAGTCATCCCCAGACCCAGCGATCTGCACCCCGGGGGAGCTCCTTCCCCCTTTTTGCAGCCTCAAAGCCCAAGGCTGAGATGCACATACGAGCCCTGCGCGCAGTGCTCAAACCCTTTTCTAGTCTTTTGCTCCATGGATTTGTACCGGAGCCCTGCACAGAGGTGGATGGGGGAGGCTGAGCAAGTCCTTCCAGCTAAGGATCCCCACGCATCCGCACCAGGGACCAAAGCCTGATGGGTACAGGCAGGAAAGTAATATTCAGTTGGGCAATGCACTCGCTTTGGCTTCCGAGTACATCAATCTCTGGAATATAACTGCACGACAAAGTGTTGAAATGAAACTAATTCATTGCTGCTCTCCAGCCTTGGGAATCAAATGAGTAACTCTGCAGTCATTAAAACAATGTGCTGGTAAAAATAAGCAGGAAAGGGCACTTAATAGGAATGCTTTGTAGTTAAAAATATTGCATCTTGTCTGAGGTCATTCAGTTTTTAACAGGAACAGCCACACGTGCCCCAAGCAACTTTTTTTCCCAGTTCAAAACCCTCCAAGGGGTTTTGCCAACTGAGCATCTGCTGTCGGACTCACCGCAGAAAACACAGCTCTGAGGGCAGGAATAGGAACATCCAACTACATGGGGGGATTTGGGGTCCTGCTTCTCTTCACCCAACAAGACTGACGAGGAGGATGCTCAACTTTTTCTTTCTAAAAGGGGCACTTCTATAGCAAAGGAGAGGCTCGAGCCAGAGGTGGTCACGCTGAGCACCAGGCAGGCACAGAGCTGATGCTGGAGAAAGGGCAGGAGGTGAGAAAAGTAGGCAGAAGGAGTACTGTAAAGGATCATAAAAGCTGCATGTACATTTTCCTTCCCTGAAAATGTCTTTGTGCTTTTATGGCAAGGAGCTGCTACGATTACAGCTTCTTTTATAAGCGAAGCACAAACCAGATAATGAGCAAACCTCCCACCGCACAAAGGAGGAGACGAAGGCGTTCTGTGAGCCCTGACGGTCAGGCTTCCCCGCAACAGCCAAAGGCAGAGAAAATTGCTAAAACCCATCTCCATTTCACCCACTTCAGGGGTGTGAGCTGCTCGCAGCCTGCTTTTTCTTCCCAAAAGCGCAAAAAAGGATCACACCAAAAATGATTGTGCCTACACAGACAGCGAGTGAAAACCCTTCAGCCAGACAAAGCAGCAGCTCGCACGTCCTGACCTGCAGAGCAAGCCCACAGCTGCATCATCCCTGGACTGGAGGAGTAAAGAGAGGAAACAAAAAAGGTTTTGCAAGGAAAAAAAAACCAAGCAAGATATTGCCAAATCCAGATGACTAGGTAATGCACCACAAAGTTTCACGACTTTAACGACACATGGGAAAATCGAGAGCTTCCATCAGCCTTCCTCTCCCTGACCCCAACATTCGCTGGGAGATCGGAGGAGTTTGATGAAGCCACACGCAGATGCACAAGCCTGGGGCTTCCAGCTTTTCTGGCAACCAAATTCATAATTTTCTAAGAGAGCTGCCCCTCTTTCCTTGCACACGAGCAAGCACGGAGCTTCGGATGGCTTGGCAGCGAAAAGAAAAAATCAGGCAGCAGCTCGCTGGGTAGGGCTATTTCTCACCCCACTCCACAACCCTTCCCCTGGGTCAGGGCCACCCTCTGAAATCCAAGCTCCTTGCTCCGAACAGCCGGTGCAGCGCTGCACCCATCCTTCTGCAACGTATCAACCAAAGCCACTGCCCAGGCACGCTCTGTCTCCATAGCTCACGTCCTCCATCGACATAATACATCAGCACCAGCTTCCAAAAATCAACTGTTTCTCTCCAGGTTGGGGTTTTAAAGCTTTGTCAGGATGCCTTAGAAAGGGGCATGTAAGGGAGCTGCCACAGGCAGGCAGCCCTGGGGGGAGTGCAGATACTTGTCTGCTTTAACTGAGATGAGGCTCCTAATATTTACCAGGAACCACTGCCCGCCAAGCGCTGCTGTCATTGGGTTGCTGAACTATCTGGTTTCACACTCAAGAGAGCAGGGATGTGGGATGCTCCTGCCAAGTGCCATTTCCAGCTACTTGTGTCACTGGGGACACAATTTAGGTGGGAAAAAGAAGGAGGATTTTGCTTTACTGATTTACTATTCTACTTTACTACTCATTTGCTACTGCCATGTGAGCAACTGGAGATAAGTGTCCCCTTGGAGTTCATCAAGGAGGAAGAAAATAGAGAAAATGAGGAAGCATTTTCTTCAGGATGCCAACCCTGTGTGCCACCAGCCTGCCACTAGCCAGATCCAGCACTCCCACCATGAAATCCCAACGCCTCCCTCCCCACCACGAGTCTCCAGGCACGCAGGAGATGCGATTGCATCATGATGGAAGCTGGGCAGTGGACCTTACGGAAATAACCTCCCAAGAGCACCCAGCAGACTGCGTATCTCTGCATTTCTTTGTCAAAGCAGCCGGAAAACACCCAGCTCACGTCTGTGATTGCAGCAGGCACGCAACCTGGGAAGCTCCCATCTGGCCCCCAGACAGCCAATGTCCCGGGGGAGGCAATGGGTTTCCCCGCTCCGGGCTCCAGGAGCTCCCAGCCCCAGGGCTACGCACAAACGCTGCCAAAGCCCAGGGCCACACGAGAGGACCCACCGTCTTCCATGCCTCCTGGTCTGGGTAGATCATACTACTTTCTTTTTTGCATTTTTTGCCTTGTCCTGTGGGATGCAAGTGGTCATGGACTTGCTATTTCATAGACTAACATCTTTGAGCAGCACCTCGTCAGCAGGAGAAAGTGTTTAGCAGCAGCATGGCAGGTTAGGGATGGAGTGGGACCGAGAGGAAAGGGCCTCTCCCAACTTCTAGGGTCTATAGATAATCCTCTTGTGTATGGAAACAAGACTCCTGGCTTGAATGTATTTTTTCATCTTTTGTGCATGCGCCGACTTATTCCAGCAGGGCTGCCAGCAGCCCTCAGTTTATTTTTAAAACACAAAACAAGAAAAGTCCAGTATATACAAAAAACACCCTGGGAGAAGCATTTTTAGAGAAGCATTCTGCAGAAGCTAAAAAAAGGAGGTTGCTTTTCGGGTCAGCTTGGCCATGATCCATAGGGGACTGTGAGGTGAGAAACAGATTCTGACCTCAGTTCAGAGAAACACTGAGCAGGCACGTCGCATACCGGCTAGATCCCAAATCCACGCTAGGAACGGGCACGGCGACGGTTCGGCCGCCCAAGCACACCCTGCCACCGCCTCGCCCGGGCTGAGATCCTGCCTGGCTCGAAACACAGATGAAGCATCTCAGTTCACAGCTGCCCAGCCAGGCTGGGCTTCACGATCCCCCCCCCTACAGCAGGCAGCTCAGCCTGCAAGGACACCATAAAAAGATATCGCACAGCTTCTTAAAAGAGGTTTTAGATGAAAACACCACCACCCCTGGCTGGGAGGCTGCAGGGAAGCGGTGCTGGGACGAAGGATGTGGCTCTCCCTCAAGGTGACAGCGCTCCTAATTGTGTCACTCCAGCCGGCAGGCCGGAGGATGCGACCCAGTTTTGGTGCCTGTTATGTGGCTCGCAGCGGTGCCGACATGCTGGAAAAGCTAAATTTAGGAGCCAAACAGGCGCAGTGTTACACACCCGGCCAGGACTCACTCTGTTACGAGACGGCTGGAGAATCGATGCCGTTCACTTACCGCACGCGTTACAGCATCGCTGCAAAGCCCTCGCCGCCTGAGTGGGAAGCGTTACCAAGTCACTCGGAATAAAATTGCCACTAAATGCTGTTTGGGGGGAGGAAAAGAAAAAAAAAAGCAAACCCTTGCTCTCTCTTAGGCATTGTACAAAATGAAAACGGCTATTGCTGCCCGGTAGAGAGTCCAATTACAAATAATGTGCATCATCTCCCTGCACAAAGGATGAAAGGCATCAGAGCTGGTGGTGACATTTTAAGACAGGAGATGTAAGAGCGAATCCAAGCCTCATTGCAAGCCCAGCTTTTCCCCAAAAACGAAACACTTTCTGCAGTCAATTGCCTTGCAGCGTAGCTTGAAGCCCCGCTATTGATCTAGCATCTGTTATAAGCAGATAATCATCGTCACTGTGCCGTGGCTTCTACGACAGGATCTAAAAGCACTTTCCAGAAGATGGTTGAGGGCTGTTTTTCTGCTCTCACCTGCGCTTGCAGGCAGGCAGAGGTTTGCGGGGGAGCCCACGAAACTCTCACAGGTTTGCAGAATTTGAAGGCCAGAAAAAAGCCACCAAACCACTCCGACTCATTCATCTCCCAACCCTGTAAACTTCAGCTAACGGAGGTGTACTCCCCGCGAGGCTCTGCCTGCTGCTCCAGCCCCAGCCCTTGCACAGCCATTTCATACCCTGCAATTTCCTTTTCCCAGCAAGGTGCTAACACACTGCCATCAAGCCACCGCTCAGTCCTTCCCTTCTGCAAGACAGACAGCAAGAGCTGCTGAAATCCCCCAGCATCAGGCAGTTTTCTCCTGTCCCCAAAAGGTTTCTTGGAGTTTGACTCACTGAGGTCTGAATCCCGACAGCTCCCCACCACTTCCCAGCAGCGTGGGGAGGTTTTGGGCCAGGCACCTTCCCCTGAGTTTAGCAAGAACTGGCCAGAGGTAGGTGAAACTGGGCTTCCAGCACCTGCAAACTCCCCCCTCCCCACCGGCGCAAGCACTTCTTATCCACTTGGCAGATTCCTTCAGTCTCCAAAGAAGGAGAAAAGGATGGGAAATTAAAAATAAATGAACCAAGAGATACACATCCATCAGGAGCCAGGCATTGTCAGCCCAGGTCCCTGTGCAACTACTTTAATCAAAACCTCGCGCAGTTTAAACACTTGACAGAAGTTTAAAACAGAGATCTCGTAACCCTGAACTGCAAAATCTGCAACCTTGTACAATAAAATCACGTTTCTCTGATGGGGTCTATTTTCTTTAAAATCATGCTAAATTACGCTAAGCCTGTTCCTAACCATGACATTTGAGGTTCCACCCTGCAGATTCCTGCAAGATGCACGGGTGTCTCAAGGGGGTCACCGGAGGTGACGGGAGGAGCAAGCTCTCAGGTGGCAGCTGAAGATGTGCCATTTCTAAATCAGTCCGTGACGCCAGCCATAAATTTTTAAGACGCTCAAATCAAGAACAGGATTGCTGATGGATGCGCTCCCCACTTGAAACTCACTTGCGTGGTGACGGACGTCAGACTCCCTGGCTTATGGCTATGCCACTTGCCTGTTTGCTATTGAGAGTGTCAGAAACCTTCCAGCTTTCTAGAACCTCCTCATGTGCCAAGGCTCAGCGAGCTCTTTAAAGCCTTCCACGTGCAGGTTATCTGTGTCTCCTGGCTTGAAAATGTTTGTCCCCAAGGAGCTGTTATTTAATACCTTCCTTCCTTAGTTACCAAGGGATGGGAAGTTTCTCCCATCGTTCTGCGGCTTTCCAAACACAGATGGGATTTATTGAAGTTTCTGCTGCTCTGACCTCATTAACGTTTTACGGCATGGCTCCAACGATGTGCCTACTCCTTGACGGGTGCCCCTCTACAGCCCCACAGCGGTACAGGTCTCTCGGCTACGTTGAACAACCTTGTGGAGTTTTAAGTGACTTCATCCCCAAAATGGCTCCGCTGCTGCCTTTCGGGACCTTGCCTGCACCCTGCCTCATGTGGGACCACGGCTCCCAGCAGCTCTTTTCATAACAGCCACGACGGGTAGGAAAGCAGAGACAGCATGAGGAGAAAGGAAAAAAAAAAAGGAAAAAAAAACAGAGAATAGTGCAGGAACACATCCAAGCTGTGCTATAACCTGGGGGCCACCCGGGGATGGGTGGGATTTTAATTGGCATGGAGAAGGGGAAGCAGAACAGGGGGTGCAAGCCCTGGGTTCGGTGGGGAAATGCAGCGGGAGACCCCAGGGTGACACTCATGGTACCCCCTGGCACATGCCTGCAGGGAGGAGGTTGGCGACTGGGAGTCGTGAGGCCGTTTTTGGAGAGCTTTTCTCCCCTGTGGAGAACAGGAGGGAGTATCAGCACAGCCCAGCTGGAGTCCTGCAAATTGCCCCACTTAGGCTCTGGTCCTCTAAATTGCTCTTTTAACCAAAGTACATAAATTGACCTGATGAGCATCAGGGTTTTCTCGGTAGCCACGCTCCCCCACAGCCTCCAGAGCTCACGCTTCGTCCCCAAACCCTGCAGGTTTTGTCCCAAAGAAACATGCCTGGTGCTTAACAGGGCAAATGCCTCGCTATGCTCGTAGCCTCAAGATGTGCCTCTCCATTGGCCAAGCATGGCACGGAGCCGGGGTTTCCCCACCACGTATTTATTCAGAGGAGCTGCACAGCAAGGACAACCCGGCGCCAAACTTTGCAAGAGGCAGACCTGGCCAGAGTTCAGCAGAAATGGGGAATTAAGACACTGAACTAAATCAACGCATCCCCACCCAATTTCTACCCAAATCAGGAATTTCATGCACAGGAGGGTTTTTGACCAGGGTCCCACATTACTTATTAAGCACAGAGAGCAGAGAGTGCTTGGCACTGCACAGAAATCCATTCTTTGCACTAAAGCTCTTGCAAGCGCAAAGTAATTCAGATGCAGAAGCGATCTCAGCTGCTGGGAAGCAACTCAAATAGCAAAACACAAAGGGAGCCTGTGCAGAGATACAGAGAAAGAAAGAAGAGCTGCTGGCTAGGTGCAGATAGGGGACACAGATCACATAGAAAAAAGGATGGAGTGGAGGTAAAGGAAGCGGGTCAGGTAAAATACAAGGATGGCTGGGGCCACTCCTGCTAAAACGCACCCGATAGCGGGGTCTTGCTCAGGGCTGCAGGTCCCACAGCCCCCCTGCAAGAGCCTTCCAGCAGTGCCTGCTGTGAGCCATACACCGGGACTGGCAGAGCCTGAAAATGCCAGGGAGATGCTCGGGCACCTGGGCAGAGCAAGCGTATGGAGGGAGGCAGACGGACTGCGAGAGCCACCCGGCCCGTTACAGCCGGGAAAACATCCAGTGCCACGCTCACCTCCCCAGAGCTTGCCACCAACACACCAGCTCAGGTTGCTCACTGCAAACCCATGCAGAGATGCCTTCTGCTCCCAGGCGCAGGCCCTGCACGTCTTGCTTGCAGTGCCACCTGCCGCCAACGGCAATGCTCTTCAGACACTGGAAGGGGACAACAGCAACGCAGAGCAATGAACTTCCTGCTGTTACATCAGCTTTCCCCGTCCTTTAACAGCAGCCAAACTCTTCATCCAAAAAGCAATGCTATTTCCCAAGCTGCAGGCGTCCCGCAAGTCGCAGGCGTAGCAGCAGACGCTAATAAAGTACTTTTTTTCTTTCCCTTTTATGCAGTTTCTCGCTGGAGCCGGTCTCTCCCCCCAGAGACCACATCCTGAATCTTCTTGTTCATTGATTCTTTATGCTAAATGATGACTCTGCAGTCGAAATAATGTGGCATATTCTAGTTTGCATTTCAGGCACCGTG
The DNA here is from genome assembly GCA_035590195.1 of Aviceda cuculoides. Taxonomy (NCBI): domain Eukaryota; kingdom Metazoa; phylum Chordata; class Aves; order Accipitriformes; family Accipitridae; genus Aviceda; species Aviceda cuculoides. Next base: position 16,913,266 of record JAVJGG010000061.1, read on the forward strand.
AGACTTTTTAATAATGAGTTGCATGAAAAATTAGGGAGGCTGCAACAAAGAGCTCCGACGGAGGTTTCCAAAGTGACTCACAGCCAGGAGAGTCTCGCTTTTCCAAAGCTCAGCGTGAGACATCTCAAGAGCCCCTGTGCTCAGAGAGAGCCGAGTCCTCCCCCTCTGAAAAAAAAAGGCCTTTTTGAGGAGGCTTCCCCAGGGTGAGAATCCCTGCGGGGAGGTTTGGCGGGCGGTTCTGGGAATCTTGGCTGAGATGACATCCCGTTCCCATGAGCGCTCGCGGGGAGAAGGTTTCACCCCACACCTCAGCTGTGCTGCGGGATGGGAGTCACCTCGTGCTGCAGCCAGCCTGGGCTCCCCGCTCGGCACGTTGGCTCTCCAACTCTCCAAAACGGGGCCGGCAATGATTCTTGGTGCTCTCGCAGGGAGGGAGCAAACCGCAGTGGTAAAGGGCAGCCAAGACTTTTCCAGTCTCGGCTCCCAAAGTGGTATCGCACCCAGCTGATGGTATGGCACCCACAGGGACAGCGAGCATCACCCGTGCACAGGTATCCCTGCTCCTGCTTAGGGCTGGCTGGCTGCCAGCTCTGCAGCTCTTTGCCAGACTTTGCAGCATGATGGAGGGAGAATTCCTTCAGGTTAACTTTTGGCTGACTGTTTTTGCTTCCTACCATCCACACAACCAGCTGCCAACATATTTCAAGGGGAAGCAGTGGGCAACGCATACAGTGCAGGCCCCCGCCAGGGGTTAATGCCATTTATGCTCAGTCCAAGTGGTGGCCTGTGCCTGGCTGCTGGGGTGGGAGGTACGGCAAGAGGTGGCTGAAGGATGGGTTTGATTGCTCTTCCCCCTCTCCTAAGCTCAGCTCCTAATTCCTTCTGCATCCCGCGTGGGATCCTGCCTTACCTCCTCTGTGACACCCGTCACAGCCACCCCCAGCCCCAGGAGTTCTCTCTGCAGCCCAGCTCCCTGCTCACCCACTTCTAACACCTAATAACCAAGCACCGCTCACCCAACCCAGCCCAGCAGACTTCCCCAAAAGAGGTTTTTCCTCCAGCACGGGCCAAAGGAGACCACCCTGCAGCTGGCAAAAGAAGACAAAAAATGACAGGGTGGCTGGCACGCGGGCAGCTCTTACCACGTTCCAGAAGAGCGGGTTGAAGGCGATGGAGAGGACGGCTGCAATGAAGCCAGAGTCGGTCACATCCACGTAGCCAAAGAGCCGTGCCATGGCTGTCACATCCACCTGGGGAGGAGAGCCAGTTACTGGGAATGCAGATTCCTGCAGGGGCACCGGGCGTTGTACCCAAATACGGGGCACTTCATCTCAAACCAAACGCGTCAGCTGCCCTGCAAGAGCCGACAAATCTTTTAACGGCCGCGAGAAACACGCTGTGTCAGGGTGCAAAGCCAAGAAGAGGGGTGGGGGGTCCTCCAAGCCATCTCCCCCCACACCTCGGGGGCACAGGGCTCTCGGGGAGCCCTGCGGTTGCAGCAGTGCCCAGAAGGATACAGGCACTGCGAGGACACTGCTGCTGTGAGGACGAGCACCAGCGCTACGGGGCCGCTGCCAACCCAAGCGTGTTTCCAAGCCGCAGGAAAGGGAGCACCGTTTCACAACACCTCGGCGGTCCCTGGGTACGGAGAACTGTCCCAGGGATGCTGGTCTGCGTGGAGATACCAAGCAATGGACTGTGTCAGCCTCAAACTTGCCTTCCCTGAAGTAAGGGTGGTGCAAACCCCCTCCACAGTGAGGGGGGATGCATTTGCACTGTAAGAAGCTGCAAAAGACTTTCCTGCCTTACTTAATGACAACAACAACAAACCCTTAAAACTCACTGTTCTTCCCCCTTTCTCCTTTTAAGAAAGACATATTTTTCCCAGGACGGCTCCCTGACATTGTCAGCATTTTTATGTGCAATAAGCCATGCTGCTTCTCCCTCCCCGCCCCCTCTCCCAACAGTGGTATTTGGATGAAAAACAGGCAGAGCCTTTCTTTTTTTTTTTCAAAAAAAAACTTTGAAAACAAAAGACAAAATAGCCCAGCCCAAGTCCTTCCCTCACTTGAATCAGAATCAAGACAACATTGAGACGTGGAAGGTTTTTGCTTCCCAAACACAGCTGTGTTTGCAAGTCCTTCGGATGCCAGGGGACAGGAAAGGCTCAAAAAGGCATCGGCTCCACCTCCCCCCTCTGGGACAGAAATTCCCACTGGCTCCTCATGGGTTCTTTGAAGGAATCAGAACTGCAGTGGGATTCATGGAGAGGGGCTGCTAAACCTGGCACTTCTTGCAGCCAAGAGCAGAGGCCCTGGGAACGGTACCTCTGCTGTCCTGCCGGCGGTGCAAAGTGCACGAGCAAAGGCCGTATGGCCCCGGGGAAATGAAGGGAACCTTACGGGGGTCCGCAGCTGCCTTCAAACTGCCCCAGTCCTCAGGGGAGCTCCTCCATCCGAGCCCTGGGGATGGGGTTGCTGGCAAGGAACGAAGGGAACAGCCCCCAGGGCCTGATCCTGACCCACCTTCCCCTATTCCTACCCTTCCCGGCCTCTCCTCCCCTCCCTTCGCCCCCGAGCAGCCCTTCGCCATCAGACCTCGTCCATTCAAACCGAGTACTGTCAAGTCGTAACCTGGGCACTCAGAGAACCACTGGCGCTGGGGCCAAACTGTCTGGTCCCGCTTCAGTTGCAAACCCGTGGGACTAGGACAGCTTCTTTCCTCTCATTTCGTACAGAACTGAGCACACTGCCAGCACGGGCTGAACAAAAGCTTCTTGACCTACTAACTCCTGGCTGGCAACATCGTTAACATTGCACTCACCTTCTTCTCTCCTCCTCAACAACCAAATTTGCTGCTGCCAGCGGGAGGTGGATTGGCCTGTGCCTAGTATGTGCTTTCAGGGAAAAAAGGGAAGGCCATTAGGATGAGGTGTCTCTGCAAGCTGCTGGGACAGCCAGGTAACAGCCACGGAACATTCAACTTTGCCCCCTCCTCCCCAACAGGCAATAAATAACGGTGGAAAACACCACCCGCTTGCCTGCGACCCCAAGGTCAGGGAGGGCGAGAACTGCAGGGGCACCTGGGTGAGAGCTGCATGGGCACCTGAGAGCTGCATGGGCACCGGGGCAAGAGCTGCATGGGCACCCAGGCAGGGTCTGCATGGGCACCCGGGCAAGAGCTGCATGGGCACCTGAGAGCTGCATGGGCACCTGGGTGAGAGCTGCATGGGCACCTGGGTGAGAGCTGCATGGGCACCCAGGCAGGGTCTGCATGGGCACCAGGGTGAGAGCTGCATGGGCACCCAGGCAGGGTCTGCATGGGCACCTGGGTGAGAGCTGCATGGGCGCCCATGCAGGGTCTACA